>CM056049.1:441665358-442120699 GCA_029574335.1 Rana kukunoris
CTAGCATTGCTCTTTTAAAATCGAAATATTCCAGAAGTAACTTTTTTAAATAAGTGTTAAAATATTATAAAAAGAAATACTCTCCATTAAAATACAAGTTAAAATATTATTATTACTAAGTAATTTGTTAGTTCACACTGCACATAATATACTATAGACAACTTGGTAAACTGTTAGCTTATATACGGCATTCATCAGGGGTGTATTATGAAATCAATGGGCCCGTGTGCGATATAAAAAGTGGGCACTAGTCATTGATTAAAAAAATGCAGGGCACCACTGCAAAGTGTGGGTGTGGCTTAAATGGTGGTTAACATTGGGTCTGGCTAAAAGGAGGTGTGGTTAATAGCATCAGAGATGACTTACAGGTGAGGAGGGCGGTGGGTAGTATAGCGGTGCATAGTATGTGTAGGAGGGGAGTGTGGAGTGTATGGTGGTGGATAGAATGTGCAAGTGAGAAAAGCGGAGTGTATGGCAGTGTGTAGGAGAGGAGTGCGGAGTGTAAATTCTGGAGCATTCCACTGCTCTTTGTGGCACAAACGAAAAACAATCTTTAAAATGCTCTGCCTAGAGTGCTAGATATACAAGACATCAAAGGGGTTTTAAATTGTGAGGCCTCGTACACACGACCGTTTCCTCGGTCGTGTGTATGTTTTTCGTCGAGAAAACTGTTGTGGATCTCGACGAGAAAAAAAGAGAACAAGTTCTCTTTTTTCTCATCGGGATTCTCAATTTCCTAGTTGTGTTTCTCGTCGGCCTGGTTTACGACGAGAAACACGTTCATGTGTATGCTTAGAAACCCGCGCATGCTCAGAATAAAGTATGAGACGGGAGCGCAACTTCGGTAAAAGTACCGTTCGTAATGGAGATAGCACATTCGTCACGCTGTAACATACTGAAAAGCGCAAATCGTCTCTCACCAAACTTTTACTTAACACACAGTAACATAAGATTATTAAAAGCAGCCCCAAGGGTGGCGCCAGTGGAATCAAACGTTCCCTTTATAGTGCCATCATACGTGTTGTACGTCACCTCGCGTTTGAAAACGACGAGATTTTGTCTTGACAGTGTGTACGCAAAGAAAGCTTGACAAGATTCTCGACAAGCCTGACAAGGAACTCGTCGAGGAAAACAATGTTTCTTTTATGACGAGTTTCTCGGTCGTGTGTAAGAGGCCTGAAGCTTTAACAATATGCTCGCTTCCATGTTCTGCCTTATAACTATCTAACATTGCAGCGGCCCTATTGGCTTTAAGTAAATAATGAGAGGAGAGCTTCTGACGTGTGTAGTACTTTTATTTATTTTGCCTCAAAGGTGTGCATTAAGGTTGAACACCACAAAGGTTCATCTTTTAACTCCTTAACCACTTGACGACTGCGCTATAGACAAAATACGTCTACAGCGCGTTCGGATTATTGTGGGAGGACGTCTATGGGCGTCTTCCCAGAATCTTGCTCCCACGAGCCCCCTGGGGCACGCTCCCGGAATCATCCATGACCGCTGAGTCTAGAAGACCCGGCGCATCACGGATCGTGGTAAATTGCCACTGATAGCGGCCGTTTACCACGTGATCGCTCCGTCAAATGATGGAGGGATCACTTGTAAACAAACCGGAGTCATGTGATGACGCCGGTTCCTCCCTCCCCTCTCTGTACCGATCGGTACAGTGTGAGAGGAGAGGGGGAGGGAGTGGATGGCAGCTGCAGTGCTGTGTGGTCTGGATCTGTGACAATTGCAGTCACAGATCCAGCCATCCATCCCTCCATCCTGCACAGAGATTCCATGTGCAATACTCTGCAATACCCTGTGCAATACTCTGCAATACCCTGTGCAATACTCTGTGCAATACTCTACAATACCCTGTGCAATACTCTGCAATACCTTGTGCAATACACTGCAATACCCTGTGCAATACTCTTCATTACCTTGTGCAATACTCCGCAATACCCTGTGCAATAGTCTGCAATACCCTGTGCAATAGTCTGCAATACCCTTTGCAATACTCTGCAATACCCTGCAATACACCGCAATACCCTGTGCAATACTCTGCAAATACCCTGTGAAATACCCCGCAATACTCCGCAATACACCGCAATACCCTGTAATACTCCGCAATACTCCAATACCTTGCAATATGTCCTCTCTCTCCCGCCACCCTCAGGTGCTTCTACCGACTCACCGCTACGATTGAAGCCAGGATCATTTTTTTCAGACTTCCCAACCAAGGGGTGAGATGTGGGGTCTTATTGACCGCATATCTCACTGTAAAGAGGACCTGTCATGCTATATTCCTATTACAAGGGATGTTTACATTCCTTATAATAGGAATAAAAGTAATACAAAACATTTTGAGGGAAAAAGTGTCAAACTAAAATAAATAAAGTAATGGATGCACACACACTTTTATACAGCAGTTTAAACGCCCTGCCCCCAACAACCACATTCCTATTGGTTAATTGTAAAGTATATTATAGTTCTCAATTAGGTCCTCTTGGCCATGCAAATGAGGACTTGAAAAAGAGTCAGCAGGGATTGGTCCGATAGCTTTAATAGGAGGACTGATATGTTTAATGAGACAGAAGCCCCAGGGGGCAATCAAAGTACACAAACAGCCAGACACAGAACAATGCTTTTCCTCCAGACCATTGAGCCATCTGGGGAGGGGGGAGCCTTAAGACAGGGCAGAAGATCCCCCCCAATGTGTAACAGATTTCAAGGAGAAACACTTCTGCATTCCAAGGTCCATGACAATACTCCCCCTGGGAAACAGTCCAACAGCCACAGTGAGACCCCGAACGGGTGAACTCGAGGATGTTGGAAAAGCAGTCTTATGGTTCCAGGTCTGTCTGCTGGGATAACCCATCCACAATCCCGTTTTTAGGCCCTGGCCGATATTGTATGGTAATCGCCCATTCTATTCCACCACCCAGTTAAGCCATATCAAGAGATTGTGGTCCGTCATGATGGTAAAAGAGCATCCATACACATAGGGCTGCAATTTCTTTAAAGCCCAGACTAAGACCTAACACTTTTTCCATGGCAGCCCAGACTAAGTCCTAACACTTTTTCCACGGCAGCATATCCAACTTCACGGTGTAACAACTTGTGGCTGAGATACACCACCGGTTTGCTCTTTCCCGTCATGACCAACTTGACTTAGTACAGCTCCCAGCCCAAACATGGAGGCGTCTGGGTCCGCATAGGAGTGGGGTTTCCTTGAAGTTGGCTCTGGCATCGGTTGGTCACAGCCATGGCGGCCTCTGGGGCATATGAGGAAGTTAAAGTACTTCTGCGGGTAACTCGCGTAGTAATGCCACTCGCACTTGTCACTCCCCTGAGCCCCAATCCAAAAGGACTTGAGCGGTGGATAAACGTAGCACCTTGCCCCCTGCTACCCTGACTGCAACAGTCTGGCCGGTCCAGGCCGACTGGGGAATCATGTGAGGCTGGATAGGGTAATCGTAGCCCCAGAATCGCGGAGTCCCTGGGCTGGCTGTCCATTAACCATACTGCCTGACGATGGTGCTGCAGATTATCTCCGGCAGCAGCTTGGACAGGATCAGCCTCAAAAAGTTTGCCTCACTCTTCCTGAACATCTCGATGGTTGGGCTCATTCTGGAAGCGATAAGCCACTGGTCTGAATGTATGAGCAGTCTCTCGGTACCTTGTGGATCGGGTAGGGCAATATCGCGGCAAATGACCAGTTTGGTTACAGGTATAGCACTTAGGTCTGGTAGGAGGATTGGGTCGGGCTGGTAAACTGGGCCAAGATAGGGGATAGCGCTCGCTTTCGCCTGACCTTCGAGAGTCCAGATATTCAACGGCCAAAGTAGCCTCTTGCTGTACAGTCTGTGGTCGCTTATCTCGCACACAATCCTCCCGTACTACCGGAGGGATGTGGTTAAAGAACTGTTCTAAGAGTACTAGCTGGGTGATGTCCTCTATGGTGGTATGAGCATGGCTTCCCTGGAAACAGCCCTTGAGGTTCCGCTGCAGACGATGTGCCCACTCCACGTATGTTATGTTGGTTTGTTTCCGGGATTCTCGAAACTTAATCCGGCTGGCTTCAGGTGTAATGGCAAATCAAGCTAGCAAAGCTTCATTTACCCGGTCATAGTCTTTAGCGTCCTCGTCCTCCAGGGCTCGATACGCATCCGCCATTCTGCCAGTTAAATTACTCGCCAGTAAAGCGACCCAATCTTGGGACAGTACTTCATGTATCTGGCATAGTCTCTCAAAGTCCTGCAGGAATGCTTCAATTTCCTTCTCTCCTTCCTCAATTTTTTTTTTTTTTACATATTTATTTATTACACTTTTTTTTTTACGATCGTTTTTATTCCTATTAAAAGGAATGTAAACATCCCTTGTAATAGGAACAGTGTGTGACAGGTCCTCTTTAAGGAGAGATGCGGGGTCAATAAGAACCCACATCTCTCCTCCAGGCTGTAAAGAATGAGATTGTGAAAAAAATTCACAGATCTCATTCTTACTAGCCGCAATTCAATTTTTTTCTTACAGGTACCCGGGCGTGATGTCATCACATCGCGCCCGGGCCTCCGATGGTCATAGAGATGACTGGTGACCATCTGGTCACCAGTCATCTCTATGCTTTCCATTTGGCGGACGGCGATTATCTCTCCGGGCCCCTGATGGCACGGGAGAGCCCGGAGAAGCACCGGATGGCGGCGGGAGTGGGGATGTCCCCTCCCGCCCCTTTAAGAACGATCAAGTGGCGGAACCACCACTATGATCGTTCTTATGGTGCGCAGGATCGCCGCCGGAACAAAATTATATCTGAATAATGCCTCTAGGTGCAGTCATCATTCAGATATCCCCGCACAAAGTACAGGACGTCCTATGAAGTCCACCCAGGATAAGAGATCCCCTTTGTGGACGTCATATGACAGTGCGCGGTATTGAAGTGGTTAAAGTGAAACAATAAAAGTGAAATATTCCTTTATATTTCCTACCTGGGGGTGTGTCTGTTGTATGCCTGTAAAGTAGCGCATGTTTCCCATGCTTAGAAAAGTCCCTGCACAAAATGATATTTCTAAAGGAAAGAAAAGTAATTTAAAAACTACTCGCGGCTATAATGAATTGTCGGGTCCTGGCAATACAGAGAAAAGTAATTGAAAAACAACAGCATGGGTTCCCCCCTTAGTCCATTACCAGGCCCTTTGGGTCTGGTATGAATATCAAGGGAAACCCCAAACCAAAGATAAAAAAAAATTGCGTGGAGGTCCCCTCCAAATTCCATTCAGGCCCTTCAGGTCTGGTATGGATATTAAGGGGAACTCTGTGCTTTTTTTTTAATGGCGTGGGGTTCCCCCAAAAAATCCATACCAGACCCTTATGCGAGCACGCAACCTGGCAGGCCACAGGAAAGGAGGGGGATGAGAGAGTGCCCCCCCCTCCTGAACCGTACCAGGCCACATGCCCTTAACGTGGGGAGGATGTCCCCATGTTGATGGAGACAAGGGCCTCATCCCCACAATCCTTGCCTGGTGGTTGTAAGGGTCTGTGGGCAGGGGGCTTATCGGAATCTGGAAGCCCCCTTAGGGCTGAGCGGGATCCCTGTTATCCTAGGAGGTTGTCATATAATCTCCTCCCCCATGGGCTGCACTGCATCGTGATCTGTCACCAGCTGTGTCCACTGGATACAGCCAAAGACAGATCACTTTCCGAGCCCCCTGCCAGTTCCATGTGATCACTGTGACCAATCACAGCAGATCATGAAGCAGACCTATATGCATGAATTGAGATGAATAGCATCCTCTGCCTGGACTCCAGGTAGTCCACACCCCCAACATGTTTTGCTCTGCCTTTGGGAGCTTAATAATGGGGAGCTCCAAGGGGCAGAAGTCAAATATGTTGGGGGTGGCATGGTCTGGCTGGAGTCGGGCTGGAGTCGGGCTGAGGCTGCCATTTATCTGACCTCATGCACATTTGTCTTCTTCATGATGTAGCTCGCTAACATCAGTCTCTAACATCAAACTTTACCAATCTACTTGAGCAGCAGCTAAATTTGGTCCTTTGGGTCACAATCATCCAATCCAATCATAACAGATCACATGTCAATTGTACACAATGAAAGGCTTTGATTTATGCCATTTATTGTGTTCTATTGCAATGAACTTGGTGCACACAAGGCCAATCACAAACCCATCTATACTATGTGATTAATCACAGACAATCATAGCTAATCACAGTAGTAAACACTGAATGAGTAGTCTTCATTCAGAAAAATGTAATGTAATAAAAACTATAATATAATACACAGCTCAAAAAAATTAAAGGAACACGTTGAAAACATATCAGATCTCAACGGACAAAAATCTCACGCTGGATATCTATACTGATACGGACTGGGTAATGTGTTAGGAATGAAAGGATGTGTTATAATTCTGACTTATAATAATAATAAATTAATATTTACTAGAGGAATAATTAAGGTCCAATAGGCCTCAGAATTGATGTGAACGATTATATATGGAAGTCATTCAGTCAGTAAAAAAGGAACACATTTGGCTCATACAGTATGTACAAAGCCCCCAATACATCAACTATCTGTAACATTTACAAGCTCGGGTGAAAGCATGGAACAATGATAAGGGTTTGCTCACCAAACAAGATGTGTGAACTGGTTTCAAGTGAAGAGATAAATCCATTGACAAGGGTAGCCTTCCTGGATCAGAATGTTGACTTACCCGTCCTAGAACAATGGACAATGTTGTCCTTGAATGGACACAGCTGAGCTATAATCCTGCCTTCGTTAAGAGACAGTTTAAAGTTCAATCCTCACAAACCAATGTACAAATTTGATTCTCTTAAAAGACACGTGATATAAAAAAAAATATGTTTTAAAGTCGACATGAAAATTAATGTTTAGATTATCAATGACATATTAGGACAGAGGAAAAAGATGATCATCTCATATGCTAATGTAGAACTTTGTAGAAGAAATAAGATCTATGAGAAATTAGTTTTTTTATAGAAGCGTTAAAGAAACTAACCCACATTATGAAAGATATCAAATCGTGGTTATAAAAATGTGAATGAACCTATAACACAAATTCACCAAACACATATCAAAATGATTCATGTATCTACATTGAAAATTATTTGGCATTGATTATGAGATATAAGCTTATGCATGCTTAGAAGAATGTTTTTGGGGAATATACGTTTATAAAGAGATATGGAAGCATGTTATGTAGGGATCAAAGATATACTAATTGGATCTAATGAAATATAAAGTTACCAGAGATATATATAGAAGTTACCAATAAAAATAAGCTAATAATAATAAGATAAGTCTCCCCAATGATATAAATATTATCGTATAGATAATCTCACAATAAAGGTCAGACATCTAGTGGTTGGAAGTGATATTACTTGAGGTTTTCAAAGCTCAGAGAACAAGTCAAGGATTAAATCACCAGCCAATAGGAACCAGACACATCTTGACAGGAACTCCCATAGAGACCAGGGGCCAATGAATTAAGGACAGCTGTCAGATGGGCAGAACTTAGTATAACCTTTATAGTCCAATTGTTCTGATTGATATAAAGAGGACAAACCCATAAGAGTAGGGAGAAAGATAATCAAGATCAGGAGGCAAGAGATCAGAAAAAATGAAATGGGAAATTGATCAATGAGCTAAAGAAGTAAGAAGACCCCGTCCGTAGGGGGAGGGGCACGTTAGGACGATGAATGAAGCAATATTGTTATCCCATGAGGGACCATAGGAAGCCACTGCATTTTAACTTTGGTCATCTGCAAATAGCCATTTTGGAATCGGTAATTATGCCATTTTTATTTTATCAGAAATATATTGTTGTTCCCTAGGAATATTGAAGTTGAATATTGTGTAATCATGGTCTGTTCTCATAACCGATAACTGGTAAATTTTTCCTTAAAGAGTACAATTTTTATTATTTTATTTTTACATAGTTACAATTGTACTGACAGAACAAAGACGCCCAATATATTTCTCTTTGTTAGCCGTTTACTTACCTGCAGTATAGTAACGGTTGATATATGAAAGAGACGCTTTTGTCTCATTGTCTTTTTGTATAAAGTTATTTTGAGAACTTACCATGACACACTGATCAAAGGTATTGCATGTCCATTTTGGGGGTATTTTTACTGAATTGCAAGTCGTTCATGTAACGCAACTGGTATTCTAATTTCATGTAAATATCCATATTTTGTCTACCAAACAAATTAGCTATTTTTGTATGATTTATACGTCTCCGTGAATACGTTTCATAATAGACTATGTCATATAAATTGACTTGTATTTAAAAATGTCTTTGTTAACAAATAATTCAAAATAATAAAACTGTGCGGGTTTAAATTACCTTAAGAAAGCACAACAGATGGCACATAATTTGATGGAAATAGTATCCACCTACAGAGGGCTGAATTTAAAGACACCCTGAATATCAAAGTGAAAAAATTATGCAGCAAGCTAGTCCATTTTGCTGAAATTTCATTGCAACAACTCAAAATGGTCCTTAGTATTTAGTATGGTCCCCAAGTTCCTTGAATGCATGCCTGACAACATCAGGGCATGCTCCTAATGAGACGACGGATGGTGTCCTGGGGTATTTCCTCACAGATCTGGACCAGAGCATCACTGAGCTCCTGAACAGACTGAGGTGCAACCTGGTGGCACCGGATGGACCGAAACATAATGTCCCAGAGGTGTTCTTTTGGATTTAGGTCAGGTGAGCATGGGGGCCATTCAATTGTATCAATTTCTTCATCCTCCAGGAACTGGCTGCATGTTTTGGCCACATGAGGCCGGGCATTGTCGTGCACCAGGAGGAACCCAGGACTCACTGCACCAGCATAGGCTCTGACAATGGGTCCAAAGGATTTTATCCCGATACCTAATGGCAGTCAGGGTGCCATTGTGTAGCTGTAGAGGTTTGTGCGTTCGTCCATGGATATGCCTCCCCAGACCATAACTGACCCACCACCAAATCGGTCATGCTGAATGATGTTATAGGCAGAATAAAATTCTCCAGACCCTTTCATGTCTGTCACATATGCTCAGGGTGAACCTGCTCTCATCTGTGAAAAGCATGGGGCATCAGGGGCAGACCTGCAAATTCTGGTGTTCAATGGAAAATTCCAATCAACTCCACAGTGCCTGGCAGTGAGCACAGAGGACACTAGAAGACGTTGGCCCTCAGACCACCCCCATGAAGTCTGTTTATGATTGTTTGGTCAGAGACATTCACACCAGTGGCCTGCTGGAGGTCATTTTGTAGGGCTCTGGCAGTGCTCATCCTGTTCCTCCTTGCACAAAAGAGCAGATACCGGTCCTGCTGATGGGTTAAGGACCTTCGACGGTACTTTCCAGCACTCCTAGAGTAACTGCCTGTCTCCTGGAATCTCCTACATGCTCTTAAGACTGTGCTGGGAGACACGGCAAACCTTCTGGCAATGACATGTATTGATGTGCCATCCTGGAGGAGTTGGACATGCCTGTGCAACCTTTATAGGGTCCAAGTATCGCCTCGTGCTACCAGTAGTGACAGTGACCCTAGCCAAATGCAAAACTAGTGAAAAACAGTCAGAAAACATGAGTAGGGAAAAAAATGTCAGACACCTCCACTTGAAAAAACATTCCTGTTTTGAAGGTTGTCTCATTGTTGTGCATCTAGTGCACCTGTTGTTAATTCCAATTAACAGCAAATCAGCTGAAACTGATTAACAGCCCCCTCTGTATACATACCTCCCCTATGCTACTTAACTGACCAGATCAATAAATCCAAGAGTTCTGATTCAAAAGTGTTCCTTTAATTTTTTTGAGCAGCGTATATGCGGGACATGCTGGGTTGAGGAAGTGTGGTCACCCAGTTACATCATCAGGAAGACCCGTCCCTTAGTTATTTATAGATATGTGCATTCCCGTTCGTACGAATGTTATTTTCGGACGAAAATGTTCATTTTCGTACCCGCGGGATAATGTGTACCTACGAAGACGTTAAAGCACCAAAATACGAAAACTACGGGATTACAGATGAGCCGCGTAACGAACGACCGCAAATACGAACGAACGATCCGACGGAAATAAACGACAAAACGAAAACGGCAAAAGAACAAAAATTAAATCTATAACAAAATATTTGCATTCTGTATTTTGCTTGAATCCGTTTTGTGTTCGTTTTCAGTCATATGTTCATTGTTCAATGACATCTATAACAAAAGAATTTCATTATGTATATTGTATTGAATTCCTTTTTTCTGTTCGTATAGTGTATTCAAAATATTGAATGCAAATCTTTTGTTATAGGTGTCATATCAACATACGAAAATAACAAAAGAAAACAGATTCAAATGCAAATCTTTTGTTATAGATGTAATTATCGTTTTTTTGAATGGCCAGTGAGTTAGTGAGTGAAGCAGCTTCTCTTTTGTGCTGAGTACACTAGTACAGTGAGAGTAGTACAGTAAAGCCAAATAAACTTTTCTGTTGATTTTCATCTGAAGGGAGATCAGTTGGCCAGACTTTTGAACCCAAAAAATGGTTTTTCTGATGCAGTTTAAAAACAAACAAATTTTCAGAGAATTTTTCTGTTCATATTTTCAGTCACATGTTCAATTGTTCATATTAACATGTGTTTGATAATATGAACAGAAAAAGGATCTTCGTCATTTTATACTTTCATAAATATATCGCGGGATTCGCGGCACTTTCAAAACGCGGCTTATCCATATTAACTATTGTTAAACCCCATACACTTGGTCAGACTGTTTTAACAACAAACATAAAAACGATAATTTTCCGATCGTTCTCAGAAAATTTGTTCGTTTTTAAACTGCATCAGAAAACCATTTTTGGGTTCAAATGTCTGGCCAACTGATCTCCCTTCAGATGAAAATCAACAGAAAAGTTTATTTGGCTTTACTGTACTACTCTCACTGTACTAGTGTACTCAGCACAAAAGAGAAGCTGCTTCACTCACTAACTCACTGACCATTCAAAAAAACGATAATTACATCTATAACAAAAGATTTGCATTTGAATCCGTTTTCTTTTGTTATTTTCGTATGTTGATATGACACCTATAACAAAAGATTTGCATTCAGTATTTTGAATACACAATACGAACAGAAAAAAGGAATTCAATACAATATACAAAATGAAATTCTTTTGTTATAGATGTCATTGAACAATGAACATACGACTGAAAATAAAAGAAAAAGAAAAAGCATTCAAGATACACAGAATGCAAATCATTGACGAAAATTCACGAAAATTATTGTCTAACAAGTAACGAACATGAATTAAACAGAATAACGAACCATCCCGCATGTACGAAAATAAAACGGTAAGGGAAATACGAAACGATCGGAATACGGAAAAATCGCGTTGTACGAAAAACGAACGGGAACGAATGGGAAAACGGGCGTCGTACGAAAAACGAACGGAAACGAACCGAAGGGACCATACGAAACGGAACAAAAAAAACGAAAAAAAATTCTGTGCACATGTCTAGTTATTTAATAACTGTCAAATGGCAGAGCTGTCAGAGGGCAGAAGCCTTCGTCAGATGCAGACCTCTTTTCTTTTTTTTGGGTCATTGGCGTTCATCGTTATTGACGCTGGATTTACTTCAGGGGAAATTGATTTTGTTTTTTGCTTTTTTTGTAATAAAGCAACTGTCAAAAACTGTCTTTCTTTCACGCTTTTTTGGTGAATGAGTATAGGTACAATGTACCCCATACTTATTTACATAGGGGGCAGGGTTGTGGTTGTGGTTTTTATGCTTTATTTTCCCCCCTTTTTATACTTGGAAATCCACTTACTAAACATTATCCTGTCTTATGCCTGGTACACACCTATGCATTTTTATGTGCATTTACAGTTTTGCAGAATGACACTACAGTCCATTTAACATGGTTTTCTATGGTTATAGTTCATTTCTATGCATTTTATGGAAAGGGCCTGGGTTTTTGTCTGGTTTTTGGTTCTAAAGACTGCAATGGCTTAAAGATGTACCGTATATACTCGAGTATAAGCAGTACAAACATGGCACATATATAGCCCCACTCTCACTCTTCCTCTACAAGTGTGCAAATGTTGTTGTCTGGGGACCTACGGCCAGGGAGCACCGATTTTTCAAATTCGGGCACCCCTTCCATAGACTCCCATGTTAAATGTCAGTCTAGTCATGGACACAGCAAGGCCTGGGCACAGTGAGGCATGGGCAACAGTGAGGCATGCAATGACACAGTGAGGCAAAGTGAGGCACAGCGAGGGCATGCAGATGGACATCCTAGGCATATACTCGGGTCAATACTCGGGTCAATACGTTTTCCCATTCCCATTGTTTTGTGGTAAAATTAGGTGCCTTGGCATATATTTGGTCGGCTTATACTCGAGTATATACGGTATATTAAAAAATGCAAAATACACCTACAATATGCAAACTGCAACCTGATCTCCCTTCAGATGAAAATCAACAGAAAAGTTTATTTGGCTTTACTGTACTACTCTCACTGTACTAGTGTACTCAGCACAAAAGAGAAGCTGCTTCACTCACTAACTCACTGACCATTCAAAAAAAACGATAATTACATCTATAACAAAAGATTTGCATTTGAATCCGTTTTCTTTTGTTATTTTCGTATGTTGATATGACACCTATAACAAAAGATTTGCATTCAGTATTTTGAATACACAATACGAACAGAAAAAAGAATTCAATACAATATACAAAATGAAATTCTTTTGTTATAGATGTCATTGAACAATGAACATACGACTGAAAATAAAAAGAAAAAGCATTCAAGATACACAGAATGCAAATCATTGACGAAAATTCACGAAATTATTGTCTAACAAGTAACGAACATGAATTAAACAGAATAACGAACCATCCCGCATGTACGAAATAAAACGGTAAGGGAAATACAAACGATCGGAATACGGAAAAAATCGCGTTGTACGAAAAACGACGGAACGGGCGAATGGAAAACGGGCGTCGTACGAAAAACGAACGGAAAACGAACCGAAGGGACCATACAAACGGAACAAAAAAAAAATTCTGTGCACATGTCTAGTTATTTAATAACTGTCAAATGGCAGAGCTGTCAAGGGCAGAAGCCTTCGTCAATGCAGACCTCTTTTCTTTTTTTTGGGTCATTGGCGTTCATCGTTATTGACGCTGGATTTTACTTCAGGGGAAATTGATTTTAGTTTTTTGCTTTTTTTGTAATAAAGCAACTGTCAAAAACTGTCTTTCTTTCACGCTTTTTTGGTGAATGAGTATAGGTACAATGTACCCCATACTTATTTACATAGGGGGCAGGGTTGTGGTGTGGTTTATGCTTTATTTCCCCCTTTTTATACTTGGAAATCCACTTACTAAACATTATCCTGTCTTATGCCTGGTACACACCTATGCATTTTTAGTGCATTACAGTTTGCAGAATGACACTACTACAGTCCATTTAACATGGTTTTCTATGGTTATAGTTCATTTCTATGCATTTTATGGAAAGGGCCTGGTTTTTGTCTGGTTTTTTTTGGTTCTAAAGACTGCAATGGCTTAAAGATGTACCGTATATACTCGAGTATAAGCAGTACAAACATGGCACATAATAGCCCCACTCTTCCTCTACAAGTGTGCAAATGTTGTTGTTCTGGGGGAGCTACGGCCAGGGAGCACCGATTTTTTCAAATTCGGGCACCCCTTCCATAGACTCCCATGTTTAAATGTCAGTCTAGTCATGGACACAGCAAGGCCTGGGCACAGTGAGGCATGGCACAGTGAGGCATGCACATGGACACAGTGAGGCAAAGTGAGGCACAGCGAGGCATGCAGATGGACATCCTAGCATATACTCGGGTCAATACTCGGGTCCAATACGTTTTCCCCCCATTTTTTTTGTGGTAAAATTAGGTGCCTTGGCATATAATTTGGGTCCTTATACTCGAGTAAATACGTATCGTTAAAAAATGCAAAATACACCTACAATATGCAAACTGCAACCTGATCTCCCTTCAGATGAAAATCAACAGAAAAGTTTATTTGGCTTTACTGTACTACTCTCACTGTACTAGTGTACTCAGCACAAAAGAGAAGCTGCTTCACTCACTAACTCACTGACCATTCAAAAAAACGATAATTACATCTATAACAAAAGATTTGCATTTGAATCCGTTTTCTTTTGTTATTTTCGTATGTTGATATGACACCTATAACAAAAGATTTGCATTCAGTATTTTGAATACACAATACGAACAGAAAAAAGGAATTCAATACAATATACAAAATGAAATTCTTTTGTTATAGATGTCATTGAACAATGAACATACGACTGAAAATAAAAGAAAAAGCATTCAAGATACACAGAATGCAAATCATTGACGAAAATTCACGAAAATTATTGTCTAACAAGTAACGAACATGAATTAAACAGAATAACGAACCATCCCGCATGTACGAAAATAAAACGGTAAGGGAAATACGAAACGATCGGAATACGGAAAAATCGCGTTGTACGAAAAACGAACGGGAACGAATGGGAAAACGGGCGTCGTACGAAAAACGAACGGAAACGAACCGAAGGGACCATACGAAACGGAACAAAAAAAACGAAAAAAAATTCTGTGCACATGTCTAGTTATTTAATAACTGTCAAATGGCAGAGCTGTCAGAGGGCAGAAGCCTTCGTCAGATGCAGACCTCTTTTCTTTTTTTTGGGTCATTGGCGTTCATCGTTATTGACGCTGGATTTACTTCAGGGGAAATTGATTTTGTTTTTTGCTTTTTTTGTAATAAAGCAACTGTCAAAAACTGTCTTTCTTTCACGCTTTTTTGGTGAATGAGTATAGGTACAATGTACCCCATACTTATTTACATAGGGGGCAGGGTTGTGGTTGTGGTTTTTATGCTTTATTTTCCCCCTTTTTATACTTGGAAATCCACTTACTAAACATTATCCTGTCTTATGCCTGGTACACACCTATGCATTTTTAGTGCATTTACAGTTTTGCAGAATGACACTACAGTCCATTTAACATGGTTTTCTATGGTTATAGTTCATTTCTATGCATTTTATGGAAAGGGCCTGGGTTTTTGTCTGGTTTTTGGTTCTAAAGACTGCAATGGCTTAAAGATGTACCGTATATACTCGAGTATAAGCAGTACAAACATGGCACATATATAGCCCCACTCTTCCTCTACAAGTGTGCAAATGTTGTTGTCTGGGGGACCTACGGCCAGGGAGCACCGATTTTTCAAATTCGGGCACCCCTTCCATAGACTCCCATGTTAAATGTCAGTCTAGTCATGGACACAGCAAGGCCTGGGCACAGTGAGGCATGGGCACAGTGAGGCATGCACATGGACACAGTGAGGCAAAGTGAGGCACAGCGAGGCATGCAGATGGACATCCTAGGCATATACTCGGGTCAATACTCGGGTCAATACGTTTTCCCATTTTTTTGTGGTAAAATTAGGTGCCTTGGCATATATTTGGGTCGGCTTATACTCGAGTATATACGGTATATTAAAAAATGCAAAATACACCTACAATATGCAAACTGCAACCTGCACAAGTGTGAATTTAGGCCTTAGGGTGTCAGCATGCTGGATGAAGTAGTAAAGCAGCATTATCAATCTTGGTAGAGAATAGTGTTAGACAAGAAGATTTAGATCAACTTTAGTAACAAGTTGAAACTTAACTCCAGCTAACACTTTATGGGCAGTTAAAGCAAACATTTTTTCCCTTTTTGGAATAAAAGTTTTACATACATGAATAAATACTGGCCATTAAATGTGCCCCTGTCAATGTTAAATGGTTAGTGTTAAACCTCTAACTGATACTCTGTCTGGACAGCTTGGTCTGTTAAAGTAGGCTGGACAAAACAGGTTTAATGGCTGGATCATCAAGTGAAAATAAAGGAAAAAAAGAAAAAAGAAAACCAATGCAGCCACCACAAATAATTGGTAAGCTGCAAATTATTTAAATTTACTAAAGTACATCTATGATTGCATATCTGACTGGCCAAGAATGAGACCGTCTATGGCTACTTCCAGCCTTTAAGAGCTTCAGATCAACTAATTATTCCCTAAAATAGTAATATGTTAATCAACAGTGGTAGAAGAACTTATAAACGCTTTCCCTCGACTTTTCAGCAAGACTGTAATTTTTGCTGACATTTTCTTGACTAATTAGCCCACTTGACCTTCATACCCAGCTAAAGATAATGATTTAGAAAAGTAAACCTTTAAAAGCCTATTCTTTTCTCCACATTGTTATAATGTGATAACCAGTGACAAAACAGCCATATAAAATAAAAATAAATTGTAACGGTTTTTTATCTTTCACTTATATTTTCTTCATTAAACCTGCATGTTGTACATAAAATGTGTTAAAGATAATTATACAATGACAAGACCCCTGTAGTTAAAGCATAACAATAGCAATATAGATGTAGGGAATAAAAGCACAAATAAGCATGCAATAGGAATATAACAGTAGTATGCGAAAAAGAGCATTCTCTTTAACCACTTGAGGCCCGCGCTATCGCCGAGTGACGGCAACGGCGCGGACCTCAATTTCCAACATGCCGTCATTTGACGGCAGTTGCTTCCTGGTTCCCTGCGCGCGCTCTGGAGCGCGCATCGGGGAAATTCTGTTGCTGGTCGTGTCCCTTGGACACAGCCAATCACAGATCGCCTTGAACGGCCAATCGGAGTGGCCGTTCAGATGCGATCTGAGGACGAATGAGAGATGATCTCAAATGTAAACAAATGAGATTATCTCTCATCGCCGCTTCTCCCTCCTCACACAGAGACAGCGTGTGAGAAGGGAGAACGTTCTGTGAGTCAGTGATCTCGAAGATCTCGCCTATACAGTGCCACCACTGCCCATACAGTGCCCAATATAGTGCCCATACAGTGCCACCTCAGTGCCCATACAGTGCCCATACAGTGTCACATCTGTGCCCATACAGTGTCACATCTGTGCCCATACAGTGTCACATCTGTGCCCATACAGTGCCACCTGTGCCCATACAGTGCCACCTGTGCCCATACAGTTGCCACCTGTGCCAATACAGTGCCCACCTGTGCCAATACAGTGCCCACCTGTGCCAATACAGTGCCCACCTGTGCCGCCAATCAGTGCTCACCTGTGCCGCCAATCAGTGCTCACCTGTGCCGCCAATCAGTGCCCACCTGTGTTGTGCCGCCAATCAGTGCCCACCTGTGTTGTGCCGCCAATCAGTGCTCACCTGTGCCGCCAATCAGTGCTCACCTGTGCTGCCAATCAGTGCTCACCTGTGCCGCCAATCGGTGCCCACCTGTGCCAATCCGTGCCCATCTGCTCCGCCAAAACATGTCAAAAAAATCCTATTCACTAGAGGAGGCATTCCAAATTATTTCTGCGCCCGATGAGAGCAACATGGACCTCTCTCGTTCAAACTCCACTTCCAATTTTTCTTCTGAGTCGGACGTCAACTATGAGCCAGCCCTCAGTAGTGGAACACTGAGTGACTCCGAGGAGGAAGATAGCCGGCCCGCTAAACGAAGGCGTTCTGGTCAGGAGGCAGTGCCATCCACCAGCACTGCAGTGCCTTCCACCAGCACTGCAGTGCCTTCCACCAGCACTGCAGTGCCTTCCACCAGCACCGCAGTGCCTTCCACCAGCACCGCAGTGCCTTCCACCAGCACCGCAGTGCCTCGGCAAGAAAGGCCAAAGACCCATGCCGGCCTTCCCTATGCCCTTCAGAACCCTTTGTGGCTTCCTCCAAATTCCGGGGAAGCCAATATTCCCCCTTTCACGGCCCAGCCAGGAGTCCAAGTGGACACGGAGAATTTTTCCCCGATCGATTTTTTCAACCTGATGTTCACAGAGGACATGCTATCTGAAATTGTGGCCCAGTGCAACCTATTTGCACAACAATTTATTGAAAGAAATCCCACATCCTATCATGCCCGTCCCTTCCAGTGAAGAGACCTTACGGTGGAGGAGTTGAAATTTTTTTTAGGCCTCACATTATGTATGGGACTCAACCCAAAAAATTCTTCACGTGCCTTTTGGTCCAAAAACCCAATTTATCACATGCCAATCTTCTCCAGCATAATGCCCAGATCCCGATACTATGCCATCATGAGATTTCTACATTTTAACGATAACACCCAGTGCCATCCCCGAAATCACCCAAATCACGACAGACTTTTTAAAATTCGGCCCTTACTGACTTATTTTTCTGAAAAATTCCCCCAATTGTATACCCCGGACCAACACATCTGTGTGGATGAGTCCCTTGTGAAATTCACTGGCAGGCTTCAAATAAAACAATTCATCCCCAGCAAAAGAGCCCGCTATGGCGTGAAGATATACAAATTGTGTGACCGAGTCACAGGATACTTGTATGCCTTCAGAGTGTACGAAGGCAAGGACACCCAACTGAATCCCCCTAATTGCCCAGACTACTTGGGTTCAAGTGGCAAAATTGTTTGGGACCTCATCACCCCTCTATTGGAAAAGGGATACCATCTATACGTGGATAACTTCTATACCTCCCTTCCCCTGTTCCACAACCTGCACCGGAAGAAGACGCCAGCATGTGGCACCATCAGGAATAATCGGAAAGGCTTTCCTCAAAGTCTCGTGAATAAGAAGCTTAAAAGTGGAGAATCGGCAAGTCTGCGAAATAAGGAGGTCCTGGCAGTGAAGTGGAAGGACAGAAGGGATGTTTACATGCTATCCACCATCCACAATGACACCGTCGTTGAAACCCGCAGAAGGCGTGGCACCGTCATTCGAAAGCCAACATGCATCCAGGACTATAATTTGTTTATGGGGGGGGTCGACTTCAATGACCAGATGCTTGAACCCTATCTTGCCACAAGGCGGACGTACCATTGGTACAAAAAAGTTGCCATTTATTTTTTTCAATTGGCCATATACAACTCTTATGTAATATACTGCAACTCCACCCAAAACCCCAAACGCTTCCTTGGCTACCAAGAGGACCTTATCACTGCCCTTATTTTCCCGAACGGCCCACCCCAAAATATCCGATCTGACGTTTTAAGTCGTCTCGTCGAGCGTCATTTTCCCGGTAGAGTCCCTCCCACAGAAACAGGCCGACGACGTCAAAAAAGATGCAAGGTGTGTACCAGTCAAGGAATCAGACGAGACACATCTTTCCAGTGTGCCGATTGCCCTTCACAGCCTGGCCTCTGTCTAATTGACTGTTTTCGGCTTTACCATACCAAACTAAATTATTAATCATCCGTTCCTGCCTTCACACACCTTCACACCCCTTATGCCACTGTCTGCTCTGTAACTGACCCCGGCTTGTTTTTTGACCACGATTCTGCCTAATGATTTTGTAATAACTCTGCCTGATCTGGAACTGACCCCGGCTTGTTTTTTGACCATTCTTCTGCCTAACGATTCTGTAATGCCTCTGCCTGATCTGGAACTGACCTCGGACTGTTTGACCATGCCTTTTGCCTGCCCCTTGGACTGATCTTGTACCCTGCTACTGGACTAGTGGGATTTAACACAGATGTCTCACATATGTGAGGGGCTCCAGAACAGTTTTTGTAGATGAAGAAAAACATTTTTTTTGTTTTCTCATCCTAGATTAGGGTCTGGTTGCCCGGAGGCTTCAAAGAGATTTGGGTGGGAGAAGCCTCTACCCCTGTCCCCATTCTGTCCTAAACGAGGCCCTACTTCTGCCTGTTACCTGTAGGACCTATGCCATCATGCCTTTGCCGGTTGCATGAACTGACTACTTGTGTATGCCGTTGCTGACCAAGTCCCTGCCTGCTGCCTGGACCAGTGCTATCCTGCTGTGTAGAACTGCGCTACTATTACCACAGGTAATCTTTTGTTTACACTTTGCTCAGCATAATGTATTTTGGGGTGTAATTCTTGGTATGTGCATGCTATGTGTCTCTGGAACACCTGACGTTGTTCCTTGCATGTTGGATCTCTGTATGTGGTCAGGCTGTGTAGAAGTCTCACACATGTGGTATCGCTGTACTCAGAAGGAGTAGCAGAATGTATTTTGGGGTGTAATTTTTGCTATCTAAATGCTATGTGTTGGAAATATCTTAGAAACCGACAACTTTGTGTAAAAAAAATATGCGTTTTCATTTTTTTTCCACATTTTCCAAAAAACTGCTGGAAACAAATAAACCGTTCAAAAGACTAATTATGCCTCATTGATTATACGTTGGGGTGTTAGCTTTCCAAAATGGGGTCATTTTGTGGGTAATTCCATTGTCCTGGTGTTCCAGGGCCTTCAAAAATGTAATAGGTAGTCAACTAGTTAGATGTGCAATTTATGCTCCTAAAACCCCTGATGGCGCTTCCTGCATGTTGGGCCTCCGTATGTGGCCAGACAGTGAAAAAGTCTCACACATGGGGTATCGTTTTACTCAGGAGGAGTAGCGGAATGTATTTTGGGGTGTCATTTGTGGTATGCACATGCCATGTGAGAGAAATAAGCTATTACAATGAAAATGTTGAGAACATTTTTAAATAAAAAATAAAAATCTTAATTTTGCAAAGTATTGTGGGAAAAAATTACAACTTCAAATAACTCACCATGCCCATTAATAAATACCTTGGAATGTCTACTTTCTAAAAAGTGGTTATTTGGGGGCATTTGTACTTTCCTGGCTTGTTAGGGTCTCAAGAAATGGGATAGGCCTTCAATACATCAGGTGTGATCAGATGTGATATATTTTTATGATTTGCACTATAGTTTGTAGACTCTAAAACTTTCACACAGACCAAATAATTTCCAAAAATGTTGAGTTATTTTTATCAAAGACATGTAGCAGTATAAATTTTGGGCAACATTTATGAAGAAAAATTAATCATTTGCAAAATTTTATCACAGAAACTAAGAAAAAATCATTTTTTTCCAAATTTTCCGTCTTTTTTCATTAATAGCGCAAAAAATAAAAAACCCAAAGGTGATCAAATACCACCAAAAGAAAGCTCTGTTTGTATGAAAAAAAGAACAAAAAAATCATTCGGATACAGTGTTGCATGACTGAGTAATTGTCATTCAAAGTGGGAGAGCGCTGAAAGCTGAAAATTGCTCTGGGCAGGAGGGGTGTTTAAGTGCCCAGTATGGAAGTGGTTAAAGGAAAAATTGCTTTTGTAGGACAATTTTTTTCTCATAGTCCTCTTTCCCATAATTAAACACAGTGGAAAACTTGCAAAGTAGGATTTAATATATAACAGGATTTTGACTTGTAATGTATTTCATTAAAAAAAATGTTTTTTTACTGGTAAGTCAAAAATTCAGTTTTCTTTATTATAAATCCCAGGACACAGGGTTTCCTAATCATTATCATTAGGATATCCCCAGTTAATGCTTTGAGGGGTGGGAACAAGTTCTACTACCAGGCTGCCTGAAGTACTTTACGTCCAATGCTTGCATCAGCCAATGCTTGAACATCCACCTTATAGAATTTTGTAAAGTATGTACCAAAGACCAGGTAGCCCAATACAGACCTGAGAAGCTAAAGCATGATGTTGACATGCCCAAGAAGCACTTATTCCCCCCTTAAGAATGTGCTATTACTGGAAGAGGAGGAACGCCTGCTTTTAAGCCTGAATAATAACCAGTCTGGCCCATCTAGCAAAAGTAGAGCAAAAGATTGTTTAACCATTTTGAGACCCCTTTAGTAAGATAAACTATATCTAAACAATGTAAAATCACTTCTTTTGGCTGTTTTGGGTTGGGATGAAAGGGAGGTAAGAAATGTTCCGGTTAATTTGAAATGAGCCAAGGCCTTTAAAGACAGCTTTATTTTTATGTAGAATCAAGAATGGCAATTTACAAGCCGAGGATTATTTGTGCCAAAGTATTGGCCACCAGAATGATTACCTTCCTGACAAGTTCAGACAGAGAGTTTTTTACAGGTTAAAAATTAGAATGTTCCCATGTAGCTAGCAATTGAGCTGCAAGTTTGAAAATGACTTGGCTGTTAGTGGCTCCTCCGTTTGTTCTCTCGGGCCGGATTCCCTCAAGACTTTCTTGGTGATATTCTTTACTGTCTCAGTATGTGGCAGTACTCCTATCGCTTATATCAATAAATCCTCATAAAAAAGAGATATGGGCTCTCATTAGTGTAATAATAAAAAAACTGGCTTTTATTATAAAACAATTAAAAACAATGTTCTAGCACTATAAAAAAAAACAAGCATTAGCCAGAATTAGCTGCTGCTAAGGTAACGAGTAAGCTAAAAGCCGTAGATGCTGTTTCCGCTCCACCTTCGTTCCAGACAGCCTAGTTGTTGTACCCGTAAGTGATGTGTGTGTGTGTGTGTGTGCGTGTCTCCGCTTTATGTGTTTCGTCATCAACGTCATCTGAGGTGGTGCCATCTTAGTGCACCACATGTTTTTTTAAGGTGGGCGGCCATGCAGGTCCCTCCCCTTCCTCATCAGTGGATAAAAAAAAATCATCATTAAAAATTACACTAATGAGCAGGTTTAGCTTGTAAACAATACTAGGCATAAAGACCCATGTAAAACAAAAAAAAGTATGGTTAGCCCGTAGCCTAATTAGCATAACCCCGGAACAGAATACATTTGTTATAAATATAATCAACCCTAACACAGAGGGAGCTAGTGTAGGTAATAAAAGAAGGCTAATACATCCATTTGTCTAGTAATCCATAGCATAACAATCAATGTTTTCTATGTAGGATGACATCAGATTAAAAATATAATTAAAAAGGGATGATATATCCCACCTCCCTCTAGTGGTAAGGTGGCTAAATGTTATTGAATCCCATGCCATTCAACCACCTACCCACACGTAACCTACAATGCAGATATTACCTGGTAAAGTGAGATGAAGCTGACCCACAGCTAAAAACTATAGCCTCTCACATAATGCATGGTCTCTAGTGCGGGGTTGGGTCGTTGTTGTATATACTGATAAGGCCAATGAGTAATATACATTTCAGTGGCCCTGAGAAGCCCTAAATAGTAAGTGCTGTAAGACACCCCAGAACTCCCTTAAGGCCTCGTACACAAGATCAAATCTGTCTGCTGGAAACGGTCTGCTAGACCGTTTCAGCAGACAAATTCGATCGTGTGTACGGGCTAACAGACGGATTTGGCCACCCGACAGATTTCAAAGCATGCTTTGAAATCTGTCGGCTGGGAACCCGTCCGCCCGACATGTCTGCTGGTTAGTATGCTAACCAGCAGACATGTCTTCTCACACACGCGCCAAATGGTTTCGACGCATGCGCGGAAGTGTTTTACTTCCTGGTGCGGTGACGTGGCAGCGTCAACGTCACCGCCACGTCACCGACATGTCAGTGCGCTGTCTGCTGGCGGGGATTTTGGTTTGCTCGTGTGTACACGCGAGCAAACCAAAATCCCAGCAGACAGATTTGTTCAAATCTGTCGGACAAACAGATTTGAACAAATCTGTCTGCTCGTGTGTATGAGGCCTAAGAGTGCAAGGTACTAGTGATGGTTACTAACTCTCACAAACTACGGTGAGTGAACCACAACTGCGGTTAGAATATTTTTAAAGGGGTCAATGCATTTCTCAATGTAATTTGACATTCAGTACTGAACACCAGGCGTCACTCTAATCTGAGGAAAAAGAGTTTGGGGTTCACTACATCATCTGTCACACAGAAAGGAATGCATTGAGGTACTAAGGGAGGAGGTATTACTACATACCTACAACCCCTAATTTAAAAGGTATATGCGAACATGTTTCATATACAGGCCAAAAGCAAGTTTTCTGTAGTTAACAAATGTCATGCACGTAGCATAAGAAAATACTGTATTAGGATAATATATGCTGGAGAGAGGCAGCTGATGATTATATAAATGGTTTAGGAATGTATGTCCCTTTAAGAAATAGACTAAAACGTATAATCAAGCTGTAATCTTCATGAATATTCAAGGAACATTTAGTATGAAAAGTCCCACAATAGTAATATGAATCCACGGTAGCTAATCCCAAGCAAGGTGGTAATTTAAACTTGAGCAGGATTCAAATACTATAGGTAGTATGTACAATATGAGAACAAAGTAATTCTAGAGCATTGAAGAATGGTAGTAAGGGTACGTATCCATTTGTAGAGAATGAGGCTCCTTAGTAGTAGCAGAGTATTGTTG
Organism: Rana kukunoris; assembly: GCA_029574335.1. NCBI lineage: Eukaryota > Metazoa > Chordata > Amphibia > Anura > Ranidae > Rana > Rana kukunoris. Next base: position 441,689,519 of record CM056049.1, read on the forward strand.
TCAGCAATGAAATGAGGTAATGAGGGCCTCCTGCAGGTAAATAGGTTTGGGAGTCCCCATAGCAAGCAAGGTATTGATGGTAGCGTGGATCCGGTTTGATAATGCTTAATTCTTTAGGTAATATTAACCACTAGCCGACCAGCCTCCGTGGTTCTACGGCGGCAGGTCGGCTCTCCTGGGCGAGAGCCCGTAGCTCTACGTCGGGACTTTCGCGGCCGCTAGGGGGCGCGTGCGCGCCGCCGGCGGCCCACGCACGTGCCCCCCGCTCTCCCCCGAGTCCCGCGCGCGGGCCCGGCGGGCGCAATCGCCGCCGGGCACGCACGCGCGCTCGTTCGTTACAGAGCGGGGAACGAGAGCTGTGAGTGTAAACACACAGCGCTCGTTCCTGTCAGCGGGGGAAACGCTGATCAGTGATTCCCCCTAGTGAGTCCACCCCCCCATACAGTTAGAACACAAATAGGAACACACTTAACCCCTTCCCCGCCCCCTAGTGTTAACCCCTTCACTGCCAATGGCATTTTTATAGTAATCCAATGCATTTTTATAGCATTGATCGCTATAAAAATGCCAATGGTCCCAAAAATGTGTCAAAAGTGTCCGATGTGTCCACCATAATATCGCAGTACCGAAAAAAAACGCTGATCGCCGCCATTACTAGTAAAAAAAAAATATTAATAAAAATGCCATAAAACTACCCCCTTTTTTGTAAACGCTATAAATTTTGCGCAAACCAATCAATAAACGCTAATTGCGATTTTTTTTAACGAAAAATATGTAGAAGAATACGTATCGGCCTAAACTGAGAAAAAAAAATGTTTTTTTATATCTTTTTTGGGGATATTTATTATAGCAAAATGTAAAAAATATTGCATTTTTTTCAAAATAGTCGCTCTATTTTTGTTTATAGCGCAAAAAATAAAAACCGCAGAGATGAGCAAATACCACCAAAAGAAAGCTCTATTTGTGGGAAAAAAAGGACGCCAATTTTGTTTTGGGAGCCACGTTGCACGACTGCGCAATTGTCAGTTAAAGCGACGCAGTGCCGAATCACAAAAAGTGCTCTGGTCTTTGGACAGCAATATGGTCCGGGGCTAAAGTGGTTAACAAGCTGTAGTTTGATGGTAGCATTGACTGGGGTTCAGGCTGGCTACGGCCGACAATAAAGGAATGCCGTACACCAGCAGCGCAATGATTATATAGGAGCAAGACAGGTGCGTGGAGAACAGCGCTGATTATGCATGGCACTTCCGCGTTCCACACTGGAACGCACAGACCTCCGGGCAATGACGTCAGTGCGAGGTCACCGTATGCATTCCAGCGTGGAATGCAGAACAGCGACAAAGACATTGCTTACCCTAACCCATACGCATATGTCAAAAACCCACCAGCTGCATCCAGATCTTAGTAAGAAGAATATAATGTCTGAGAAATTAATTACATGATAACTCATACAACTGAGTGGGGGACAAGCAGACACTCATCTATAGATCCTCCATCCATAAGGACTAAGTATCGTATCAGTATGGAAAACACAGTGGAATGCTAATGACGTCTACATAAACCCATGGTGGCCAATGATAGAGGCAAACCCTCCACAGGAAAAACAAACGCTCTGTTCAATAAGAAAACAAGGAAGAAGGATAACCAATATAATAAGGCTTTCATTACAGGATTTACTAACGAATACAAGGCCTTTGAACATATTTTGAGAAAATATTGCCCCATACTCAAGGAAGATCGAGTTTTATCCCAAATCCTGCCTAAAAGACCAAAGTTTATATATAGGAGAGCACCTACACTCCATAACCATTTAGTCCACAATGTAATTGACCCCCCCCCCCCCAAAACCAGTAAAAAAATAAGGCTTTTACAAATGCCAAAGATGTCTGCCCTGCAGAGTCAGTAAAAAACAGGCGAGGAAAAGAGACATTTAAATCTAATACTGACCACAGGGAATACAAGATAAATGAACTTATCACATGCAATAGTACTCATGTCCAAATGTTATTGAATGCCCCTGCCACCATCAGTACATGGGTAAGACTTCCCCCCCTCCCATACGTGAGAATACGGGAGCATACAGTAGGTGACTGGGATATTGTGTCAATCTCGCTCCCTTTCTCGGCGAGATTGACCACCTACGAGCCCCATCGCGGGAGCCAGCGCCGAGCTGGCTTGCCGCGATGGAGACAAAGCCGTCATAGAAGCGACGGGGATCCGACGCGGATTCCCGCCAATTCTACACGTGGGCGGAGTTTGTTATGAATCCTGAAGGAGAAATCCCCGCCGGATTTTTAAAGAAAAATCCGGCATGGGTTCCCCCCTCAGGAGCATAACGGGCCCTTAGGTCTGTTATGGGTTGTAAGGAGACCCCCTACGCCGAAAAAACGGCGTGGGGGTCCCCCCACAATCCATAACAGACCCGTATCCAAAGCACGCCGGCCGGCCGGTCAGGAAGGGAGTGGCCATCATGCTCCGGTAGGTACCACGTGCTACCTACCGGAGCATGATGGGACTGCGACGTCACAAGACAGGCCTATATAACTCGCTGCGAGCCGCGCGCCCGGCATAACAGCGGAAGGAAGCGTCGCGTCAACATCTGGAGATGAAGAAGAAGACGACGTCACAGAGGAGGGGACTCGCCGCCACTAGTAATTGAGCTAACACACAAAGTTAGCGGCGGCGAGTCCTGAAGAAGAAGAAGACCCCCGGAGAGCGGAGAAGACCCCCGGAGAGCGGAGAAGACCCCCGGAGAGCAGGAGAAGACCCCGGAGAGTGGGAGAAGACCCCCCAGCCGCCGAAGACGTCGAAAGAAGCCCGCCGGGTGGTGGGCGCTTTTATCAAAGCGCCCCCCCCGGCGGCGGAAGAGAACCAGACGGCGGCACCCACCCCCCACAGAAGCCCGCCGGAGGGGGGCGCTTTTATAAAAGCGATCATACACACCCCCCCCCCGGCGGCCAACTAATAAAATATTTCAATACCCTGTGTGGTTTATTTGTGTTTACACTTTTTATTTGCAGGTGAATGGGTAGGGGTACAATGTACCCCATACTCATTCACTTAGGGTGGGGGGCCGGTATCTGGGGGCCCCCTTATTAAAGGGGGATTCCAGATTCCGATAAGCCTCCCGCCCGCATACCCCGACAACCAACGGCCAGGGTTGTCGGGAAGGGGCCCTGTCCTCATCAACATGGGGACAGGGTGCTCTGGGGTGGGGGGCCGCAGTGCGCCCCCTGCCCCAGAGCACCTAACCCCCCCATGTTGAGGGCATGCTGCCCGGTACGGCTCAGGGGGGGGGGGGGCGCTCGCTCGCCCCCACTCCCTTCCTGACCGTCCGGCGTGCTTTGGATAAGGGTCTGTTATGGATTGTGGGGGGACCCCCACGCCGTTTTTTCGGCGTAGGGGGTCTCCTTACAACCCATAACAGACCTAAGGGCCCGTTATGCTCCTGAGGGGGGAACCCATGCCGGATTTTTCTTTAAAGATCCGGCGGGGATTTCTCCTTCAGGATTCATAACAAACTCCGCCCACGTGTAGAATTGGCGGGAATCCGCGTCGGATCCCCGTCGCTTCTATGACGCACTCGCTGGAATGTGCTTTTACTATTCCAGCGAGTGCGAGATATCGGCAGCCTGTCGCCGAGATTCAGCGCGATGCTGGCGTGCTAAAAACACATTCTCGGCGGCAGGCACTGTATCAATAACATCAGGAAAGAGTTCATGGTTCCCCAAGCATAACGTATCATGGCATTTTGATCAGGTACATAAAAGGGACCTGACTGGACTTATAATCTATGGAATTGACCTTGACTACTGGAAAGGTAGTAACAAAAAGACCTTAATCTCACAGAATGAGACAGGCTGGATATACCGGTTGGGTTCCCTTGCCCCTAAGGGCCTTAACCTAGATATAGATTTAAATGTCTTTATAGCTAATCCCTGAGTGGGTCTCTGGGACATCTCTGGCCTCTCCTGGACCTTTTTATCTCCAGGGGTGGACCTCTGTTGTCAAAGGGGTCCCACACAGGTAGCTCATGTGTGTACCCTCCATGGTATATGGTGTAGGCAGTACCCTTATTCACGTGGTCATGTTCTCAATGTTTTTCATGTGGAGGGTCTGCCTCTATCATTGGCCACCATGGGTTTGTGTAGACGTCTTTAGCATTCCACTGTGTTATCCATACTGATACAATACTTAGTCTTTATGGATGGAAGATCTATAGATGCTTGTCCCCCACTCAGTTGTTATCATGTAATTAACTTCTCTGACATTTTTTATTCTACTTACTAGCATCTGGATGCAGCTGGTGGGTTTTTGACTCTGTATAGGTTAGAGCCGCTAACGGAGGAGTCACTAACAGCTGAGCAACATATGTATCCTATATGCAAATCCCCCCTGGAGGTGTAATAGGAGTTGGTGAGTGGGGACCACTAAGGGGGAGCACGAAAGTCACCTGGATATCTATACAGCACAAGCACTGGTCACTTTGGATTATTTGATGGGACTTATTTGTACCTGCAACAGAAAATATGCACTTTATTTTAGACTGTTCACCATATTAGGTTTATGAACTTTGTCATCTAGTATTGCTTACATATACCTTTTATATTTTCACTTGTGTTTAATGTATGACACAGATTAATTTTAACCTTGGATGATTGGGATTCATTATATCCCCATTAACAGAGTTGTCACACATACCTAGGTTTATAAGCACACATTTGTTTATGATTGTTTATGTTTTTCATTTTTATGTGTATTCATTTATGCTAATGGATGGTGCATTTGATTTTGCTTATTTTTTTTTAAATACATTCTTTTTCTCTTTCATATATAGCATTTACAAGGTTCTGTTCTATCACATTTCTTTGTTTTTCTTTTTTTATATCATAAATACATTTTCATAATCCAAGTAAGAAATACTCATTATACATTATATTTCACCTTGAAGAAAAAAAGAAACACAAAGAGCAGAAAAGCTTCAAAAGAAAATATGTGCAATTTTGGTGGCGATTGAAGGGCTGCAGGGATCACTCCCCACTCCCCTCCCTCTCTCTCCCCCACTCACAATGCCCCTACCCCATTACCCTAGTTGCAGATCCACCTTACCCCCCTTTTTCATTGACTTCTAATACTCAGAATTCCCTTCTATCTATGCCCCTCTTCTACTTATTCACCACCAATTGTTAATGCTGAGTTCCACCACTCCCAAATTCTGTAATATTTATAAAGTGTTCCTCTATGCTCATACAGTAATTTCTCATATGGGAGTATTTGGTTTACCACTTCAAGCTATTGTTCCTTTGAGGGAGGCATTTGTTGCATCCATCCAAGTACAATTTGCTTGCATGTTATAAATAAAGTTTCTTGTAGACAAATCTAAGGCCTTGTACACAAGATCAAATCTGTCTGCTGGAAACGGTCTGCTAGACCGCTTCAGCAGACAGATTCGATCGTGTGTACGGGCAAACAGACGGATTTGGCCACCCGACAGATTTCAAAGCATGCTTTAAAAACTGTCGGCTGGGAACCCGTCCACCCGACATGTCTGCTGGTTAGTACGCTAACCAGCAGACATGTCTTCTCGCACACTCGCCGAATGGTTTCGACGCATGCGCGGAAGTGTTTTACTTCCTGGTGCGGTGACGTGGCGGCGTCAACGTCACCGCCACGTCAGCGCGCTGTCTGCTGGCGGGGATTTTGGTTTGCTCGTGTGTACACACGAGCAAACCAAAATGCCAGCAGACATATCTGTTCAAATCGATCTGTTCAAAAAAGGCCTTAGGGTATCTATTCCACCTGTGATTCTCAACTAGTCCCAAAAGGCATACTTCCAAGGTGAGGGGAACACTTCCTCCCATCACCTCTGACAGTATATCCAGGACCTGCCTCCAATATCTATTAACGCTCGGATAAGACCACATTACATGCTCAAAATCAGCCCGTGGCAGGTAACATCTTGCACACTCCGCATTTGGTACTCGCCCCATCAGACTTAATTTATATGGTGTTCGGTAGACCTGGTGTATTATATAAAACTGTATCAATGTATTATTACTTGCAGGTGAGACTGTCAAATGTGATTTACACGCTTCCCTTCAAATCTCATCTGTCATAGATCTACATATTATTTTCCACTACCTCTTGATCTGGAGCGGATTCTCCCTTATCTTAGCCTGCATCAAATATGTGTACCATAGGCATGCGCAGCCTATTGCATTAGGGTGTGCACCCCAAAACTCAAACACACATAAGTGCACATATATATATATATTAGGGTTGTCCCGATACCACTTTTTTAGGACCGAGTACAAGTACCGATACTTTTTTTCATGTACTCGCCGATACCGATTACTGATACTTTTTTTTAAATGCAGCCTTGTCCCCAAATGCAGCCTTGTGTCCCTAATGCAGCCATGTCCCTAATGCAGCCATGTCTCTAATGCAGCCATGTGTCCCTAAGAGAAAGCCCCCGCTGCTACCTAGTTCATTAGCGCTTGGGAACATAACAGCTTTAATTTAAATAGCTGTGTGTTCCCCGCCGTGCGTCATGTATAGCCCCTCCCCCTTGTCCGGGCAATTTGATAGACCGATCACCTGTCCAATCCTGGGACAGGTAATCTGTCTATCAAAGTCCCTGGACAAGGGGGAGGGGCTATACACGACGAGGCGCGGCGGGGAACACACAGCTATTCAAATGAAAGCTGTTATGTTCCTGAGCGCTGATGAACTAGATGGGGGGAGCAGCTCTCCTCCATTAGTGGTATGTAGTGGCATGTTTTACAATACATACCGGAGGACTGCTCTGCTCTCCGCCCACTCAGTCAGCTCTCTGCCTGCTAGCCGCCCCCTCTCCGCCCACTCAGTCAGCTCTCCGCCTGCTAGCCGCCCCCTCTCCGCCAACTTATCAGCTCTCTGCCAGCTAGCCACCCCTCTCCGCCCCTTTTAGTCCACCCTCCGCCTGCTAGCCGGCCCCTCTCAGCCCGCTCTCCACCCCTTGCAGTCCACCCTCCGCTTGCTAGCCTCCCACACTTGGCCCGAGTGAAAAAAAAAAAGTATCCGCCGAAGCATCGGGAGCATTTGCGCGAGTACAAGTACTCGCGCAAATGCTCAGTATCGGGACATCCCTAATATATAAATATATATTTTCAGGGCGCCTGCAAAGCGCCCTGAAAGAGCCTCTCCTTTTACTCCAGGGTGAAAGCCAGAGGGCCTTCACACTGGAGCAGTGCACTGGCAGGACATTTAAAAAAGTATTGCGAGCTGCATCTTTGAGGCGTTGTAGGAGCGGTGAATTTTTAATTCCCGCTAGCAGCTGAAGAAAGGGTTAAAACTGTTGAGGCGCTGCCAAAGCGCTTTGCAGGCGCTTCGCCAATGCTGCCCATTCATTCCAATGAGCATGTGGCGGTTTTCAAAGCGGTGTATACAGCACTACCAAACCACCCCAAAGATGCTGCTTGCAGGACCTTTTCTAACGTCCTGCAAGCTCACTGCCCCAGTGTAAAAGCACTCAGGCTTTCACTGAGGAGGCATTTTTCAGGCGTTTTATAGGCGCTAAAACGCCTGAAAAAATACCCCAGTGTGAAAGGGGTGTTAAGTTACTAGCTGTGGTCACACGCTAGCCTTCCCATCATACCATACTGGGTTAATGTCCCTCTATGGTATGTGATGATGTCATGGCTTTGGGGTGAAGGAAAAGAGATTAGAATCAGGTAAGTGAAAGAGGTCACACACCCCCCTCCCCCACACACTACAAGGCTGGACATTTTTACTGTCCTGGAATTGTATTATTATTATTTTTTTCACTTCAGACTCCACCTCATAGAGTTTTCGTAAATTTTACGTAGGACGCTCATTTTTTCCTTCAAGCCTGCCCTTAGCGTCTCTATTATGGCTTTGCATCATCAGTGATAACTTTTATTATATCATCTTTAGTTATTATATATTTTTTTTTCCATCCTTTCCATACTTTTCACATTACTTAAAATCCCTATGGTCCTCCACTTGTTCCCTGTTTCCCTCCCCCCCCCCCGCCCACCTCTTTCCCCTTTCTCACCTTGACTTTGCCCCTTGTCCCCTCAAGTTCCTCTGAGCCTTTCTCTTCGGGACTATATTACCCTTACATTTTCAGCATAGCTCCAGGATCTCTTAAATGCTCTCCAGCTGTCCCATTTCTTATTTTGGCTGATGTTATTGCCCTCAATGCCTTCCCTTAGATCTTCCATTGTGTAGGTCTCTTCAACTGCATCTATCCATTCCCAGGTGGTGGGGCACTCGGCCTCTTGCCACTTCCTGGGTATTATGCCGTGTACACCACGTTCGACGGCACTCTGTTCCATTGAAGCTCCAGTCTCATAACTTTCTTCTGAGCATGCGCGGGTTTAAAAACGTTGTTTTCAACGTCGTTTTGCCCACACACGATCACTTTTTATGAAAAAAAAAAAAATGACATTTTGAAAAACGACACAAAAAATTCAAGCATGTTCAAATTTTTTTTGGTCGTTTTTTTGAAGACATAAAACAACGTTTTGCCCACACACGATCATTTTAAATGACGTTTTTGAAAATGTAGTTTTTTTTCATCACAATAAGTAAACGTGTGTACGCGGCATTAGCCTCTTGCATTCAATAGATGCGGTACAAGAGGTTCCTTGTATCTTTTGATCCCCTCTTCCCCTCCGTGAAAGAGAACCACCCATGGATCTGACTTAATTTCTTTCTTTGTGATGTCCTGTATAAGTTCCAGAATTTTCCCCCAATATTTTTTAACTTTGGGGCACTCTTACTCATTTTACTAACCTGGTATCATATCTCCAGGATACCAGCGACCTTCTAAAAGCCATTGATGGTATTAATATCCCCCACGGGGCATGGCTGGTTTCTTTAGATGTGGAGGCTCTATATAATTCTATCCCCCATGCTCAGGGGGTTGATGTAGTAAAGGGTTTCATCTCTGGAGAGGGCCAAACCCCCTCACCCTACAATCAATTCATTCTTGACCTCTTGGATTTTACTTTATCAAACAACATTTTCATGTTCAATGGCTCCCACTACCTCCAGGTACAGGGTGTGGCTATGGGGACCAAATGTGCCCCCACCTATGCCAACCTGTACCTGGGGGGAGTGGGAGCTAAAGCTCTTCCATCGTGAGGATATGCAGATTTTCATGGAGCATATTCCCATTTGGAGAAGATATATAGATGATATTTTCTTTATATAGACAGATACTCAGCCCAATCTTCTCAAATTTATGGAAAGTCTTAAAACAAACGACTTTAATTTAAACTTCACTTTCGAAACCAGCCAAACCAACCTCAAATTTTTGGACATCAAAATTGTTGTGGATTCAAATGGCAACGTGGACACTTTTTCGCAAGCCCCTTGCGGGTAACTCACTCCTGCATGCGGACAGCTTGCACCCCAAATCGCTAATAACTGGCATACCATACGGCCAATATCTGCGGTTACGCAGAAACTGCTAGTAATGACCTAAGCTTTGAAACTGAAGCCAAAGCCCTCCAACAACGCTTCCAAGAACGTGGATATGGCAAGAAGTGCCTCAAAAGGGCCTATGCACGAGCAAAGAAGCTGGATCGTAAATCTCTTCTCTACGATCAGAAAATTAAAACAGAGTACGGATAATTACTCGCTTCACGGGTCAACATCAACAACTAAGAGGTATTCTACACAAACATTGGCATCTCCTTCTAAGTGACAACCCGGTGTCGAAATACCTCAAAGACTACCCAGAAATTACTTTCAAACGATCACAATCACTATGAGACAAATTGGTCCATAGTCATCATTGTCCCATCAAACCCTTCAAAAAGGGACCCACAGGCACTAGACCCTGCCATAAGTGCCCTTTTTGTGCTTATATTTTTTCTGCCACCTCAATGATGCTCCAAATGGACGCATCCACAAATCGGCACTATCAGTGACATGTCAATCAGTTGGCATTGTCTACATTATGATGTGTGATTGTGGCTCCTTTTATGTAGGCAAAACGAAACTACCTTTTTATTTCAGGATAAGGGACCATGTAAGCCTTATCAATAAGAAAAAAATGGAAAGCCCCATCAGCCTCCATGTAGGCCTACATCACAATTTCGATAGTCATAAAATGAAATTCTGGGCCCTTGAGCATGTCCTCCCCTGGAGATAGAGGGGGCGATTTTGATAAGATTTTGCTCCAACGTGAAGCTAAGTGGATCCATTCCCTTTCGGCATTACAATTCCCTGGCTTAAATGAAGCCTTCAGTTTTAAACCCTTTTTATAATACTCAGAATATTTTCAAGTCCTAGTTCATTGTACGTGGATCCTTTTCCCCTTCTCTCTCCCTTCTTTTTCTTTTTTCTTCATATAATTATATTTATTTATTCTTGTTTTTATTACTTTTCATATTTGACATATTTACATTTATGATTATACACTATATTCAATATTTCATACCATTATTTCAATTCTTATTGTATTCTTTATTATAATTTTTATTATTTTTCAGTTTATCCTATTCCATCTATATTGATTGACCTAGTATTAATCTGTATTTATTTATTTTTCTTCATTTTTCCTTACTTTCTGTGTTCTTTTTTCTTGTCCAAATTTATGCTGTTATTGGTATTGCAATTTCTTGATTTGGAATCTGCTTTTTGAAATCCCAACTAGGGATTTGTATACTTTGCATCATCATTGAACTATTTGTTATTATTGGTATTGAGCTAACAATTTCTACGCTTTGGACAGCAGATGGCGCAATTTCCCCTCCTTCCTCGAACCTATTTCCTTATGACGGTACTATTAACCTTAATAACCAGTACACTTTAGGTACTGATTACTATATGGAGCCCGATGGATTGTGTTTTTCTTTGATGCTATTTTTCTCCGTTTGGTCAACTAACCATAGGGACGCGTGGGACCCTACCTTTCAGAACAGTAATCTCTGGGTCTTTTCTTTTTGGTAGCGGTCCTCCCACTGACACTCCCCTCAGTTATAGCAGGCCCCATCCCGCTCTCAGCATTCATCTTTTAGCCCCTTTCCATCCTTCCGTGCCTCTCACTGCCATCTATGGGATTTCACCTTGTTTTTCCCATATCCAAAATGGCGACGCACGCCTCCTGACGTGTCAGCGTCGTTTGACTTGTTCAGGCACCGCTACATGCGCGCACCATCCGCCGGCTTGCTCTCACTGTCATCGTCACTGGCGCGGTTCAGTGACGTGGTCGAGTCACATGTCCCCGTCGCGGTTGAGTCGTTGCTGACGTCATCCGCAACGTACTACATTAAGCCTGGCTGTGACAGCCGCTACTTTAGGCACAACCCTGTATGATGCTGCCAAATGCGTGGCTCAGCAGCACACTGACTCTCCCTTTGGATGTCTCAGCCCTGATCCGATTCACAGGTAAGCAGCTCTGCCCTCTTGGATCAGTAAATGGTATTTTATTAAGATTACATTCATGTACCCTTTACAGTACCAAACCTCCCCTTTTTTTGAGAGATATTCTCTGTTTATTCTTTTCCCACAGATTTGGTCATTATATTTTGACCTTAATTTTGGGGTCAATTGATGTATCAGCACTAACCACAAAGTGGAATATCATCACCAACCACAAGGTGGATTTGTCCTTGGATTTGTCCTGCCAAGATAGCAGTATCAATCTCTGCTTCAACTTGGGTATTTTTTACCCCCCCTGTGACCCACAACCTCTAGGTATAGGATCTTTTGATAATATTATTATCAGTATTTTTCTAATGGTTTTTTCAAATATATCGTCTCATCTATTTAATTAATTATTATTGGCTTTCTCTAGTTTATGGTTCGTGGCCAAACTAGGCATCCGTAGTGACACAATCTATGTGGCTCCGTCTCTACCAACAGAAGGGTTGTCAAGCATTATCAACCAATATATTTTTAATAACTATAGGAGGTATGTTGTTTGCGTAAGCCCTGCTGTTCCAATCCGTTTTTATCTAGAAATTTGTTATTATTACTCCTTAAATAATTTTCACTTATTACAATTCTTTGAAGACACCAATCATTGCTTACATATGCAATCTAGCATATCTATTGTTTTCGTTTTGAGAATATTTGCAACATTTAGATTTTTTGTAAATCTTTTTGACCATCTATATGTATGTTTATTCATTTTTTAGATACTGTGTAGTTGTTTTAGAAAAAGCTCCTGAAAAAGCTCCTCCCGGAGCGAAACATGTCGAGCGAGTAAGATATAACTACATGGAACCTTCCTCACTTTGTTGAAGTTTGATATTTTGGAAGACTTCAGATGGTTTCTTGATTTATGTATATATATATATTTCTGTATGAATTAAAAAATGTTTTCTATCATTTTAATCTTTGTCTCAGCACATTCTATTTGCACCGACGCATAATCCCAGGGTCCATAGGTACCCACCCTTTCCTCTTTGTTTATACTCATACGGGATGAGGTGCAACATTTTGAGATTTTCTTTATCCACCAAATCATTAAATTCACTCTCACCATATGTGGGTCATGGTGCCTGGGGCCTTGCAGCCTCTCCAACAATCTCCTGATTGCCCCACTTTAAATTTGCTCAGTTTATCAGGTGTTATGTACCATCCCACTATGCATTTAAAGTTCATTTCCGCCGTTCTACTGTCTGTCTCCGAGCTGTGTATCAGTTTCAACATTTTTTCAATTGTGACCTTTTCCCTCTGTGACCACAATTCTTTCTCCCATTTTTTTAATAAATGGAGGTATCCCTTGTTCATCCATCTCTAGCAAAATCCTATAAAGCTTGGAAATGTTGCCTTTAGTGCTTTCTGTAGAACATAATCTTTCCATTTCCGTTAACTGTTCTCCAGACCTCAATGGGTGTGGTAATTTTTGGATAAAATTGCTTAGCTGTTTATACCTCCAGTTATTTATTTCCATAAAATTGTTCTTTTTGTTTTAACTCCTGTAGTGTTATTAAATGTCCATTTGTGATAATATCCTTTAGTTGTGCCGATTCGTGCTTAATCCAATTTCCTCCCACCTGTGTTTTCCCGGGTGCAAAGTAGTCATTGTTTTTCAGTGCTATAAGGGGCGAGTTAAATTCCTTCCCAGTTTTTTTATAAACTGTGTCCCATATTTTAAGTGCATTACTTGTTATCTCATGTGTATTCGTGCCCATTGCCCTAAATTGTGGCAGGTTCCAAATTATGCATTCTAGTCTCACCTTTGATAGTGCATTTTCTAAACTGACCCACCTTTTTTCCTTATTAACTCTAGCCCATTCTATTACTCTTGACAGGACGACTGCGTCGTAGTACTTTTTAATAACCGGTACTGCGAGACCCCCTTTATTTTTTGGTTGTTTTAGAATCTGAAGGGAGATTCTGTGTTTCTTATTTCTCCAAATATAATTCATAATCAATTTTTTGAGCACTATAAACAGAGATGTTGGCAAAGCAATGGGGATCATCTGGAACCTATACAGGATTTTTGGTAGAAGAACTATCTTACAAAAATGTATTCGTCCTATCCATGAGATATGTCTATTTTTTACCCTTTTTATCTCAGATTTAATTTTGTCTAATAGCGGTATATAGTTGATCTCGTAGATCTTTTTAATTGAATTTGCTAGGCGGATCCCTAAGTATTTAAGCTCCTTTACCCATGGGAATTGAAACTCTGTTCTTAATAATCGTTCATCTATCCTATTGACATTTACATTCAGTATTTCCGTTTTAGTAATATCTAGTTTGAAATTAGAGATTTCTCCGTACTGTCTACATATATTCAGTAATTTCGGGATATACGTTTTAGGGTTTACTATATAGAAGAGGACGTCATCCGCATATGCGGATAGTTTATGTTCGTCTTCTCCTATTTTAACTCCTTTGATATCCTGGCATTTACGGATCCTGGCTAATAAGGATTCTATAGACAATATGAACAGGATTGGCGACAGGGGGCATCCCTGCCTTGTACCGTTCTGCATCGTAAAGGCTTGGGAGAGACATCCATTTATTTTTATCCTTGCCGATGGGGATTGATATAAAGCCCTAATCCACTCTCTCATCTTCTGTCCCATCCCCATGTTCTCTAAAGTTTGTAGCATGAGTCCCCAGTCTACCCTGTCGAAAGCTTTTTCAGCGTCAATCGACAGGTGTAGACCTGGGGACTCACTCTCTTTCATTTTTTGAAGTATCAGAAGAGTTCTTACTCCGTTATCCCTCCCCTCTCTTCCTTGGACAAATCCCGTCTGATCTGGGTGGATTAGTTTTGTCAACAACTGTTTCACCCTCTCTGCCAGTACCTTTGCGAATAATTTTACGTCAGCATTCAGCAGGGATATCGGCCTATAACTCGAACAACTCTTGACATCTTTACCCTCCTTCGGGATAAGTGTGATGGTTGCCCCAGATGCTTCTTTACCTAAATTGTAATCTTTCCCTAGGCCATTAAAATATTGGCAGAGTCTTGGGATGAGTATCTCTTTACATTTTTTATAATACAATATTGTAAAGCCGTCCGGGCCCGGACTTTTACCCGCCGCTGTACCTGATATTGCGCTTTTAATTTCGTCTTCTGTAATTGGTCTATCCATCATTAACACATCATTCTGACTTATTTTTGGGAGCCCTGCTTCTTTTAGAAATTCTAAGGTCTTATTTTTTTTTCTCATCTCCTTGCCAGTTCTTTTGTTCAATTGCGTATAATTTTTGATAGTAATCTCTAAACATTTCGGCTATATCTTTTGTGGTGTGGGCTACCTCTCCTTTCTCATTTTTAATATTGTCTATGAAGTTTCTTGATTTATTTTTCTGTACCATCCTGGCTAAGTGTTTACTTGTTTTATTTCCCCACTGATATCTATCCTTTGCAATTAGATTTAAATCCCTTTTCGTTTCCTGATTAAGGAGGTCTTTAAGTTCGTTTAGTTTAATCACGATTTCCAGGTACAGATCTTGTTGCTTTCCCATTTTTTATGCCTTTGTTCTAGTTTAAATAGTTCCGCTGCAAGATTTTCCCTTTTACAGTTTTTTTCCTTTTTCCTCCTCGCCCCCTCTGATATCAGCGGTCCCTCTTATCAGGGCTTTGTGTGCATCCCACAATGTTGCTTTAGATATTTCATCTGTATCATTTAACCTAAAGTACTCCTCTAGCTTTTTTTCACCCTAATTAAACTGGTCTCTTCTATCAGTAATTCCTCATTTAGCCTCCAGATTTGTCCTGGCCTTGGGTTTCCTGCGATGTTTAGGGATATACTTATTGGGGCATGGTCGGATAGCGTCATGGTTTCTAAATTCGTCTCAACCACCCATTCTAACATACTGTGGTCTACATTAGGGATGAGCTTCGCGTTCGATGCGAACATCGGCCGTTCGATTGTTCGTCGAAAACGAACAAATCGGGTTATTCGCGCCAAATTCGAATGATGCGCAACGGCCCATAATTCACTGTGGCGTTGCGCGCTGATGATTGGCCAAGCATGCACCATGACCCCGCATGCTTGGCCAATCACAGCGCCCAAAAAACGGAGAGACCTAATTGGCCAAAGCCTGGGTGCTTTGGCCAATTAGGGCTCAGGGCTTTAGCACACGCCCCACACTATAAAAGGCCGCCTCCCGGGCGGCCTTGTGTAGTGTGTTCCGGCTTGCTTTCAGAGAGAGAAGTCAGACAGACAGAGAGAGAGAGAGATAGATAGATAGAGACACAGTGTCTTTTCAGATAGATAGATAGATAGATCAGGGAGGCTACTAGTTAGTATAGTTAAATGTACAGTTTGTAGAGAATATATTGACATCCCTAGGAGTTGTCAATATATTTATAAACTGTATAGCTTAGCTAGTTCTGCTATTAGTATCTGTCAGGCAGGAGATTGTGCTTGATGCTCTAACGTGTTAGTGTACACGTGTTAGTTCATTGCACATAGACGCATTAACTGTTACTGCACGTGTGCTATTTATTTGCACAGAAAGGCAGTTGCTGTTAATGCAAGTGGGCTATTGAATTGCACAGAAACGCAGTCACTCTGACTGTGCGTGTGCTGTTTAATACCACCTGAGCGCATTTGGGGTCACCGTACGTGTGCTCTTTAATACCACCTGAGCGCATTTGGGGTCACCGTACGTGTGCTGTGACATACCACCTGAGCGCATTTGGGGTCACCGTAAGTGTGCTGTGACATACCACCTGAGCGCATTTGGGGTCACCGTACGTGTGCTGTGACATACCACCTGAGCGCATTGGGGGTCACCATACGTGTGCTGTGACATACCACCTCAGCGCTTTTGGGGTCACCGTACGTGTGCTGGTATATACCACCTGAGCGCAGTTAGTGCCACTGTACGTGTGCTCCTATATACCACCTGAGCACAGATAGTGCCACTGTATGTGTGCTCCTATATACCACCTGAGCAGATAGTGACACTGTACGTGGGCTCCTATATACCACCTGAGCACAGTTAGTGCCACTGCTCCTATATACCACCTACGTGTGCTGGTATATACCACCTGAGCACAGATAGTGCCACTGCACGTGTGCTCCTATATACCACCTGAGCACAGATAGTGCCACTGTACGTGTGCTCCTATATACCACCTGAGCGCAGTTAGTGCCACTGTAAGTGTGCTGGTATATACCACCTGAGCACAGATAGTGCCACTGTACGTGTGCTCCTATATACCACCTGAGCACAGATAGTGCCAATGTACGTGTGCTCCTATATACCACCTGAGCACAGATAGTGCCACTGTACGTGGGCTCCTATATACCACCTGAGCACAGTTAGTGCCACTGTACGTGTGCTGCTATATACCACCTGAGCACAGATAGTGCCACTGTACGTGTGCTGCTATATACCACCTGAGCACAGATAGTGCTACTGTATGTGTGCACGTGTGCTTCTATATACCACCTGAGCTCCTATATACCACCACAGATAGTGCCACTGTACGTGGGCTCCTATATACCACCTGAGCGCAGCTCCTATATACCACCTTAGTGCCACTGTACGTGCTCCTATATACCACCTGCTGGTACGTGTGCTCCTATATACCACCTGAGCACAGATAGTGCCACTGTACGTGTGCTCCTATATACCACCTGAGCACAGATAGCTCCTATATACCACCTGCCAATGTACGTGTGCTCCTATATACCACCTGAGCACAGATAGTGCCACTGTACGTGTGCTCCTATATACCACCTGAGCACAGATAGTGCCACTGTACGTGTGCTCCTATATACCACCTGAGCACAGATAGTGCCACTGTACGTGTGCTCCTATATACCACCTGAGCACAGTTCGTGCCACTGTACTTGTGCTCCTATATACCACCTGAGCACAGATAGTGCCACTGCTCCTATATACCACCTACGTGTGCTCCTATATACCACCTGAGCACAGATAGTGCCACTGTACGTGTGCTCCTATATACCACCTGAGCACAGATAGTGCCACTGTACGTGTGCTCCTATATACCACCTGAGCACAGATAGTGCCACTGTACGTGTGCTCCTATATACCACCTGAGCACAGATAGTGCCACTGTACGTGTGCTCCTATATACCACCTGAGCACAGATAGTGCCACTGTACGTGTGCTCCTATATACCACCTGAGCACAGATAGTGCCACTGTACGTGTGCTGCTATATACCACCTGAGCACAGATAGTGCCACTGTACGTGTGCTGCTATATACCACCTGAGCACAGATAGTGCCACTGTACGTGTGCTCCTATATACCATGAGCACAGTGCCACTGTACGTGTGCTCCTATATACCACCTGAGCACAGATAGTGCCACTGTATGTACGTGGGCTCCTATATACCACCTGAGCACGTTAGTGCCACTGTACGTGTGCTGCTATATACCACCTGAGCACAGATAGTGCCACTGTACGTGTGCTCCTATATACCACCTGAGCACAGATAGTGCCACTGTACGTGTGCTCCTATATACCACCTGAGCACAGATAGTGCCACTGTATGTGCTCCTATATACCACCTGAGCACAGTTAGTGCCACTGTACGTGTGCTCCTATATACCACCTGAGCACAGATAGTGCCACTGTACTGTGCTCCTATATACCACCTGAGCGCAGTTAGTGCCACTGTACGTGTGCTGGTATATACCATGAGCACAGATAGTGCCACTGTACGTGTGCTCCTATATACCACCGGGCACAGATAGTGCCACTGTACGTGTGCTCCTATATACCACCTGAGCACAGTTAGTGCCACTGTACGTGTGCTGCTATATACCACTGAGCACAGATAGTGCCACTGTAGGTGTGCTGCTATATACCACCTGAGCACAGATGTGCCACTGTACTGTGCTCCTATATACCACCTGAGCACAGATAGTGCCACTGTACGTGTGCTCCTATATACCACCTGGGCACAGATAGTGCCACTGTACGTGTGCTCCTATATACCACCTGAGCACAGATAGTGCCACTGTACGTGTGCTCCTATATACCACTGAGCACAGATAGTGCCTCTGTACGTGGGCTCCTATATACCACCTGAGCACAGATAGTGCCACTGTACGTGTGCTGCTATATACCACCTGAGCACAGATAGTGCCACTGTAGGTGTGCGTGTGCTCCTATATACCACCTGAGCACAGATAGTGCCACTGTACGTGTGCTCCTATATACCACCTGAGCACAGATAGTGCCACTGTACGTGTGCTCCTATATACCACCTGAGCACAGATAGTGCCACTGTACGTGTGCTCCTATATACCACCTGAGCACAGATAGTGCCACTGTACGTGTGCTCCTATATACCACCTGAGCACAGATAGTGCCTCTGTACGTGGGCTCCTATATACCATCTGAGCACAGATAGTGCCACTGTACGTGTGCTGCTATATACCACCTGAGCACAGATAGTGCCACTGTATGTGTGCACGTGTGCTCCTATATACCACCTGAGCACAGATAGTGCCACTGTACATGGGCTCCTATATACCACCTGAGCAGATAGTGCCACTGTACGTGTGCTCCTATATACCACCTGAGCACAGATAGTGCCTGTACTGCTCCTATATACCACCTGAGCACAGATAGTGCCACTGCTGGCTCTCTATATACCATACCAGATAGTGCCCTGACTGTGCCCTATATACCACCGACACAGATAGCCTCTTAGTGCCTATATACCATCTGAGCACAGATAGTGCCAATGTACGTGTGCTGGTATATACCACCTGAGCACAGATAGTGCCACTGTATGTGTACGTGTGCTCCTATATACCACCTGGGCACAGATAGTGCCACTGTACGTGTGCTCCTATATACCACCTGAGCACAGTTAGTGCCTGTACGTGTGCTGATATACCACCTGAGCACAGATAGTGCCACTGTAACGTGTGCTCCTATATACCACCTGAGCACAGATAGTGCCACTGTAGGTGTGCTGCTATATACCACCTGAGCGCAGTTAGTGACACTGTACGTGTGCTGGTATATACCACCTGAGCACAGATAGTGCCACTGTACGTGTGCTCCTATATACCACCTGAGCACAGATAGTGCCACTGTACGTGTGCTTCTATATACCACCTGAGCACAGATAGTGCCACTGTACGTGGGCTCCTATATACCACCTGAGCGCAGTTAGTGCCACTGTACGTGTGCTGGTATATACCACCTGAGCACAGATAGTGCCACTGTACGTGTGCTCCTATATACCACCTGAGCACAGATAGTGCCACTGTACGTGTGCTGCTATATACCACCTGAGCACAGATAGTGCCACTGTACGTGTGCTCCTATATACCACCTGAGCAGAGATAGTGCCACTGTACGTGTGCTCCTATATACCACCTGAGCACAGATAGTGCCACTGTACATGGGCTCCTATATACCACCTGAGCACAGTTAGTGCCACTGTACGTGTGCTGCTATATACCACCTGAGCACAGATAGTGCCACTGTACGTGTGCTCCTATATACCACCTGAGCACAGATAGTGCCACTGTACGTGTGCTCCTATATACCACCTGAGCACAGATAGTGCCACTGTACGTGTGCTCCTATATACACCTGAGCACAGATAGTGCCACTGTACGTGGGCTCCTATATACCACCTGAGCAGAGATAGTGCCACTGTACGTGTGCTCCTATATACCACCTAAGCACAGATAGTGCCACTGTACGTGTGCTCCTATATACCACCTGAGCACAGTTAGTGCCACTGTACGTGTGCTTCTATATACCACCTGAGCACAGATAGACTGTAGTGCTCCTATATACCACCACAGAGATGTGCCACGTGGGCTCCTATACCATACCAGATAGTGCCCTGACGTGTGCTCCTATATACCACCTGAGCAGTTAGCCACTTACGTGTGCTTCTATATACCACCTGAGCACAGATGTGCCACGTGTGCTCCTATATACCACCTGAGCGGTATGCCACTGTACGTGTGCTGGTATATACCACCTGAGCACAGATAGTGCCACTGTACGTGTGCTCCTATATACCACCTGAGCACAGATAGTGCCACTGTACGTGTGCTGCTATATACCACCTGAGCACAGATAGTGCCCCTGTACGTGTGCTGCTATATACCACCTGAGCACAGATAGTGCCACTGTACGTGTGCTCCTATATACCACCTGAGCACAGATAGTGCCACTGTACATGGGCTCCTATATACCACCTGAGCACAGTTAGTGCCACTGTACGTGTGCTGCTATATACCACCTGAGCACAGATAGTGCCACTGTACGTGTGCTCCTATATACCACCTGAGCACAGATAGTGCCACTGTACGTGTGCTGCTATATACCACCTGAGCACAGATAGTGCCACTGTATGTGTGCTCCTATATACCACCTGAGCACAGATAGTGCCACTGTACGTGTGCTGGTATATACCACCTGAGCACAGATAGTGCCACTGTACGTGTGCTCCTATATACCACCTGAGCGCAGTTAGTGCCACTGTACGTGTGCTGGTATATACCACCTGAGCACAGATAGTGCCACTGTACGTGTGCTCCTATATACCACCTGGGCACAGATAGTGCCACTGTACGTGTGCTCCTATATACCACCTGAGCACAGTTAGTGCCACTGTACGTGTGCTGCTATATACCACCTGAGCACAGATAGTGCCACTGTAGGTGTGCTGCTATATACCACCTGAGCACAGATAGTGCCACTGTACGTGTGCTCCTATATACCATCTATGCACAGTTAGTGCCACTGTACGTGTGCTCCTATATACCACCTGAGCACAGATAGTGCCACTGTACGTGTGCTCCTATATACCACCTGAGCACAGATAGTGCCACTGTACGTGTGCTGCTATATACCACCTGAGCACAGATAGTGCCACTGTACGTGTGCTGCTATATACCACCTGAGCACAGATAGTGCCACTGTACGTGTGCTCCTATATACCACCTGAGCACAGATAGTGCCACTGTACGTGTGCTCCTATATACCACCTGAGCATAGATAGTGCCAATGTACGTGTGCTCCTATATACCACCTGAGCACAGATAGTGCCACTGTACATGGGCTCCTATATACCACCTGAGCACAGTTAGTGCCACTGTACGTGTGCTGCTATATACCACCTGAGCACAGATAGTGCCACTGTACGTGTGCTCCTATATACCACCTGAGCACAGATAGTGCCACTGTACGTGTGCTGCTATATACCACCTGAGCACAGATAGTGCCACTGTATGTGTGCTCCTATATACCACCTGAGCACAGATAGTGCCACTGTATGTGGGCTCCTATATACCACCTGAGCACAGTTAGTGCCACTGTACGTGTGCTGGTATATACCACCTGAGCACAGATAGTGCCACTGTACGTGTGCTCCTATATACCACCTGAGCGCAGTTAGTGCCACTGTACGTGTGCTGGTATATACCACCTGAGCACAGATAGTGCCACTGTACGTGTGCTCCTATATACCACCTGGGCACAGATAGTGCCACTGTATGTGTGCTCCTATATACCACCTGAGCACAGTTAGTGCCACTGTACGTGTGCTGCTATATACCACCTGAGCACAGATAGTGCCACTGTAGGTGTGCTGCTATATACCACCTGAGCACAGATAGTGCCACTGTACGTGTGCTCCTATATACCACCTGAGCACAGATAGTGCCACTGTACGTGTGCTCCTATATACCACCTGAGTACAGATAGTGCCACTGTACGTGTGCTCCTATATACCACCTGAGCACAGATAGTGCCACTGTACGTGTGCTCCTATATACCACCTGAGCACAGATAGTGCCACTGTACGTGTGCTCCTATATACCACCTGAGCACAGATAGTGCCTCTGTACGTGGGCTCCTATATACCACCTGAGCACAGTTAGTGCCACTGTACGTGTGCTGCTATATACCACCTGAGCACAGATAGTGCCACTGTACGTGTGCTTCTATATACCACCTGAGCACAGATAGTGCCACTGTACGTGTGCTCCTATATACCACCTGAGCACAGTTAGTGCCACTGTACGTGTGCTGCTATATACCACCTGAGCACAGATAGTGCCACTGTACGTGTGCTGCTATATACCACCTGAGCACAGATAGTGCCACTGTACATGTGCTCCTATATACCACCTGAGCACAGATAGTGCCACTGTACGTGTGCTCCTATATACCACCTGAGCACAGATAGTGCCACTGTATGTGTGCTCCTATATACCACCTGAGCGCATTTGGTGTCACTCCGCTTGTGCTGTTATATACCACCTGAGCACTTCAATATGTCTGGAAGGAGAACAAAGAGAGGCAGAGAGTCAGGAGGGCAAGCAGGCTCTGCATGTAGAGGTAACGCTGGTAGTGGATGTGGTGCATCCTCTTCAGCCCGTGGCCGTGGCCGTGGCAGCTCGTCATTCTTTTCGGTAGCTGGCCGTGTTGAACCTTAACATGCAGAGGAATTAGTAGAGTGGATGACCAAGCCGTCCTCATTCTCCTCATCCTCTCTCACACAGACAGATCAAAGTTTATCTGGCAAAGCAGCTGCCAAGGCGTCTTCTTCCCTCTGCACAATGGCTTCACACAATACTTCCCTAGTACCACCATGTCCTCCTGAGGAGTCCCCCGAACTGTTTCAACACAGTGTGGGGTACATGCTGCAGGAAGATGCGCAGCGTTTTGAAGACTCCGATGACGGAGCACTGATAGAGGAAGGCATTGATGTGAGCCCAGGGAGAGGGGGTGGCCAAGAGGGACAGCAATTTGTCAGTGATGATGTTCCCCTAGCTGGAGCATACTGCCAGGTTGTTGACAGTGATGAGGAGGGAGGGGATGATGAGGTCACAGACTCTACCTGGGTGCCTGATAGGAGAGAGGAGGAGGAGACGAAGACGAGGCACAGGCACATCTCCAAAGAGGCAGGATGCCCTCCAGGGGTCAGCTTAAGGTCACACCCACTGCATTACAGCGCACATCTACGGTGCTTGTGCATGGCGCTGCAGTGTCTGACCGGTACAGCAAAAGTTCTTTGGTGTGGGCCTTTTTTGAAACATGTCCACAAGATCGTACCTTTGCTATTTGCAACTTATGTCGCAAGCGTATCTCGCATGGCCAAAACATCAACCGCCTGGGTACCACATGCTTGTCCAGACATATGTCGACCTGCCATGCAGCTCGTTGGCAAGCACACCAGAAAGACCCACACCAAAGACAACAGCGTACCCCCCTTGCCCTTCTGGGACCTCCAACCCCAGTAGACCCCCAGTCCTTTCTGAAGCCTGCAGTGAAGGTGTAGAAATAGGTGTGTCACAAGCTAGTAGTAGCGGTCAATCTACTGATAGTACCAGGCAAATTTCCCTGCCCCAGCTGCTGCAGTGCCGAAAGAAGTACAATCCCAGCCATCCACATGCCCAGCAGTTGAATGCTAGCTTAGCGAAATTGCTAGCACTTCAACTGCTACCTTTTCAGTTGGTAGATTCTGCCCCCTTCCGTGAGTTTGTGCAATGTGCAGTACCTCAGTGGCAAGTACCAAAATGCCACTTTTTCTCACGGAAGGCTATTCCGGCTCTCTACCAGCATGTGGAAGGCAATGTCCATGCCTCGCTGGACAGGGCGGTCAGTGGTAAGGTGCATATTACCGCTGACTCATGGTCCAGCAGGCATGGACAGGGACGTTACCTGTCTTTTACGGCGCATTGGGTGACTCTGCTGGCAGCTGGGAAGGACGCAGGGCAAGGTCCAGTAGTTTTGGAGGTTGTTCCGCCACCACGCCTCCAAAAAAATACTACTGCTTGTGACACACCTCTTTCCTCCACCCCCTCCTCTTCTTCTTCCTCTGTGGCCTCTTCCTGTGGGGATGTTTTCTCCGAACCAGCCGTGCTCCGTAGGCGTACGAGGGGATACGCAGGAATGCAGGCCAAGAGATGCCATGCGGTGCTAGAGCTGGTGTGCTTGGGAGAAAGGAGTCACACTGGGGAAGAGATTTTCTCAGCTCTGCAGCGTCAGGCTGAGAGGTGGTTGACGCCACGCCAGCTGAAGCCTGGAATGGTGGTCAGCGATAATGGCACCAACCTCCTCTTTGCCCTGCGACAGGGAAAACTCACCCACGTGCCCTGTTTTGCGCATGTCCTCAATTTGGTGGTGCAGCGGTTCTTGGGCAGGTACCCGGGCTTGCAGGATGTCCTGAAGCAGGCCAGAAAAGTCTGTGTGCATTTTCGGAGGTCATATAATGCCACTGCTCGGCTGACTGACCTCCAAAGGGAATACTACCTGCCCAAGAACCGCCTAATTTGTGACATGCCCACCAGATGGAACTCAACGTTGGCCATGCTGCAGCGGCTGCACATGCAGCAGCGGGCCATCAATGAGTACCTGTGCCAATATGGCAGCAGAACTGGGTCAGGGCAGCTAGGTTTTTTTTCACCACGCCAGTGGGCTTTGATCAGGGATGCATGCACTGTCCTGTCACCATTTGAGGAGGCCACGAGGATGGTGAGCAGTGACAGTGCATGCATCAGTGAGACTGTCCCTCTTATTCACATGTTGGAGCACACGCTACGTGGAATAATGGACAGGGCCCTTGAGGCAGAACAGAGGGAGGAAGAGGAGGACTTCCTTACCTCTCAAGGCCCCCTTTACCCAGACAGTGGTCCTGCTTGCCCACCTAGCACACAGGAAGAGGATGAGGAGGATGAGGAGGAGGAGGAGGAGGAGGAGGAGGAGGAGGAGGATTGTATCAGCAGCATGGAGGTGGAGCCTAGCACTCAGCAGCAGCAGTCTTCAAGGGATCCTTTACAGTCCCAAGGAGCACATGGAGTTTTACGTGGCTGGGATGAGGTGCCTGTGGATCCTGTCGTCCTCAGTGACCCAGAGGACTGTGGCCCGAATGCCTCAGCAAACCTACGCTGCATGGCCTCCCTGATTCTGCAAAGCCTGCGTAAGGATCCTTGTGTACGTGCTATTAAGGAGAGGGATCATTACTGGCTGGCGACTCTCCTTGATCCACGTTACAAGAGTAAGGTTGCGGACCTTATGTTGCCATCGCAGAGGGAGCAGAAGATGAAACTTCTGCGGGAGGCCTTGCAGAAGGGTCTGTGCAATACGTTCCCAGAACCGGGGGGGATTACCAAAACCTGGCTCTGGACAACATCTTGCTGAGGCTTCGGTGAGTCACAGGAGAGGCGGTGGAGAAGGTGGTCGTCTGACCGATGCGTTCAGGCAGTTTTTTAGTCCGCAGCCCCATGGTCTGACCGGTTCCAGCAACCATCGCCAGCGTCTGCTTTACATGGTCCGGGAATACCTAGGGGCAAGATCCGACTTGGACACCTTCCCCACCGAAAATCCTCTGGCTTACTGGGTCTTGAGGATGGATCACTGGCCAGAGCTTGCCCAGTACGCTATTGAGCTACTGGCTTGCCCTGCATCCAGTGTTCTTTCAGAACGGACATTCAGTGCTGCTGGAGGCTTTATCACAGGGTGCGCCTCTCCACCAGCTCTGTTAAACGACTGACCTTCATCAAAATGAATCAGGCTTGGATCAACACCAGCTACCAAGCCCATGATGATGATATTAATAAATAATATATTTTTTGTTGAAATGTCGGATCCCTTTTAGACTGCTGATGCTGAGTGACTGTCCTCTTATGCTGCTGATGGAATATCCTTCTCCTCCTCACTTTTCTTGCTGATAGCTAGTAAGAAATGTTGGTTTCTGGGCTCCGCCACCAGTGCCTAAGGCACAATTTTTCAGCCCCTGTTTAACAGGGGCGCCTAATAACAATTTTTGTTGCAATAATTTGCACGTGGCTCCTTGTTGCGCTCCAATTGGAGTTATTGGGAGGGGTTGCAAGTGTTGTGTTGTGCCCAAGGCACAATTTTCCAGCCCCTGTTTAACAGGGGCGCCTAATAACAATTTTTGATGCAATAATTTGCACGTGGCTCCTTGTTGCGCTCCAATTGGAGTTATTGGGAGGGGTTGCAAGTGTTGTGCCCAAGGCACAATTTTCCAGCCCCTGTTAAACAGGGGCGCTTAATAACAATTTTTGATGCAATAATTTCCACGTGGCTCCTTGTTGCGCTCCAATTGGAGTTATTGGAAGGGGTTGCAAGTGTTGTGTTGTGCCCAATGCACAATTTTTCTGCCCCTGTTTAACAGGGGCGCCTAATAACAATTTTTGATGCAATAATTTGTATGTGGCTCCTTGTTGAGCTCCAATTGGAGTTATTGGGAGGGGTTGCAAGTGTTGTGTTGTGCCCAAGGCACAATTTTCCAGCCCCTGTTTAACAGGGGCTAGCAGAATGTAAATGGATAGGGAAAATACCGCTCTGCTTGGGGTGAAATGAGGTGAGCAGCTAAACACAGCTAATAGAAAACAATCAGCAAAAGATAATGTGGATGGGAAAAAAATGTGTAGCGCTAAGTATAATAAAATATAAATGAATATAATATATCTATGTGCTAAAAAAGTATGTGTAATTGGAAGGTGTGATCATAGAAATAATAATATTTGTTGAAAAAATATCCAACCATGCACAATATATAAAATAACCAATAACAATAATAAAATTGAGTGGTCACAAACGTGAAAATAAAATGTCTTGGGCATAAAATTGTTACTTGGGCTAGATATATAGACGACATCCTCCTCCTATGGAATGGTAGTTCCGATACTTTACAGTCCTTCTTTAATGATTTGAACCAGAATGATAGAGGGATATCACTTACATTTGAATTTAGCAATACGAGTGTACATTTTCTAGATCTGGAAATAGCATTGGTCAACCGCAAATTCCAATTCAAGACTTATTTTAAACCAACAGATAGAAATGGCTTCATCCCTATTGATAGTTGCCACCATAACTCGTGGCTTAAATCCGTACCTCGGAGCCAGTTCTTTAGGCTCCGGAGAAACTGTACAGACACTACATCTTTTTTAACTGAGGCAGAAATGTTGAAGCAGAGATTTGTGGAGAAAGGGTACTCAACTGAATTTGTTAACTCAGAAATCCAAAGAGCACTTACCCTTGACAGATCATCATTAGTTGCAGTTAAACCTAAGCCTCCAGTCGATGACAAGTTTAGGTTCGCTATGACTACCTCGTTTTCTATCCAACATAAACAAGTGGTGAATATTATCAACAAACATTGGGACATTCTTAGAAATGACACTATACTGAATTCTATACTCCCAGAACAAGCAAAGGTAGTCTTTAGGGGAGCACCATCATTACACAATCGTATTGCCCCTAATATTATTAATCCCCCAAAAAAGATTTCCTTTTTTCACCAAATGGTCGGTTTTTTTCCTTGCAAAAAATGCAAAGTATGCCAACACAACATACCTCTGCAACGTAAGGTCACACAATTTTCCTCTACGGTTACACATAAACAGTACGCCATCAGACAGTTTTGCACATGCGAAACTAGCTATATAGTGTATTTAATTACTTGTCCGTGTGGCAAGCAATATGTCGGCCGTACGATTAGATCTTTCTCAGTACGAGTTGGTGAACACATTTCTCTCATCAAAAGTGGCGATGTTAACCATACTGTCCCAAGACACTATAAACAATATCATAACAAAGATCCTAGGGGCTCCCAGTTTTTAATTATTGACAAATATGAAGCTCCATGGAGGGGCGGTGCTAAAACCAGGGGCGTTTCACGTCTTGAAACGTACTGGATTTTCGAACTCCAGTCTCACCGCCCATCAGGCTTGAACGTAGATTGGGACATTAATTCATTCATAGACAAATCTTAATGTCACTGTATCTACCATTTGTCTACATTTTTCATTATAATAATTTTCTAATTTTTTCATTATTTACTATGCTTCATTCTGTGAAACGTGGTCTTTTGGTTTACATATTATTCAATTCAAGGTTGTTTGTATCACATATCTATACTATACTGAATGTACAATTTTGAGGTAATCATTTGTGCGTGGTGCCCTGGTTGAGAGTTCCACTCATATTTCCAGTTCGCACATCTAATTATTCTAATTATTCATTGTCCTCTGATATATATTGCCTTAATTTCTATGATTCATCTAATATTAAGGCCGGCTTTTTCTTTGTCCCCTAAGTTATAAGTGTAGTGCCATCATGAAACGCCCTCCTTATCCCTTAGGGTGGTCCTTTTGTCTCTACAAAATCATTATATTTTTACCTTCAGAGTCGTATATTTGTTTATATTGACTTATTAATTTTTATATTGAAATTTTTTCTCCCAAATTGTACCATCTTTTTCATTGAATGCACTTGTGCATTCATTTTTTTTGGCCATGATGAGCGTATTGCTATGGAGCGCACCACGTGACAGGTGGAGCGCACACGATGGAGCTCATCACATGATAGGTGGAGCGCATGTGATGCAGCGCACCACGTGATCCTTGCAGCGCGCATCGTGACGCACACGGCGTGAAGTGTGTGACATACACACTGTCCAATCAGTGAGCGCGCACTGCCTGTGACGTACGTGCGCGCCGTTCGATTGGGCGAGCGCGGTTTTTTTCGCTACGCCGTCCGCATCTGGTGCCCCGGATGGACTGCATCTCATGACCCAGGCTGACGTGTGGATGGCCCGTCTGTGGCCATGCGCGTCATCACGCCATACACGTTACATCGTTATACTGATCTATTTGATGGTACTCTACTCGTGACGCACAATGTCTCCTAACGCCATCTTTACTGAGGGATGCACTCAATAGAGCCGTCTAAACGTGGCTGTCATCTGTGCATACTCTGGGGCTATATATTATACAACACTCAGGTTTACTATGTAGCCTTTGCGTTTCCCTATTAATAATTTTTTAATCTCAATTCGACTGGTGAGTGGCTCATCGTCCACGATACTTTTAGTTCTGTATGCCAGCATTAAAACATCCATAATGAGGCTTGGAACTCAAGCCCAGACGCCATGTTTGGCCTATGCAGGAAGTGGACCAATTAACGATGCTGCATGTGAGGTGAGTGTGACTCTCATCAAGGGACCACTTATTGTGTATTTATATCCAAGTGGCTATGGTGGTCTGTTACCCTTTGATAACGTGTTTGTACACGAAACGCGTCAGTGAAGACTCTACTGTCGCCACATTATGACTACAAGCGCGCTTTTTTTACTCTGATTCATGTAAGTTTAATACTTATTAAATCTTTTAATTACCGTTACGGTATCACACTATTGCTCCTTCTTTTTTCCTTCATATTACTTTCAATGTATACATATTGAGCATCAAACCCTGGACATCAGAAGTCTCCCTCCCGGATTACAGTGCAGATTTACATCCCTGTCACCGGCAGTTCCTCGAGGCCTCGATCCATGCTGGATGTTCCAAAGCCTATGTGACTCTCTAGTCTGTATAGCTGGTAGAGTCCACTTAATTCGGTAAGCCTCCACGCTTTATTGGGTGAAGGTCTTCTTTCCTTTTTTTTTTTTTTTTATATCACCATACAAGAGTTTGCCTAGAGGACATCACCTGTTTAACAGGGGCGCCTAATAACTATTTTTGATGCAATAATTTGTACGTGGCTCCTTGTTGCGCTCCAATTGGAGTTATTGGGAGGGGTTGCAAGTGTTGTGTTGTGCCCAATGCACAATTTTTCTGCCCCTGTTTAACAGGGGCGCCTAATAACAATTTTTGATGCAATAATTTGTACGTGGCTCCTTGTTGCGCTCCAATTGGAGTTATTGGGAGGGGTTGCAAGTGTTGTGTTGTGCCCAAGGCACAATTTTCCAGCCCCTGTTTAACAGGGGCGCCTAATAACAATTTTTGATGCAATAATTTGTACGTGGCTCCTTGTTGCGCTCCAATTGGAGTTATTGGGAGGGGTTGCAAGTGTTGTGTTGTGCCCAATGCACAATTTTTCTGCCCCTGTTTAACAGGGGTGCCTAATAACAATTTTTGATGCAATAATTTGCACGTGGCTCCAATTACAGTATGTTTGAGGGGTGCCCTTTTTTCTAAAAAATTTCTTTCACACAACAATAATGGCCCCCCACCACCGCTAAAATATTCGACATAATGTTGCCACACAGAACTTGCGCAAGTAGCATTAATTACTTATTTTTTTTGGTCCTTTCATGTTGTGCAGGGACATTTCTAAACACATGCCACTACTATAGACACCCAGCAGGTGTGATATTTAAAGGAATTTTTTATTTATTTTTTCACTTTAAGCATCATTAAAATGGCTGCTCCGCAAAAAACGGCTGTTTTAAAAAAAAAAAATTTCCATTGATACATGTTCCCTGGTGCAAGACCCGGGTTCTGAAAGACGTTTTCCAACATTTAATTGAATTTTGGTCTTTAAAATGACCGTTTTTGAATTCGAACGTTCGGGTCCCATAGACTTCAATGGGGTTCGAAATGTTTGCGTGAACCCGCGGTCTGTTCGAACGTTCTGGTGCGAACCGAACCCGGGGGTGTTCGGCTCATCCCTAGTCTACATAGAAGTAGTCGATCCGGGAGTAACTCCCATGTACCGGAGAATAAAAAGTATAATCTCTGATCTCTGGGTTGAAAATTCTCCATAAATCGACCAATTGGCTTCCATATAAACTATTTTTTTTATCTTTCTAAGATGGTTACTTTTGATCCTCTGTATCTGGGATGTATTATCAACCGTCGGATTTATACAAAAATTTAGGTCCCCACCCAAGATGACCCTTCCCTGTTTAAAATCTTTTAATTTCACTAATATTTCAGCGAGGTATTTTGTCGGATGTGTATTTGGGGCATATATATTAGGGTGCATTCCGTCTCTTCTAATTTCCCTTTTAAAAAAAGAAATCTCCCTTCCTGATCAGATAATCTGTCTACCAGTTCGAACCATATCCCCTTTGCTATCCCAATTGCCACCCCTCTAGCTCGTTTGGAGACCGTGGGGTAGATTCATGTAGATCAGCGGATCTTTTGATCCGCGTGATCTATCTTTTTTACAATCCGCCTGCGCCAGTTTTTGAGGCAAGTGCTGTATTCAGAAAGCACTTGCCTCGTAAGTAGCCCTGGCGGATCGTAAATCCCCCGGCGGAATGCAAATTCCGCGGCTAGGGGGAGTTTACTATTTAAATCACGCGCGTCCCCGCGCCGATCGTACTGCGCATGCGCCGCCGGCTAAATTTCCCAGCGTGCATTGCTTTAAATGATGTCGCAAGCACGTCATTGTTTTCGACGTTAACGCAATTAACGTATGGCGGTATTCCCAGACGACTTACGTAAACGACGTAAAAAATTTAAAACTCGACGCGGGAACGACGGCCATACTTAACATAGGATCCGCCGCACTTACCCCGCATATAGCAGGGGTAACGATCCGCCGGAAAAAGCCGAAGCAAACGACGTAAACAAAAATCGACGGCCGGGCGTTCGGTTCTGAATCGGCGGTTCTCCTCATTTGCATATTCGTCGCGTAGGAAAAAAGAAGCGCCACCTAGCGGACGGCGGGAGAATGCAGCCTAAGATCCGACAGTGTAACTCACTTACACCAGTCGGCTCTAAGGGAGATCTATGCGGAACCTGATTCGAGGAATCAGCCGCATAGATCCGAGCGTCGGATCTCACAGATCCGACGGTGTATCAGTAGATACCCCGTCGGATCTCTATGTGAATCTACCCCCGTATCACTATAATACCATCTAGGGCAGTGATGGTGAACCTTGGCACCCCTGATGTTTTAGAACTACATTTCCCATGATGCTCACCTACACTGCAGAGTGCATGAGGATCATGGGAAATGTAGTTCCAAAACATCTGGGGTGTCAAGGTTTGCCATCGCTGATCTAGGGTAGTCTGGGGAATACAGATTAATATTAGACTCTGTTGTAAGTTGGGTCTCCTGTAGAAAGGCGATATCCGTCCTATATCTTTTCAGTTCCTTTAGTACCTTATGCCTTTTCACGGGGCTATTAAGACCTTTCACATGACAGGCATTTGACTATCGGCATCTTATCTTATTTATCCTCACCTCTGTCCCTGGGCCTAATGTCTTTTCTTCCTAAAATGTATTCTCTCTGCTGGCAATCTTGGTGAGATCAAATCCCAGGCCCCCCTCCCTCTCCCATCCTCTCCCTCCCCTTCCCCCCCGACCCCACCGGACCCCCCTCCCTAACCCTCCCTCCCCCCCACTTGGCCACTTAATGACCTCTGAACCAACTTCCATATCTTGGCTCAGACCTCTCTAGATGGGATCTGGGGTTGCCTCCCCCCCTCGTTTTCTCGGGGGCGGGGGGATGGGTCGGTCTTCCCACAGCGGATCGTCCATGGCCCCCATAGTCTCTACTTTCTTGCTTTGTCTTCTCACCCACCCCTTTTTATACCCATCCAGGCAACTCGGGACTCTGAATATCTAGTCTATTACAGAATTCTTTGAGATCTTCGGGGAATCTCAGTGTTGCTGATCTCCCTTCTTTTATGCCAATTAGGCAGGCCGGGAAACCCCAATTATACTTGATTTTCTTGGCTATCAGCTGGTTTAAGAGTGGTTTTAGTTGTTGTCGCCTTGCTAGGGTCTCTGGGGCCAGATCGGTGAAAATCTGAAGTTCGGATCCTCCATACACTATCGAGGGTTGACCTCTCAATTTTTTCCAAATTACCTCCTTTTCTTCATAATACCGAAACCCTCACTCTTATTCGATCTGTATCAGTTCTTTTAGGGTTTCCTACTCGGTGAACTCTTTTGATTCTGATTGGATCTTCTAATGCGCTTTCCAGTAGTGGATTGAAGATTTTTTGCATTATTTCACTGAGTTTTTCTCCCTTCTCTTCTGACCTTATTCTCAAATTTTTGTCTTCGACTTCTATTTTCCTGGTCTTCCAGTTTATAGAGAATCTGCCTCTGTTGTAGTTGTATCTGTTCAATTTGATGCCTAAGGGCCAGATTCTCGTAGATGCGCGCATATTTATGCAGGCGTAGCGCATCTCAGATGCACCACGCCGACGTAACGCGGAAAGGCAAGTACCGTATTCTCGCAGCAAATGCGCTCCAAGATGCGCCAGCGTAGCGGAAATTCATCGGCGTAAGTCGGCGCAACTCCAAAGTAGGAGGGAAGTGGGCGTGTTGCATTCTAATGAAGAGTGACCCCATGCAAATGAACGCCGGGACGAACGGAGCATGCGCCGTGACGTGGATGACCCGCGCTGTGACGTGGATGCCTTCTGCGCATGGGCAAAGCCTCCCTACGATTCGACGGCGCTGTGTATATAATGCGCCCACACATGCGCCTGTGCAGCGCAAAAGTCTCCCATTTTTTGGATTGACACAGGAAATCTTTTGCATGACCATGGCTGCTATTGGGAGGGACAGGAGAAAGAAGAATTTCTCACCAGAGGAGAGGGCCATCATCATCGCGCCCATGGAAAAGTATGATTCCTGGCTCCATGGTGCTGACAGTGCGCGGACCAGCAAGTCCCGGAGGGATGAAATCCTGATGAAGGTGGCTTGCCAGGTGAATGCCCTCTCACACGAGATCCGGACACCACAGGACATTCTTAAAAAAATGAATGACCAGCGGCGTCTCGTGAAGGGCAAACTGGCAACGATTTCACGCCATGCCAGGGGCACTGGAGGGGGCCCACCCTGCAACGTCCACCTTACTGAGGAGGAGAAGGTGGTCGCCCGCTGCCTGCAGAGGGAGCAGGTGGAGGGAGTCGGGGGCTACGAGTCTGAAAAGCCAGCCATGAGGACAGGTAAGTGTGTTTTATATACTATCTGTTGTGTAGCATGTGAGGGGGTGGAAGGGAACATGTGCCAAGTGTGTGGGTCCACCAACATGTGCATCTTTTGTGTCATCCACAGATGTGCAGGACGGAGCAGGGCCATCTGTTGCTGACAGGGCCTGTCAGGATCCATCCCCCGAGCATCCAGTCCCTCTGGCTGCCCCCCTGGAAGAGGCCTTGTTGGAGGGAAGTGGGCACACCTCTACGGAGGAGGTGGTTGAGGAGGAGCTTGTCGACCAGGACCAGGAGCTCTACCTGGTTTTGGAGGAGGACCATGGGTTACCCGGACCAGCCCAAGCCACCACCCCATATAGCTCCAGCCCATCAGTGTCCAACCCCAACCTCTCCAGTCCCTCCAATACCATCCCACTCATCTCCGGCCCCTCAACATCCTCCCCATATGCCAGGTCCCCAGCCACTCCCAGGAAGGCGACTAGGAAGACGAGGGGTGTTTCCCAGATCATGCTGGAACAGCTGGCCAGACAGCAGGACCAGCAGAATCGGCACCTTGCAGAGGTTGTTGGGGAGATGAGGCGCCTGGCCGACAGCCTGGCCTCCTCGGGACACCATCTTAGATGTTACTGGCAACAGCGCAGCGATGGTCACCAGCCTGAGGGAGCTGCAGGCGACCACCTCAGACCTTGTGGGGGAGGTCAAAGCCCTGCGGCTTGCAGTCCAGGAGCAGACTGCTGTGCAGACCCACATAGCGGTCGCCTTGGAGGGCATGCAGGCAGCCAGGGAGGGACGTGGGGATGTGAGATTGTGAAGCCAGATTAATGTTGTTCTATCACTGCTGTTGTAAATAGGTGTTTGACACCATCTAGTGGTTGAAATGTGGAATGGACTTGATTATTGCTGTCAATTTAAGATTAATGGGAGGTGTTATCTTAACAAGTTACCCTTGAACTCTCAGGGCCGAACTGCATGCTGGGTGAGGGTATAAAAGGCTGAGCAGCCATTTTCTAGGCCTCTCTGATGCTGGGTGCATGATCTGACTGTAGAGATCCGTGGAGGTGTGCACAGAGCAAGGCCTACCTCGTGCAGAGCAGAACAACCATCGGTGTTCGACTTACCACAGTGTGCTGGAAGAAGGAGTGTGACGGAGCTGAGTGACGGTTCGGTTTGTTTTGCGGAACGTAGCAGTGCGGCTGTACTACTTGGAAGCAGGACCGAGATCGCCGGAGCAGAGATCCACAAGTTCCCAGGCCTGGTGTGGTGAGAGGGCTTTTTGCCCGGAACTTTGTACTGATTGTTACTTACTAGACTGCCTCTAGAGAGTTACTGGGACCTGTAGTCCCACGAAACAGTTCAGCTGATAGAGCTACATGTGCTTAGGCCTCAAGCCTGAAGCGGTTGCGTAGTGACTGCCAGTGGAAGGTGTGCTGATAGGAAAGAGTGCACAGACACCAGTCATAAAAGGAAACAACAGTTTATGGTGCCTCACTCTATTTGTTTAACCAGAAGAACCCCTGGATTATAATCTTTACTTAATCAATTGCTAGCAGAAGAAAGAAGATCAAAGATAGACTATTCTTGTTGCAAGGCCTTGCAGTACTACTATCATTTACTAATACTGAGAAAGGGGGTACATATTGTATAGAGGTGATAAGGTTGTGAGCTGCTGTGCTGTACCGCAGAGGACCCCTAAACTAAGTATTTCTCAATCGTTTCTTATAGGGTAATAACAGGTACGGGTGGACAGTCCTTTGTGTCCGCCAATAGGCAAATTCCTTGGTATCCAACCCGGGAGCATCTTGCTGTACAGCACAGGGGTTCCCAGCTACGGCTGGGTGTATGTACCTTATATTTTGTGTTCATTGTGGGGTCGTTGGTTTAACATTTTCTACAGTAAAAGAATAGACCTGTTACACAAAAGCTGGTGTCAAAGTTGTTTTCCTCGTTCGTGACTTCGCTGTATCCTGGAGAGCCCACCTCAGTACACGGCTTACAGGGATCCTACTCCTCCACCTGCTACCCCACCCCTCCCCCCACCTGAGGCTGCCCCCAGGCAAGTGAGGGCCAGGAGCCTTGGCACCAGGCGGAGCCCACGCCAGGCCCAGTAATTTTTGGATTGTTAATTCTTGCTCTGGTGAAGAGCTTTTTATGTTAATTTTTGCTCTGGTGAAGAGCTTTTTATGTTATTTTTTGCTCTGGTAAAGAGCTTTTTTTCTTTTTCTTGATACTGCACACGGTGCAGTGTGAATGGTGTGTGAATGTGGGCGTGGCACTCCTGCCAGTAAGGGGTGTCACCCTCGGCCGTTGGGGAGAAGTTATCCCCACGGCTGTGTGAATGACGTGTGAATGGACAGCGACACCATTGGGGCCTTGACGCGGGGGTTGCTGCTCCCAAGTCCTACATGCTGGACTTGGGCTAATCCAATGTGATGTGGATGTGGGGTGTGTGTGATCTAGGGACCACAGTGGTGTGCATGCGTGCATTGTCTGTGTGCCATGATAATTGTGTGTGTTTAACGGTCAAAGATTCGTAACACAAGGACACTCCTGACTGCTCTTCCATCAGCAGACGAGGTCTCCTCTGGCAGGGGGGGGCTGTCTGGTTGGGGGGTCAGGTAATCACGTAGGGCAATCTGCAGGCCCTTTCTCATGGAAAAGTTGTGCAGAATGCAACATGCACCGATGATCTGACACACAAAGTTTGGGGAATACAAGAGGGCACCCCCGGACCTATCTAGGCATCGGAAATGGGACTTCAGGAGGCCAAATGTGCGCTCAACCACTGCACGGGTTTTGATATGGGCTTCATTGTATCTTCTCTCTCCTCTGGTTTGGGGATTCCGGAAAGGAGTCATGAGATGGGGTCCAAGTACATATGCCGCATCACCTGAAAGGGAAAAGACAGGAAGATGTTAGTCATGCATGTGCCCCTTGTGATGTCTGCATCATGGGGGGGGACAGTCATGCCTGCCACCCATGTCACTCACCAACCAGCCAGCTGTCCCCATACACGTTCTGCTCAAAATCTGCTGGGATGTTGCTTTGACGGTATATGTAGCTGTCATGGCTGGACCTGGGGTCTTTGGCACGGACATGCCATATGAGGTATTTGGCATTAGCTATCACCTGTACGTTGATGGAATGGCAATGCTTCCGATTGTGGTAAATGTGCTCTGTAGCATGGGGGGCCTGTAGTGCCACATGTGTGCAATCAATGGCCCCGATGGTGCGTGGGAATCTGGCAAGTCTGTAGAAATCTGTCATTGCCTTCTGCCGCAGTTGCTCAGTGGTGGGTCTGATGATTTGGTGGGACATGCGTCTGAGGATTGCCGGGATAACCTGGTGCACACATCTGTTCATGCTGGTTTGTGACATCCCAGCCACAACTCCACTTGTACGCTGGAATGATCCACTGGCCAGGAAATGGAGTGTTGCCAGTACCTTGACCAGTGGCTGCAGTGCATGTGAGCGGTATGTCTGGCTGGTGATGTCATCCTGCAGGGCTGTGGTTATTTCCAGGATGGCAGCAGGGCTGAATCTGAAGATGCGATACACCTCCTCCTCACCCATTCCAAAGAGGCTCCTGCGCGCTCGGTAGATCCTCTCACGTGCCCCCCTCCTCCTCCTCCTCCTTCTATGCTCCTCTTCCTCTGCATACATTAGTAGTGCTAAGACCATGCCTGCCCCTGGCATGTTGGCATACGAATGTGTTGTCCAGTAAGTGTGATTGCTCAGCTCGTCCGTTATGGTGCTGCTGTAGTTGCTCTCCAGCTGACTTGGACACGGTCTTGAGCAAAGTTACCCCTGCTTTTATGAGGGGTAAGTTTACTCCAGGCTTTCGTGTTACGCGCATTACGCGTAGCCTACGCCGAACGCGCATAGTTTCGGGAATCCGCGCATCTCCCTCATTTGCATATTTGCATGATAATTCAATGGGAGCTGAAGATGCGCAATGCGTAACTATGCGCCTACGCCGCACTAGCTTAAAACATTTTCACCGCTCAGGCGAAGCAGATTTTCTGGCGTATGTGTTTACAGCGCATCGATACGACGGCGCACATTTACAATTATGCCGCGCATATCCATTTACGCAGGCGTAACGTCTGAGAATCTGGCCCTAAGTGTATTTGATTATAATTCTTGCTTCTCTGTCCTTTCTTCCATTTCTTCTATTCTGGAGAGCAGATGTCCGAGGTCCGTCCTTAAGGTCTGTATTTCCCCCTTAATCGCGTTCTCTAATCTCATCAGCATCTCTGCCATTTCGCCTTTTGAGGGAGACTGTGCGTCTGACCGTTGTTCTGCCATCCTGCTGTTCTCCGAGTCACTCCCTATAGTCCCTTCATCTCTTTATCCCAAAGAAGTTTCTCTGGAGTCCCCACGCGGGCAGTCCTTATTCACAGTCTTTTTATCTTTATTTACTTGTTGTTGCTTTATTGATCCCTGGGTTCCCTGGGTTCCCAGGGATCGTGGGCTTTCTCCTTTGGTCATGAATGGTTTTATGGAACGTGTTGCTGTTTTATTACTTGGAGTTGTCGGAGGCCCCCCTTTGTAGAACTACTAGTCATCCTGTGCATGATATTCTCTCTTCTTCTAATTCTCTTCCCCAGCTTGACCTCCTGTTTCCTTTACCTTTATTCCCACTGTTTTCTCCTTTACCCCACTACCCAGCTCCCTCAGGGCTCTGAGAGAATGGGGGATGGGGGATGGGGGATGACACTCTCCCTACTATCCACAGGGAAACAGAGCATTGGCAAAGCAGCAAGGAAACTCCTAGGGTTCCGAAGTGATTTCTGGTTCTAAACCAGAGGGCGCTTTATTAGAGTTGCATAGATGTTACATTACCGTTTTAGTCACCCCCAGTCTTTCTTTTCTTAGAAAAAAGCCCCCTCTCAGAGGCTCCAGATAATACCTGCAGCGTACTTTGGTTTGCCACAGACAGTCTTTTCGTAGTGTGTTAGTGTGTTAGTATGTTACCCTATGAGGGAGGGATTATAACTTAGGTATTCCTTGGCTCGTCCGGCTAATATTAGCTATACTTACGCCAACACGTCCCGTCTTTATTCCCCTCAAGCTAGCACAGTCTTAGCACCGGTCATGCTTTGTATATGTAACGGTCACCACCGCTTACGACTTTCCATCCAACCACGACAAGTTTATCTGACACACTCCGACAATATTGCATACACGATCCATATCCTTTCCCAGAATAAACGAGACTGCGCTCCGTTCTTGCTTGCAAAGATATGACAATTTATTAGTATTTTCTCAGCTTCTTATATCCAGTACAGCATAATACAGTTCATCACAGGACAATGCAATCTCCACCCCCCTTCACACCATGGGGGGCTTCAATCACACTCTAAAAGGCATTTAGGTAAGCTAACCATGTAGACCGGTCGGCACCGTATCTTCAATAGGGTTCAATTAACCTTGAATAATAACACAGACATCTAGTTGAATAAGTTATCTATACAGCTTTATCACACAATGGCAGTGAGAGTGGGTGCAATCCACACCTTCAGATTTCAATACCCTATTATACAAAAGGTATGACTCACTGACTGGCTGACCTGGTCATGTCATCATGAACTCCTTGTGATCTCTCAGTCCTGAAATATGAAGTATTATTAATGTCCCATCTCATGTAATATATGAATTATGATTCACTATTAGCCACCCTACACCCAAAAGGGCACAGGGTGGATTTCGACCCAAGAGTTATTGTTGCTGCTGGCACAAGAGTATCTCTCATCCTTCCAACGTCTCTGGGTGTCACGGGCCATTCTGTTACATCTCTCCCCTTTCGGTGGGAGACGGACACAGGAGGGAACCCCAAACGGGTTGACTCCGAAGTACGTCAGTAGTTCCAGTCCTCCAATGCTGGTATCCATACTGTACCCCAAATAAATGGCTCCAAACTGAGCATTACTCACCCCGCCAACCTCTGCCTCTCTCAGAGAACACGCCTGCCGCTGGGGAGAAGGCAGGGTAGCTGGGCTCAGTCCATCATGCTGTTGGGGGTCTGGGCCAACTGCCCCCCCTTCCTGGGGTATACCAGTGGAGACTGAAGTCCCATCCACTGGTGCTTGGTGAAAACACTCACCGGTGCTTGCAAAGCAAAGCAGACATCCTCCTGTCCCAGTCCTGTACCATTTTCTGGGGTTGTGCCAGTGGAGACTGAAGTCCCATCCACTGCCCCAGGAACCCCCTCTTCTGTTAGTGAGGAGCAGAGGCCTATGACACTCTGCTCTGTTGCCAGCTCTTCCGCTGGGTTGCTGTGAGTGGAGACCACAGTCCCATCCACCACCACAGGGTCCCCCTCTTCCGTTAGTGGAAAGCAGAGGTCAGTGACCCTCTGTTCTGTTGCCAGTGATTCAGCTGGGGGTAAAAGCTTTACCACCTCAGCTTGTTGTTGGAGAGAGGGGCCAACCGCCCCGGCTCTCTTGAACTCCACACCATCCGCTTCGGCTTTAGGGATGAAAATCTCCATATTTTCCACTGCCAATTCATCAGCCATGATTTCACAGTTATCTGACCTTTTCTCATAGTCCCAGGCAATGGGAGCCCCACCATGCTGCTGAGTCGAGTCTAGCAGCTGTCTGTAGGCAACCTCCAGCTCCCATTCTTGAATGGCCAGAAATTCTAAATCTTCCTGTGACCAGTGGCCTCCCGAGATTAAATTTTTCCTCTCTGTGCTCCATTATGTCCTCCAAGCGCAACTCCCGATCATCCCCGAAGTCTGGATCACTGGACATCCTCCAATACAATAATCCCAGGCCATCATAGTCATAGCCTTCTGTGTAGCTGTCATCCGCTGACCACGGGCACTCTTGGGCTACATACCACCGAAGGGCTCTGTAGCTC
Source organism: Rana kukunoris (assembly GCA_029574335.1). NCBI lineage: Eukaryota > Metazoa > Chordata > Amphibia > Anura > Ranidae > Rana > Rana kukunoris. Next base: position 441,730,497 of record CM056049.1, read on the forward strand.
TCATCCAGCTGCATCTCTGTCCGGATCAGACTGCTTAACTTTGCTATCCACTCCTGCTTCGGTTGTTCCCCCAACAACAGCAGTCGTACGTCATAAAGCGGCCAGTACCTTGCATAGATGGAGGGCAGGACCTTTCCTTGGTGATGCTGCTCCAGAGCTAGCGCTTCCTTCCAGAGTTGGCACCGACTCACATCCGACCATCCCAGCAGGGTCTCCTCTGATACGGGTCCTCTGTGCTGTATCCGCATCTCTTGTAACCTCCTTTGGAATTCCTCTTCCATGGAGACTGGTATCTGCACCTCTCCTCTCTCTTTAGTTGGTGCTGCTGTGACTTCAGCTGCCGCAGCACTTCTTTGCTGTCGCAAGGTGGCATCCACAGCCGCTATAACCCGGTCTATGATCTCCGGTGGAGGATTAGGACCATATTGTGCCAGTCCATGTCTAACAGCCCAATCAAAAAATTCTTCCTCGGGTGTCCTGTCTGTTACGCTGGGCCTCTTAGCTCTATCCATTTTGACAAGTTCTGCGATAATGTCCCTTTTCTTACGGTTGCTGGCCGGTCTGCCCCGGCTCTCCAGTAAGTCCATGAGGGAAGAGAGCTTCATCCGTTCATACAGCGTCTCCATTGTCATGTGTCCTTGTAGCCGTCCTTCTGAAGATGGAATCATCCCACTGCTGCCACCAATGTAACGGTCACCACCGCTTACGACTTTCCATCCAACCACGACAAGCTTATCTGACACACTCCGACAATATTGCATACACGATCCATATCCTTTCCCAGAATAAACGAGACTGCGCTCCGTTCTTGCTTGCAAAGATATGACAATTTATTAGTATTTTCTCAGCTTCTTATATCCAGTACAGCATAATACAGTTCATCACAGGACAATGCAATCTCCACCCTCCTTCACACCATGGGGGGCTTCAATCACACTCTAAAAGGCATTTAGGTAAGCTAACCATGTAGACCGGTCAGCACCGTATCTTCAATAGGGTTCAATTAACCTTGAATAATAACACAGACATCTAGTTGAATAAGTTATCTATACAGCTTTATCACACAATGGCAGTGAGAGTGGGTGCAATCCACACCTTCAGATTTCAATAGCCTATTATACAAAAGGTATGACTCACTGACTGGCTGACCTGGTCATGTCATCATGAACTCCTTGTGATATCTCAGTCCTGAAATATGAAGTATTATTAATGTCCCATCTCATGTAATATATGAATTATGATTCACTATTAGCCACCCTACACCCAAAAGGGCACAGGGTGGATTTCGACCCAAGAGTTATTGTTGCTGCTGGCACAAGAGTATCTCTCATCCTTCCAACGTCTCTGGGTGTCACGGGCCATTCTGTTACATCTCTCCCCTTTCGGTGGGAGACGGACACAGGAGGGAACCCCGAACGGGTTGACTCCGAAGTCCGTCAGTAGTTCCAGTCCTCCAATGCTGGTATCCATACTGTACCCCAAATAAATGGCTCCAAACTGAGCATTACTCACCCCGCCAACCTCTGCCTCTCTCAGAGAACACGCCTGCCGCTGGGGAGAAGGCAGGGTAGCTGGGCTCAGACCATCATGCTGTTGGGGGTCTGGGCCAACTGCCCCCCCTTCCTGGGGTATACCAGTGGAGACTGAAGTCCCATCCACTGGTGCTTGGTGAAAACCCCCCGGTGCTTGCAAAGCAAAGCAGACATCCTCCTGTCCCAGTCCTGTACCATTTTCTGGGGTTGTGCCAGTGGAGACTGAAGTCCCATCCACTACCCCAGGAACCCCCTCTTCTGTTAGTGAGGAGCAGAGGCCTATGACACTCTGCTCTGTTGCCAGCTCTTCCGCTGGGTTGCTGTGAGTGGAGACCACAGTCCCATCCACCACCACAGGGTCCCCCTCTTCCGTTAGTGGAAAGCAGAGGTCCGTGACCCTCTGTTCTGTTGCCAGTGATTCAGCTGGGGGTAAAAGCTTTACCACCTCAGCTTGTTGTTGGAGAGAGGGGCCAACCGCCCCGGCTCTCTTGAACTCCACACCATCCGCTTCGGCTTTAGGGATGAAAATCTCCATATTTTCCACTGCCGATTCATCAGCCATGATTTCACAGTTATCTGACCTTTCCTCATAGTCCCAGGCAATGGGAGCCCCACCCTGCTGCTGAGCCGAGTCTAGCAGCTGTCTGTAGGCAACCTCCAGCTCCCATTCTTGAATGGCCAGAAATTCTAAATCTTCCTGTGACCAGTGGCCTCCCGAGATATTTAATTTTATATTCCTTAAATTTGATCAGACCCCTTGTATTTCATGAACCCAGTTATGCCTCCTATTTGTTATTAGATATGGTCGGGGGGGGAGCACTGCCCCTGGCACTACAAGTAGTATTGGTGCGAATTACCCCAGCCCCCGAGAACACACACTATTTATTCTGCTTCTGGTGGAAGTTATTTGGTCATTACTCAAGAAATTAAGAAATCTCAAACAGCTAACAGAACATCGAAGTCATTAGATCTCATTCAGACCATGTTGCCAGACCGCACTATTAACAAGTTCGCTGGGAGGGCCATGCGATTTTTATACCCAGGATTTACTCTGCTATAAAGGCGATGGCGCACAGTAGCACACAATAACACAGTAGCGCATAAAAAACGCAGTGCAAATCACAGTGTCCTGTTCCTTTAGCTCCTTTAGTTCCTGTCTTCTGCCTGCAAAGTTTTTTTTTGCATGCTATAAATTAAGCAGATATCAAGCTGATAATTATAGAAAAACCAACCACGAGTGCTATGATTAGATTAAACCGTTAGAACGGGGCAGTTCACTTTAGGTTGCTTTAAACTTTCTGTAGGTACCTTCCATTTTCTGCTCATCAGCTTCTCCACCGTTCTCATGCCACTTACCGTTAATGCCTCTGGGGATGGGAGTCTTTTACCAGCTGGCTTACTGCCTAGCTCACTCCCGGAGCAATGTGTCCTGCATCCGCTCTCAGAAAGCCCAATACGGGTCACCACTATTTTACCTAAGAATGGGGAGGGGGTGATGAATGACAGCCCACCGCTCCTACATATTCAGCAGTTTAGCAGGTTCACCAAGGGGCCATGCAGTCTTTATACCAGAGATTTTTGTATCTGTTATAATGGCAAATGCACACAGTAATCAGAATGTAGATCGCGGTGTCTTACGCCTTTAGCACCTTATCTGCTGTCAGCGGTGTTTTTTTTAGCATAGTATAGATAAAGCATTCAGCAGGCTGGCAGATGTGGAGAAAAAAACAAAAGACGGGCAAGCAGTAATTAGACACTTAGGGCAGTTCACTTTAAATCCAAGTGTAATGCTTTCTAAAGGTACCTCCTTTTTCTGCTATTCTGCTTCTTTGCCTTTCTCTAGCAGATTTCCATTTATACCTCTCAGGGTGGGGGTCATTTACCGGCTGTCCTCCAGCCTCTCTCACTCTCTCACTCCCGCACACCACACATCCTGCAGCTAATCGCAGAAAGCCTGAGACAGACCGCTGATGTTTTGTGGGAGGTGGGGGGGGGGTGTGGAGGGTATCCGCTCGTAGCTTCTATGTCTCCCTCCTCCGAGACTGCTTACATCAGTAGTTGCTGTGCTGATGCCACTGCTCAATGTTGCCAATATTACCTGTGGTCTGGGTGGTTCTCAGGGGTTTCATCCGCTCACTCCTCGGTCTCGCACACTGCTAATCTACCTTAGACCTTAGACCTTCTCAAGGATGGCGCTCCCTCCCGCTCCAGCTGGCGTGGTCAGTCTCGTCCTCCCATGGAGCACATCTCATCCTCGCGGGCTCCCATGTGTTCGACCCGACCCAGCAATCCCTTGCTCTTCCGCTCCTCCCACCTAGCGGCGCATCACGTCCTCACGTGCACGCCATCTGTGGACTACTAGCAGCCGGCTGTATTATTATGATAGCTTTTTGATGGTTTAGGAATTCCTGGAACTTCTGAGGTGCTCCATAGATGTATTCTATATACACACACACTCTATGTTATTAAAAAATAATGATTTTAACAGGATATAATGTGTATATGGAATCCATGTATGTAACACCTCAGAAGTCCCAGGAATTCCTAACTTGTTAAAGAATTTTACTTTCTCTTTCTGTAACCCTGTTCTGCAAAGTACAAGGCAGGTTTACAGCACAGAATTGTATAGTGGCAGAGTCAGTACTCACAAGTAAACAGCTGATATCTTCAGTCACCCCAGGGAGAGCGGTTCTGGCTGCTGGACAGGAGGTAAGTGATCGTGGGTGTACTCTGTGTGTGATGATATCTTCCTCTTCCTGCTCCTCCCACCTGTACTTCAGCTGGGAAAGCGCTGACTGACTCAGCCAGACAGGAACCAAGGAGAGACACAGTAAATTCTGCATCAGAGAGGAGATGGCAAGCTGCTGTCTTCTGGCACACAGGGAGGGCATAGGATGGTGGGTAACTCCTGTGAGGACTGCAGCCACTGCTGTGAAGTAAGCAGTATCCGATGCTCTCTGAAGTTTGCAGGCTACATCTCTGACAGTGGGCAGCGGAGTGATATGCAGCTGAGCTAACAGGGATGCTGACTGTAGCCGGAACTACAGAGTCAGCATCGGAAAATGCGGCTGACTGACTGATTACTTAGCAGCCAGGGGCTGCAGTTCCCGCAGGAGTTGTACACATCCTCCGTGACAAAAAGTGCGCACGCCTATGATGTGTACACTAATCCCTTTGCACCCTGTGTTCTTAACATCCCTATAAGAGGGAACTTAGATATATCCCTACTTTTACTACTGAATTGGGTGCTTAACCAATGTCTTAACTGTAGAAATCGGGAAAAAAATGTCAACTATATTATAGTGTGCCTTTAAATAGTCAAATGAACATATGCTCACAGTTTGATATATCTGTTTCAAAGTTGCAATTCCTTTTTTCTTCCAAAATATACTATCCTCAAATGCATACAACTCTTTGAACAGGGGGTTATCCCACGGATAATTCTGCCGGGATATCCCTGAAGCCCGTTAATTTTTTAACCTCCCCCATACTAATCGCGCAAGTAAAAACATAGGGATTTTGACCCTTGAGATATGTGTACACACCACCTCTAGTGCTACCAAGAAGTTCTCAACCTGTAATATGTTTAAAAGATACTTCTCAAGTCCCAGGGTTTGTTCATGTACAATCCAATTTCGCAGGTGTCTCATTTGTCCTGCCAAGTAGTACAAATGAACATCGGGCAGCGCCAATCCTGCCTCTTCCCTTGGGCACTGTAATGTTGTAAGTTTTACTTTACATCTAACTTTAGCCCATATACATTTTATAAATTGTGAGTTAAATTTTTTAACCACTTCAATACAGGGCATTAACCACTTGCTTACTGGGCACTTATACCCCCCTCCTGCCCAGGTGATATTTCAGCTTCCGGCACTGCGTCGCTTTAACTGACAATTGCGCAGTCGTGCAACGTGGCTCCCAAACAAAATTTACGTCCATTTTTCCCCACAAGTAGAGCTTTCTTTTGGTGGTATTTGATCACCTCTGCGGTTTTTATTTTTTGCGCTATAAACAAAAAAGTGCGACAATTTTGAAAAAAATACAATATTTTTTACTTGTTGCTATAATAAATATCCCAATTAAAAAAAAAAAAACTTTTTTTTTCTCAGTTTAGGGCGATGCGTATTCTTCTACATATTTTTGGTAAAAAAAAAAAAAAAAATCGCAATAAGCATCTGGTTTGCGCAAAATTTATAGTGCCTATAAAAAAGGGGACAGAATTATTATTTTTTATTATTTTTTTTTTACTAGAAATGGCGGCGATCTGCAATTTTTATTGGGACTGCGACGTTATGGCGGACACATCGGACACTTTTGACACATTTTTGGCGTCATTCACATTTATACTGCGATCGGTGCTATAAAAATGCACTAATTACTGTATAAATGTGATTGGCATTGAAGGGGTTAACACTAGGGGGTGAGGAAGGGGTTAAATGTATTCCCTGCATAGTGTTCTAACTGTGGGGGGAGGGGGGGTGACTGGGGAGGTGACCGATCTGTGTCTCTATGTACAAGAGACACAGATCCGTCTCCTGCTCTCCAGAGACAGAACGCTGTCTCTATGTATAACGGCAATGAGAGATGATCTATGAGATCATCTCTCATTGGCCGCACAGATCGCATCGCAAACGGCCACTCTGATTGGCCGTTCGCGGCGATCTGTGATTGGCTGTGTCCAAGGGACACGGGCAACACAGTGTTTCCCCGCAGCGCGCTCTGGAGCGCGCGCCGGGAAGCAGCTAGTGACAAGCCGTCAATTGACGGCTTGTTGACAATTTAGATCTGCGCTAGAGCCGTCATTCGGCTGTAGCGCGGATCTCAAGTAGTTAATATACCCTTCCTGCCCAGACCAATTTTCAGCTTTCAGTGCTCTCACACTTTGAATGACAATTAGTTAGTCATGCTACATTGTATCCAAACAAATGTTTTATCATTTTGTTCTCACAAACAGAGGTTTCTTTTGGTGGTATTTAATTGCCGCTGGGTTTTTTATTTTTTGCAATATGCACAAAAAAAGAGAGACAATTTTGAAAAAAAATGAAAAAAATTTAGTTTCTATCTTAAAATTTTGCAAAGAAATAATTTTTCTTCAGAAATTTGGGCCAACATGTATACTCAGTTGAAGTCCATTGGTAGACGAAACCGGTCAGGGCGGGGCTAACGCGGCGATACCGGAAGTGACGTGATCTGCGCTCCACCGGTGGTTTTTGACCAGGAAGGACCATTTGCTCTGTTCTGTTTAAAGACATTACATGTGTGCTTCTGGGATTCCTGAGACCATCTGATACTCGTCATTTTTTGCTCATTACTACTGATTCATGGTACGTACACTGTGAGCGGGGATCTTTTGTGTGGTGAAGGGTTATTGCTTTTAAATCAATTAAAACCGAATTACACTATTTGGAGTTTCATTTGTTTTTATATGGAGCGTTTCTCCCTGCCTAGCTGATGGATGGTATGGTGGAAAGATACCTGTGTAAGGCCTGATATCACTGGCCCTCTGGTGAGTTTAACCCCCAAAGGGGAGTGTGCCTCACGCGTGGTGGTCTTCTGGGACAAGGTGGAAAGATTTTGAAAATTCCTTGAGATGTTCACATCACCTCTCTATCTTTTCTACGCCATCTTAGCTTGATGTTGCTGGACATTTATCCAACATTGTTTAGCGCTGTTTTATCATTTTGAACTTTGTTCTAATTATGATATTTTGTTTTACAACATGTATACTGCTACATATCTTTGGTAAAAATAACCCAAATTAGTGGATATTATTTGGTCTCTGTGAACGTTATAGAGTCTACAAGCTATGGTGCAAATCATTGAACAATTATCACATCTGATCACAGCTGATCTACTGACGTCCTATCATTTCTTGAGACCCTAACAATCCAGGAAAGTACAAATACCCCCCCAAATTACCCATTTTTGGAAAGTAGACATTCCAAGGTATTTAGTAAGAGGCATGGTGAATTTTTTGAAGTTGTAATTTTTTCCCACAATTCTTGGGAAAATTAAGAATTTTTTATTTATTTTTTTTACACAAAATTGTCATAATAACAAGTTAGTTCTCTCACACAGCACATGCATACTTACAATGACACCCAAAATACATTCTGCTGCTCCTCCTGAGTATGACAATACCACATGTGTGGGACTTTTACACAGCCTGGCCACATACAAAGGCCGAACATTGAAGTAGCACCTTCAGGCGTTCTAGGAGCATAAATTGCACATCTAATCTCTCAACTACCAGTTACCGTTTTGAAGGCCCTGGAGCACCAGGACAATGGAAACTCCCACAAAATGACCCCCTTTTGCAAAGCTAACACCCCAACGTATAATCTTTGAGACATAATGAGTCTTTTGAATGGTTCATTTTTTTCCCAGATGTTTTTGGAAAATGTGGAAAAAAAATGAAAAAGCATTTTTTTTTACACAAAGTTGTCATTTTATAAGATATTTCTAACACATAGCATGTACATGGAAAAAATTACACCCCATAATATATTCTGCTACTCCTCCTGAGTATGGCAATACCACATTTGTGAGACTTTTACACAGCCTGGCCACATACAGAAGTCCAACATCCAAGTAGCACCTCCAGGCATTCTAGGAGCATAATTTACACACACAAATTCCTGCCAACCTAAGACATTGTTGAAGGTCCTTCATATTTCTAACCCATAGCATGTACTGTACATACCAATTACAAACCAAAATACATTCTTGAGTAAAGAGTAAAGAAAAGATTACCTGCTGTCAGGTAGCAGGCAGATGTGGTCAGCAGCAGCGAAAGGATTGTCCATGCAGCAGGCAGGAATACTTCCATAGTACATGCAGCAGGCAGAGATATGGTTAGTGCAGACAAAGTATTGGCCCAGGCAGCAGGCAGGACCATCAAGTTTAGGGCCTCGGTCAGGAAAGAATGGGGACAGGGGTAGAGGGCTTCTCCCACCTCCCGCTTTGAAACCTCAGCTTTGACCCTGTTATGGGAACACAGAAAACCAAAGAAAACCAAAAACTGTTTTTCTACTTCTGGAGCCCCTCACATATGTAAGACCCCTGTGTGGCAGGGTGCAAGATCAGTCCAAGGGGCAGGCAAAAACATGGTCAACAAGTCGAGGTCAGTGCAGGTAAAAGGCAGAAATAGGCGGTAGGCAGAGGCATAGTCATGTGAAAGGCAGAAACATGGCGGATAAACAATGCAGATGGCAGGCAGAGGCATAATCGAGAAGCAGTCCAGGGTCAGTTCACGTGAAAGGCAGAAACATGGCGGATAAACAATGCAGACGGCAGGCAGAGGCATAGTCGATAAACAGGCCAGGGTCAGTTGAGTTGAGGCACTAGGTTGGTTGGTTGAGGCAGCAGGGAAATTAGCACAGAAATTGAAAACGGGGAAGTGGCAGTCTATTAGGAATTCGGGTTAATAATTTTCGAAAGAGTGATATCGCTTGAAGCATGGTGTCATACATAGGCCACGTTGGTCGGGACAGTCGGGGCAATAGCAACTGGTGTATTTCCTAATTCCACATTTGCTGCACACCGACATCTTTTTTGGCGTCTTCTTCCGGTTGCTGATGGTGGAAAAGCGTCAGGAAAATGGCGCTTATGCAGTCTGCTGACACATTCGGAGCAAATTCTTTGTGGGGCAGAGCCTTGCTGATAGATCAGGGCAGTGACGGCATTTTCGATAAATCTGATAAAGGGGATGGGCCTTTCCGTTGATTTGTGATAAGTGACGTATGAATTATAAAGGGCCATATGGAAGAAGTATATTGCAACTTTTTTATACCAGAAAATAGACTTTCGTATTGAGAGATAGGGCTGCAGCATTTGATCGTTTAGATCCACCCCCCCCCCATGAACTTATTATATTAGTTGATACAGCAAGGCTTTTGAACGGTACGGCATCTCCTGTGAAGTTCCACTGAGGTGTCATTGTGGATAGTCGACATGATGTAAACGTCTAGGGACTAATTGGCTGTACGTCAGCTAGAAATTGGCTGCTGGGCTCACGGGACAGGTACTCCTGATGGAGGGGACAGGTACTCCTGATGGAGGTGACAGGTACTCCTAATGGGGGTGACAGGTACTCCTGATAGGGGTGACAGGTGCTCTTGATGGAGTTGACAGCTGCTCCTTTTTCTCACTTCGTCTTTCAGGACAGCACTTGGAGAGAGCGCAGCTCCACCCACTTCCCAGGAAACACTGCAGTCACTGCTATAACTTCCGCCCACCTCCACCATGGCCTCAGTTGTAGTGTTTCCTCCGGCCATGGTGGAAGCGCTGCAGGGAACCAGGAGGATGCTGTACTCTCTCCAGGGGGAGACGGATTAAAGGCATACCTGCGATCGGTTGTTTTCTTCAGGAGGCAGACCCTACCTCCCCCCTGACGCGTGGGGGACGTTTCGGTGCTCCCCTCTTCTCGAGCCCGGCGAGAGTAAAGGCTGCCGGGGGTTCCGCGCCAATAGGCTGGGCATTGCAGGCCAGGTTGGGGGCGGTTAGATGCCGGTCTCCTGGGGTCCGCGATGTCCCGGTACGGAGGGCGGGCGACGTCATTTCCGGTGGAGGCGGGACTTCCGGCGGTGCGTGGCGGCTTCCGGTTCCGGCCGCTGGAACGCAGAAGGGAGGGGCAGCCTCGGCGGTGCAATTTCCGGTTCCCACAGCGGTGGGGTTAACCGGGACTTTTCAAAAGGAGGCGCACAAATGATCGCCGCGTTCTGGGAGAATGGAGCCAGAAGACGCAGCGGAGGTGGCGGGAGCAGGAGCCACATGCACCAGCCCGGCCCAGGTAGGAAAACAGCGGTTTAAGTCTACCTGGTTCCTTGTTATGTCCCTCCTACTGCCCCTTTTGGGGAGAGGAGCCTGCCTCACTCACCCTAGTCACGTCCCTGGGAGAGTGTTGTTTGTTTGGTACAGCGGTGATGGGACCTGGTGTGTTTTTTGTTCACTGGCTGTTTTGTGGTGGTGGTGGTTTGAGTCTGAGACACAAAAAGTTAAACATGGGGTTGTTGTCTTTTGTGTTTTTCAGAAAGCTAAAGAGAAGCTAAAAATTGCAGTGCCCCCTCCTAAGAAACGGTGTGCTACCTGCAAAGCAACCCTTAAAGGGTCTTGGACTAAGCCGTTATGCAAGGCATGCATCGCGGACATAGTCAAAGGGGAAGCCTCTACTAGTGCAGCCTCCGAACAACCCAAAGAGATACTCTCTTCCTTTAGGAAAGAGCTAGAAGAGACCTTTAAGTCGTTTCGCTCCTACTTGGACAGAGGGGCGGCGTCAGGGTCAGCAGCTAAGGCCTCCACTAGTGCACCTTTGGATTATAGAGGGGCAGGTAGTGAGTCCGAGGAGGAAGAGCCTAGCAGCCTAGTCTCAGGGCCAGAGGCGGAAGAAGAAGATACAGGAGAATCTTCTTCTTCACGTTACAAGTTATCCTTAGAAGAGGTGGATGATTTACTAAAAACTATTCATTCCACCTTAAATATTAAGATGGATAAGACGCATTTGTCTCTGCATGACAAGATGTACCAGGGTTTAGACGAAGTCAAGCATCGAACCTTTCCAGTACATAGAGTATTGTCAGATGCGGTCAGAAGGGAGTGGAAAGACCCAGAGAGGGCTCCTTTCTTTTCCCGATCACTTAAGAGGAGATTTCCTTTTGATGAGGATCCAGCGCAGGTATGGAATAAGAAACCTAAGCTGGATACTGCGTTCTCAAAGGTATCCCGAAATACGGACTTGGCCTTTGAGGATACGGGCACCTTAAAAGATCCCCTAGATAAAAGAGCAGAGGCGCTCTTAAAAAAGGCTTGGGATGCCTCCCTGGCCAACCTCAAACCGGCTATGGCATCCACAGTAGTGGCCAGGAACCTTGAGCATTGGTTGGAACAGCTGAAGGGTCACATTGAGTCTGGGACCTCACGCAGAGAGTTGCTAGAGTCCTTCCCGATTCTTCTGAAGGCAGTAGGCTACATGGCGGATGCCTCAGCCGAGTCAGTGAGAATATCAGCCCGTTCCTCGGCCCTAGTGAATTCGGCCAGGAGGGCTCTCTGGGTCAAAACCTGGACTGGGGACACGGCTTCGAAGGCTAAGTTATGTGGACTGCCCTTCGATGGAGATTTGGTATTTGGCGCCGGTCTGGACACTGTTCTAGATAGGACGGCGGATAGGAAAAAAGCCTTCCCCTTAAAGAAGGTAGTACCGCGGACCAGGAAAAATTTTCGTCCTTTTTTCCAGCCCTAAGATCCTAAAGAGATACAAAAAGGTCAGGGTGGAAGGTCCTGGCGGCCTCAGAGAGGTAGAGGGAGACCTGGGGTGTTTCGCTCCCCTAGCCAGCCCGCTAAACCCCAGTGACGGTCGCCCGGCTGTGGGAGGACGTCTTCAGTCGTTCCTTCCACAGTGGGCAAAGACGACTTCCAGTGCATACATCCTCAAGGTTATTGCAGAGGGCTACGCACTGGAGTTCTCAGAGAAACCACCGTCGCGTTTCTATGCGACCCAGCTGCCCAAGGATCAGGAGAAATCCAGGGCAATGATGTCGCTGTTAGAGGAATTTCTCCAACAGAGGGTGATCGCCCCGGTACCCCAACAAGAACAGGGGGCGGGTTGCTACTCCCATGTTTTTCTAGTAAAAAAAACGGCAGGAAAATTTTGTTTGATTCTGAACTTAAAATTCCTGAATCGGTCAATCAAGTACAAGAGGTTCCGGATGGATACCATTTACTCGGTCAGAAGGCTCCTTCCTGCAGGTTGCTTTCTGGCTTCGATAGACCTAAGGGATGCTTATCTTCACATCCCGATAAAAGCCTCTTCTCAGCGTTTCCTTCGCCTAGCGATCAGGACAGGAAGCGAGATCAAACACTTTCAGTTCAGGGCCCTGCCGTTCGGTCTCTCCTCCTCTCCGAGGATCTTTTCGAAGGTGGTGGCGGAGGCCTTGGCTGCTCTAAGGCTGGAAGGATTTTCGGTAATTCCATACTTGGACGACCTCCTGTTGTTCGCCAAGACGGAAGATCAGCTTCTCAAAGACCTATGGAGGACCCAGGTCCATTTGGAGGGCCTAGGTTGGATTATGAACAGAGAGAAGTCAAATCTAGTCCCCTCTCAGGTCATAGTCTTTTTGGGGTACACAATAGACTCCATCCAGGAGAGGTTATTTCTACCAGAGGAGAAAATAATCAAGGTTCAGGCAGCAGTGAATGCAGTGCAGACGAATCTGTCAGTGTCAGTTCGTGCAGCTATGTCCACCCTGGGACTTCTCACATCCTCCATTCCTGCGGTGCAGTGGGCCCGCCTGCATTCAAGGAGTCTCCAGCAGGCGATTCTACAGAATTGGACGCATAGAGAACCCCTAGAAAAGGAGATCAGGGTTCCAACCTCAGTAAAAAGGAAACTTTGGTGGTGGAGGGCTCACGCAAATCTGAGTCAGGGTCTAGTGTGGTCCTTCCCCGCTACAATGGTCCTAACTACGGATGCCAGCTCCTGGGGATGGGGTGCTCACCTCAGGGGTCAGTTGGCTCAGGGGTCCTGGTCCAGGGAAGAGTCCAAGAGGTCCTCCAATTGGAGGGAACTCAAAGCCGTTTGCCTATGGCTTTGGGCCTTCCAGGAGATGATACAGGGTCAGCATGTCCAGATACTGTCGGACAATGCTACAGCGGTAGCTTATGTCTCAAGGCAGGGGGGCACGAGGAGCAGGGTTCTCCTGAGCCTGGCCCTACACATGCTTTACTGGGCAGAGACAAACTTGGCATCTCTGTCTGCAGTACACCTAAAGGGCAGTTTAAACCACCTGGCAGACTTCCTAAGCAGGAGGAGGGTTCTGGAATCCGAGTGGAGTCTAAATTCAGAGGTGTTCCAGAAAATAGCAGACAGGTGGGGAACCCCTCAGATAGACCTGTTTGCGTCCCAAGCCAACGCCAAGGTTCCGGTTTTCTTTTCCCTCAACAGACTGGATCAAGCGGAGGGTCTAGATGCGTTGGTTCAGCATTGGCCCTTCCGTTTGTGTTTTGCTTTCCCCCCAGTACAAATGATTCCATTAGTTCTGCGGAAACTTCAGGTAGAAAAGACGACTCTTATCCTGATAGCCCCATACTGGCCCAAAAGGCCTTGGTTTTCAACCCTGCTGAAACTGGCAATAGAACCTCATCAGCTACTTCCAGTCAGAAAGGACTTGTTATACCAGGGTCCTCTGCTCCATCCCAACGTGGATCGGCTCAACCTGGCGGCCTGGTTACTGAAGAGTTAATCCTGAGTAGGAAGGGTTTATCTAAACGGTTAGTGGATACGCTACTTAGTAGCAGAAAGGAAGTTACCAGGGCGATTTATTTCAAGACCTGGAGGGTCTTTAATTCCTGGTGCAGTTCAAAAAATTGTGCCCCTATGAATAATATTGCGGTCCTGGAGTTTTTACAGGACGGGATGGACAAGGGTCTGGCAGCCAGCACCCTGAAAGCGCAGGTTGCTGCGCTATCAGTATTTCTAGAGAGACGGTTATCTCTAGATCCCTATGTCATCAGATTTTTTAAGGCGTTGGCCAGGGCTAGGCCTTCCCCCTTTAAAAAAGTTTTTTCCCAAGTGGGACTTATCGGTGGTTTTGGGGGGTCTGACAAAAAGACCCTTCGAACCACTGTTAGAAGCATCTTTAAAATTTTGGACCCTGAAAGCGGTCCTTTTAGTGGCCGTCACCTCGGCTAGGAGAATTAGTGAGCTACAGGCTCTTTCTATTGTGGAACCCTTCTTGACCATCTTCCCAGATAGAGTCCTGTTGAGGACAGATCCTGGGTTCCTTCCTAAGGTGGTATCGGCCTTCCATAGGACACAAGAAATAGTGTTACCTACCTTTTGTCCGGCGCCTTCCGGTTCAAGGGAAGAAGAGTTTCATACCTTAGATGTCAGAAGGTGCATTATGCACTACCTGGAAGTCACCAGGGAAATTAGAAAATCCAATTCTCTGTTTGTGTTGTTCTCGGGTGCACGTAGGGGGTACGGTGCTTCCAAAAGTACACTAGCCAGATGGCTCCGTATGGCTATCCACGAGGCCTATAAGGCTAGGGGTATAGAACCTCCCACAGGGGTGGTGGCACATTCTACAAGGGCTGTGGCAACTTCCTGGGCAGAACGGGCTGGAGCTTCACCAGAGCTTATCTGCAAGGCAGCTACGTGGATGAGTTTTTCCACTTTTACTCGCCACTACAGGATGGATCTGCTCTCAGCGGCGGAGCAGTCTTTTGGCAGGAAGGTCCTGCAAGCGGTGGTCCCACCCTAGAGTAAGTACTCGGTTATCATCTCCAAGTGCTGTCCTGAAAGACGAAGTGAGAAAACCTTAGTTACACTTACCGGTAACGGTATTTCTATGAGTCTTTCAGGACAGCACCGATAACCCACCCTTCTCTCTTCTGGTGTATATGTATATATATATGTGTGTTGTACTAACATGTTTTAGTTGCTATGTTCTGCTTATCTCATTTCATGGCCGGAGGTGCTCGTGTACAACTGAGGCCATGGTGGAGGTGGGCGGAAGTTATAGCAGTGACTGCAGTGTTTCCTGGGAAGTGGGTGGAGCTGCGCTCTCTCCAAGTGCTGTCCTGAAAGACTCATAGAAATACCGTTACCGGTAAGTGTAACTAAGGTTTTTATGGGGGTGACAGGTACTCAGGTACTCCTGATGGAGGTGATAATTACCCTTGATGGGGGTGACGGGTACTCAGGTAATTCTGATGGAGGTGACAGGTACTTCTGATGGGGGTGACAGGTGCTCCTTATGGGGGTGACAGGTGCTCTTGATGGAGTTGACAGCTGCTCCTTTTTTATGGGGGTGACATGTACTCAGGTACTCCTGAGGTGATAATTACCCTTGATGGGGGTGACGGGTACTCAGGTACTCCTGATGTAGGTGACAGGTACTCTTAATGGGGTGACGGGTACTCAGGTACTCCTGATGGAGGCGACAGGTATTCAGGTACTCCTGATGGAGGCGACAAGTACTCCTGATGGGGGCGACAGGTACTGAGGTACTCCTGATGGGGGGTGACGGGTCCTCAGGTACTCTTGATGGGGGGGTGACGGGTACTCAGGTACTCTTGATGAGGGGGTGACAGGTACTCAGGTACTTTTGATGGGGGCTTGACAGGTACTCTTGATGGGGGGGTGACAGATACTCTTGATGGGGGTGACAGGTACTCGGGTACTTTTGATGGGGGGGTGACAGGTACTCTTTATTTGGGGGGCAATCTGGACACTTTACACTGACACTGTAAACTGTAACTCACTGTTTCTGATTTCTCCTTCTCACACAGGATCGGTGTGTGAGGAGGAGAGCCTAGAGACAGCGGTTACAGCGCTGTTCACATTTGTGACCAGCTGAGATTGGACACAGCCGGTCACGTGGTAAAGAGCCAAATTTCATTGGCTCTTTACCCAGATCGGGACTAGGCTATGTCCAGGGGATGAGCCTCGTGCCCGATCACCGCACTACGCGCGCCCGATTGCCACGATTCATGTGCCCGGGGCCGCGCACACCGTCTTCATAGGGAAGTGACCGGCTGTGATTGGATACAGCCGGTCCTGTGGTAAAAGAGCCAATTGAATTGGCTATTTACTGTGATCAGAGACGGGCTGTCTGTGAGGGACTTGGCGCGTCACTGATATCCACGCTGCGGCCTGCCAGGAGACCGCAGTAGCGGCGAGAAGGGCTGGACGTCATATGACATCCACTCGGATCGGCGAGGGGTTCCCGCCACCGCCATTTCCCTATGACCCGGTATGGAAGGGGTTAAAGAGCTTTTAGGCACTGCCACTGGGGAGTGTGAAAAGATATACATACATTTTGGTAGTAGAATAATTTTAATCAAGTTTATTCTTCCCACGACTGACAAAGGTAATTTACTCCAAATCCTCAATTTAACATTAATATACAGTACTCATCAGTGGGTATACATTGGCCGCCAATGCAGCCTGAGGTTGTCTTGTTATGTGGATCCCTAAATACTTAAAAGAATCCACTATTTTGGGGTGTTCGTTGTCCCATCCTCTTCCAACTCCTGATGCTATGGCATAAGAAAAGATTTTTGCCGATTAATCTTGAGTCCAGAATACCGGCCAAACATATCTATTATACTCATAGCCTTCCTCAGAGTACCATGTGTATCTTGCATGTATAATATAACATTTTCTGCATACAGTCCAATCTGTTCTACAGTATACTATCTCCCATCTCTATGCCCATAAATTCTTCCGACTGCCGGAATCTTAAAGCCAATGACTCAATAGTAATAGCAAATAAGAGAGGAGATAACTGACACCCCTGCATCATACTTTTAAATAAGTTAATTGACGGGGTCAGTATGCCATTAATCAATAACTTAGATTGCGTGGCTGCATATAATATTTTTACCCGCTGCTTGAATCTATTTCCAAACGTCCCTAGTGTTGCCTGCAGAAATCTACACTCTACAGAGTCAAAAGCCTTGGCTGTGTCAAGGGATGCCAAATCCCCTGTCTCTGAAATATACTCCTTCATCTGTACTACCAGTTGTGTTCTGTGAATATTTATCGATGTTGATTTACCGGTTATAAACCATGTCTGATTTTCATGTACTATAGAAGTTATTACAGTATTTAATCTTTCGGCCAGTAACCTGGCCAAAATGTTATAGTCGCAGTTCAGCAAGGACATCGGTCTATATGAGGTGCATTCACATGGGCCCTTATCTGTTTTTAACAATAAAAATACTGTTGCTTTATTCATTTAATACAGGATTTTGCCTCTATCAAAAGCCTTTCTATATACATTAGTTAATATTGGGGCTATCAAGTCTACATACTGACTATACACTTCCAAAGTTCGACCATCTGGGCCTGGAGATTTACCATTTGTCAATGAACTAATCACTTCCTTTACTTCTTCCTCAGTAATCTCCCCATCCATTAATTTTGCATTTTCTCTTGTTAATTTTGGGTATTCTACTACCTCCAAGTATCCCACTATGTCTTCTTCTGTATATGTTAATGAAGTGGCATACATTCTAACATAGTATTCATGGAAGCATTTCAAAATTTCATCCAGTGTACACACTAAAGATCCCTGTCCGTTTTGTATCTTAGAGATAACCAGGGCTTTTTTTCAGGGGAAACTTGGGGGAACTCAGTTCCACCACCTTTGGCTCAGACCCTTTGGTGCCTGCTCACCACAATCACTTGTGACAGCTTTGTAACCCCCTGAACTCTGCACTCTGTATGTAATGCAATTCTGGTATTTAATGCCCCTTTGAGACCCTTCTACTGTTTGTGAAATCTAAACGGGTCGTGGTTAAGTTCCTGCACCTATTTTCTGAGAAAAAAAGCTCTGGAGATAACTGTTGATGACTGTTGTTTGGCTATAAATGCCAATAGTCTACTAGCCTGGTTCCCCTGTTCAAAAAATTTCTGTCGTGCAAAAAATTGTTTTCGTTTCTCTTTTATTTCAATTTGGCTTTTATATAACCTGAGTAGGCTATCCCATTTTGCCTGATTTTCACTTAAGGGGTTAGATATAAACTCCTCCTCTGCTTTTATACACTGCTTACCCAATTCTGACCTCCCCTTGCCTACTAATACGTTTAACATGTGATATAGTTGATTTCAGGACCCCCGTAAATATGCCTTAAATGCATCCCATACGTTACCATCCATTACATAGGTCTTGTGTGCCTCAATAAAAATATTTAATTGTTCTGGAATACGATCATTGGACCCAATCTGTGCTAGCCAATATGAGTGCATTTTCCAAGTTGGACGATTACCCCTAAGGCCAATATTTAGTCCAAACATTAATGGGGAGTGGTCAGATACCCTCCGAGGGAGGAATCCAACTAATTGTACAAATGGTTGAATTTATTTCATTCCCACAGACCATATCTATACGCGGAAAAACAGCTTCCTCCTGGGCTTCCCATGAGTAAACCTTGCTCTGTGGATTTCTAGTTCTCCACAGGTCAGTCCAGCCTACAGTGCCTGCCGCCGAGAATGTGTTTTTAGCACGACAGCATCGCGCTGAATCTCGGCGACAGGCTGCCGATATCTCGCACTCGCTGGAATAGTAAAAGCACATTCCAGCGAGTGCGTCATAGAAGCGACGGGGATCCGACGCGGATTCCCGCCAATTCTACACGTGGGCGGAGTTTGTTATGAATCCTGAAGGAGAAATCCCCGCCGGATTTAAAAAAAAAATCCGGCATGGGTTCCCCCCTCAGGAGCATAACGGCCCTTAGGTCTGTTATGGGTTGTAAGGAGACCCCCTACGCCGAAAAAACGGCGTGGGGGTCCCCCCACAATCCATAATAGACCCGTATCCAAAGCACGCCGGCCGGCCGGTCAGGAAGGGAGTGGGGGCGAGCGAGCGCCCCCCCCCCTCCTGAGCCGTACCGGGCAGCATGCCCTCAACATGGGGGGGTTAGGTGCTCTGGGGCAGGGGGCGCACTGCGGCCCCCCACCCCAGAGCACCCTGTCCCCATGTTGATGAGGACAGGGCCCCTTCCCGACAACCCTGGCCGTTGGTTGTCGGGATATGCGGGCGGGAGGCTTATCGGAATCTGGAAGCCCCCTTTAATAAGGGGGCCCCCAGATACCGGCCCCCCACCCTAAGTGAATGAGTATGGGGTACATTGTACCCCTACCCATTCACCTGCAAATAAAAAGTGTAAACACAAATAAACCACACAGGGTATTGAAATATTTTATTAGTTGGCCGCCGGGGGGGGGGGTGTGTATGATCGCTTTTATAAAAGCGCCCCCCTCCGGCGGGCTTCTGTGGGGGGTGGGTGCCGCCGTCTGGTTCTCTTCCGCCGCCGGGGGGGCGCTTTGATAAAAGCGCCCACCACCCGGCGGGCTTCTTTCGACGTCTTCGGCGGCTGGGGGGTCTTCTCCCACTCTCCGGGGTCTTCTCCTGCTCTCCGGGGGTCTTCTCCGCTCTCCGGGGGTCTTCTTCTTCTTCAGGACTCGCCGCCGCTAACTTTGTGTGTTAGCTCAATTACTAGCGGCGGCGAGCCCCCTCCTCTGTGACGTCGTCTTCTTCTTCTTCTTCCTCTTCTGTTCTCCAGATGTTGACGCAACGCTTCCTTCCGCTGTTATGCCGGGCGCGCGGCTCGCAGCGAATTATATAGGCCTGTCTTGTGACGTCGCAGTCCCATCATGCTCCGGTAGGTACCACGTGCTACCTACCACGTGGTACCTACCGGAGCATGATGGGACTGCGACGTCACAAGACAGGCCTATATAATTCGCTGCGAGCCGCGCGCCCGGCATAAAAGCGGAAGGAAGCATCGCGTCAACATCTGGAGAACAGAAGAGGAAGAAGAAGAAGAAGACAACGTCACAGAGGAGGGGGCTCGCCGCCGCTAGTAATTGAGCTAACACACAAAGTTAGCGGCGGCGAGTCCTGAAGAAGACCCCCGGAGAGCGGAGAAGACCCCCGGAGAGCGGAGAAGACCCCCGGAGAGCAGGAGAAGACCCCGGAGAGTGGGAGAAGACCCCCCAGCCGCCGAAGACGTCGAAAGAAGCCCGCCGGGTGGTGGGCGCTTTTATCAAAGCGCCCCCCCCGGCGGCGGAAGAGAACCAGACGGCGGCACCCACCCCCCACAGAAGCCCGGGGGATATTTATTATAGCAAAAAGTAAAAAATATTGTTTTTTTTTTTTAAATTGTCGCTCTATTTTTGTTTATAGCGCAAAAAATAAAAACCGCAGAGGTGATCAAATACCACCAAAAGAAAACTCTATTTGTGGGGAAAAAAGGACGCCAATTTTGTTTGGGAGCCACATCGCACGACCGCGCAATTGTCAGTTAATACGACGCAGTGCCGAATCGCAAAAAGGGGCAAGGTCCTTTACCTGCATTTTGGTCCGGGTCTTAAGTGGTTAAAAATGTACAGCTCCATCATCTCCCACCTCCCACCATCACGGAGGGGGGGGTGGAGAGAGGAGGTTGACAAAAAGAGGAAAGAAGAAAAAAGGGGCACAACAGCCCAAAAACTCTTCAAATATAAGGGGCTAAACAGAAGAACCCCCTACTTCCCCAGAATATGTAGGTTGCTCCGAATTACCCCACCCCTCTCTCCCTCCCCCTCCCATCCCCCGGCCCCTCAGAGTATATCCATAACACTAAATCCACTAACTCAATTTCCCTATTATATATTGTTACATAAGACAAAACAAAACAAAAAAAAGGAAAAGGGAAAAAAACTAGAAAAAAAGAAAAACACAAATAAGTAAATAAATAAATTGGGCTAAAAAAAGAAAAAGAAAAAAAAAGAAAAACGTAGTTAAGTGCCCTGTGCATATATATCTCCCCTGACTTAACCCTGCCCCACCCAAACCATACCTTGTATGAGTATCAATATACATTTCTATTCATTCAGATACATGTGAAACATTTAAAACATTCAATATTCAATATTCATATTCCATGTTCATAACATTTACCACCCCAAGTGCCCAAAAAATAAAAAAAAGGGTAAAAGAAATAGAACCCCCCCCCCACCCCCCCAAGTGAAGAAAGAAGATTGCATAGCCGACAATTGACCGTGCAAATTAAACTGTTGGTGGTAGAACCCCCCTCTGCTGCCCAGGTGGAAAAAGAAGCATGCATAGCCAACAATTGACCAGGCAAATCGAGCTATTGGTGTTGTAAAAAAAAAAAAGTAAAAAAAAAAAAACCTCCTTCCATGAGGAATGTCAGTACCAAAAAAAAAATACATTTATTATCGAGAGTTCAGTAGCCACAGTTCAAGGTGTCCCCTTATTAATTTGCAACCATTCATTGACTGATATTGCTGTGGTAAAAAAACAACTTAACCGGGCTGGATATGACATTGAATATACAATCCCGTTTTCTCGTAGCTTCCACTTTATCTCATTAAAGCCTGCCCGCTGTTTTTGTAACTCCAAAAAAAGAGATTTTCACATTTTCATATTCTATCAGACCCTTTTGATGAGCTTTTGGCAGGATTAAATCACAATCTTTGCAATGCAATAAACGTGCTAAGAAAAGCCTTGAGGGGGCACCAGGTTGTGGCAGCTTTGCAGGTATCCTACGTGCTCGCTTAATGATAGACGCACAAGAAAATTCAGCACCAGGGAAGGTAGCTTTCAGCCTTTTTTCCACAAACTCTCCTGGACTCTGACCTTTTACTCTTTCTGGTAAACCTATGATTCAGATGTTATTTCGGCGCATGCGATTCTCAAATTGATTTAATTTCTACTGCAATATTGCCACCTGTTTCTCGGTCATCTGCACCTTATTTATCATAGGTAATACAATATCTTCCAGAGCTGACACTCTATTTTGAGTCTCAGTCACCCGATCCCGCATACATTGCATATCCTGTCTTAAATGCCCAATGTCTATCTTAATTTCTTCCATTTTACCTGAAAGGGCCGTGTTGGAAGTCTGTATGGCTGAAATCAGCTGAGCATTCACCTATTCCAGAGTTAATTTACTCTCCTTCTCTGCCTTTTCTATCTTCACTCCGGGTCCTTGTTTAACTGCCTCATGCATTGCTGGTGCCCCACCACTTTGTGTACTTGGGGGGGCTCTGTCCGACCCCATCTCCCTCCGAACGGCATTCTCTTTGAGCTTCTCAGCCGCTGATTGCTGTTTACTCATTCCTTCCAAGTCACAATCCACGTTTAAAAAAAAAATTAAGGAATGGGACACCACCGTAATTATGTCAGCAAATGAAAAAAAAAGGAACAAGGAGAGCTCACAACTCACAGACAAGCTCACTGTCTGTCTCAGGGTGTCTCCAAGGGAATGCCCAAGTATATGAGGGGCTGTAGCTCAAATATGTAGTTCAAAAATAGAGCTTAATCGTTCACATGTCCAAACTCAGAGACCCCCAAAGGCACAATCAGGGTATCCACAGAGCTGTTAGTCCCAAGGACCGAGAATACCAAAAGATCCGAGACTTGGAGAGGGAGAGGGGAAAAAAGCACTCTCACACTGCCGCCTGTTATTGTTAGCCGCTTCCAGCTTCCAGAGCAGTATTGCGAAGGCTTGTCAAATCCAGCTCCCACACAGCACAGCAGACTACAGGTTTAACAAGTCTTAATCACTCACAGTTTCCAATGAGGGGGGGGTAGAGGGAGTGCCGCTCTCACTCACACTCATGCTGTGAGCCAAGAGGTCTGGAGCCGCCACTTACATCGGGTGCATCGGGTGCAGAGAGCTCAGGCTGGATCACACAGAGCTCCGCTGCTCACGTCCGACCGTGACTGCGGAAGCCACACCTCTGGGCTTATTGATTTTGCTTATTGGTATAGGGTAATATATGCCACACCCTCACAAAACCTCACGCCACTGGATAACTATCCACCCATAAAGAAGTGATTTGTTTAGCACATTTTAGTTATTGGTAGTGCCACACACCCCACACTTGTTATTTTTATTTTCTAGAATCCCCATTGGGGAGCGCACTAGGGGAGGCTGCAATCTACTCCATGCCCTAAGCGTGGATTTACACGTATTTATTATTGAAAATGACTTGCTAAGCTATTGCTAGACTTGCCAGGCTTCACAAGTTTGTTGTATAAGTCTGCATTGCATGACTCCAAAACAAATTTCTTTGCAAACATTCTGAAGGTCTGCTGCAAGTTCTGGTTTAGTTATGTTGTGCAATAGTCATCCCACCACAGGGGTCATTGTGACTTTCAAAACTCTTGCTGTAGACTCACCACTGCAGCTTTGCTCTTGCTAGAGACTTACATGTTTGCTACAAAATGGAAAAGTGACAACTAGAACTACAACTTCCCAGTAAAAAAGTGCAGCAAGATAACAAGACTTAGGCCCCATACACACGAGCAGACAGATTTGTTCAAATCTGTCCGTCCGACAGATTTGAACAAATCTGTCTGCTGGGATTTTGGATTCGCTCGCGTGTACACACGAGCAAACCAAAATCCCCGCCAGCAAAGAGCGCGCTCTCACCGCACCAGGAAGTAAAACACTTCCGCACATGCGCCGAATCCATTCGGCGGCGGCGGTGCGGGACGACATGTCTGCTGGTAAGTGTACTAACCAGCAGACATGTCGGGCAGACGGATTCCCACCCGATAGATTTCAAAGCATGCTTTGAAATCTGTCGGGTGGCCAAATCCATCGGCTCGGCCGTACACACGATCGAATCTGTCTGCTGAAACGGTCCGGCGGACCGTTTCCAGCGGACAGATTTGATCGTGTGTACGAGGCCTAACTGTACAATTCAACAGAGAAACATATTTGTAGCAAGCTATCCTTCCTATCTGGGTTGGGGAACTGATAAAACTAGGTTCAGGTCTTGTGGTGCAAAAGGTTTACATACCCTCTGCACAAATGTTGTTACAAGGAAATGCAAAGCCAACAGCTTCTGAAAAAGTTTAATTAAAGCTGAAATCTGCCCACTAATGGTAATGGTACCTTGGTATCAACTACCAGCAAGTAAAAGTCAGTAACTGAAAATCAGGATGAACCCTATGATAATAGGTCCAGCCATTAATAATTCTGATTGCTCCAAATTAAGCATGAGCATGCATCCACCACTTTTCTGTTTATGTCTGAGTACCACAGCCTCCTTGGGCAATTTTGGGCACTCCAAATTAATATAATGCCTTTTATCTCTATCCCACTCAGTAAATGCAGCAGCAGCAGTAAACTGTGCGAGATAAAAAGTTGGAATGACCACCGTTTTATTCCCCTAGGGTGTCTGCTAAAAAAAAAAACATATATAATGTTTGGGGGTTCTGAGTCATTTTCTATAAAAAAAAATATGATTTTTACATGTAGGAGAGGAGTTCCAGAATTGTCCCGGTATGGAAGTGGTTAAGGTGATCACCTGAATCAGGCTACACCCAAAACCACATGTCTCGGGTAAATACATCATGAAAATATAGAACATCTCAACTGACATGTTTAAAAACATTTCATGGATTAAAACCAACTACTGACTAACAACAAAGAATTGATTAAAAGAAAGCCAATTGAAAGAAAGGAGAAAAAAAAATGAGAAAAAGGGGAAAAAAACTTTTTAAACTCAAAACCATTCCACTTAATAAACAAACGCACACATGTGTATCATTAATATATAAATAGTGGATGGGCATATAAAGAGCCATTATTGTATAACAAACCACAATTAATATTAAAGGGCTATGGAATGAACTCCAAAGAATGCTCCAAAACTTTTTCAAAGACAGTCTGGAAAACTAAATACTGAGCACACACCAATATCGAACATACATAGATTTATAAAAATATCTGTATATACAGTAATCATCTGCAAATAAGCCACAGAATGTGTGTAAACATTGTTCTCAATGAAGAAAACACAAAATGTACTATATGACTTTATCCATTTAAATGAAGATGCTCTAAAGCATCATAATATATATCATGACATAGTGAAATAAACACTGAAAAAAGTATAAATTATATCATAACCATGGTGAAATACATTGTAACGGTCACCACCGTTTACGACCTTCCATCCACCCACGACAGCTTATCCGACACACTCTGACAATCTTGCATACACGATCCATTCCATTTCCCATAATCAAGACGAGACTCTGCTCTGTACTTGTTTCCAAATGACTGAACACTTTATTGGCTTCTTAGCTTGCTTATATCTAGTACAGCATGTTACAATTAATCACAGGACAATGCAATCTCCACCCCCCTATTCACACTGGGGCTATTTCTCTAGCAGACATTTTGGCACCGACCCTGACTCATTCATAATTAGTGTTGCTCACGAATATTCGCATTGCGAATATTCGCTACGAATATTGCATATTCGAGTATTCGCGAATAACTCGAATATTGCGGCGAATATTCGCTATGGCGAATATTCGTATTTTTTCAAATGTATTTTTAAAACAGATCACACCCTAGTGATCTCCATCGACGTCTAAAAGCATTGCTGGTATGATTAGAGAGAGACCCTGGGCCGAGTAGCTGATGCGATTCTTTTATGTTGCCGAAAATTCGCATTGCGAATTTTCGGCAACATAAAAGAATCGCATCAGCTACTCGGCCCTTCTTTTGCATCAGAGCCAATCAAAATAACTCGAATATTCGACAAACGGAATATTGCGCGATTATCTTCTCCGCCCTTCTTTTGCATCAGAGCCAATCAGAATAACTTGAATATTCGGCAAAAGGAATATTGCGCGATATTCCTTTTGCCGAATATTCAAGTTATTCTGATTGGCTCTGATGCAAAAGAAGGGCGAAGAAGATAATCGCGCAATAGGAATATTGCGCGATTATCTTCTCCGCCCTTCTTTTGCCCCCTTATTCTCCTTTCTTTTAAGTAGAGTTAGTGTAGAGTTAGTGTTTAGTGCATATTAGTTTAGTAATACAGGAAATGATCTCCGAAATGATTCGGCAAAAGGAATATTGCGCGATATTCCTTTTGCCGAATATTCAAGTTATTCTGATTGGCTCTGATGCAAAAGAAGGGCGGAGAAGATAATCGCGCAATAGGAATATTGCGCGATTATCTTCTCCGCCCTTCTTTTGCCCCCTTATTCTCCTTTCTATTAAGTAGAGTTAGTGTAGAGTTAGTGTTTAGTGCATATTAATTTAGTAATACAGGAAATGATCTCCGTTTATGAGAATTTCGCAATCATTTTCGCATTAGCAAAATTTCGCAAAATTTTTTTTGGATAAAATATCACGAATATTCTATATTAGCGAATATTCTTCTATATATTCGCGCAATATCGCGAAATCGAATATGGCGTATTCCGCTCAACACTATTCATAATGTGGGGAAAATACTGTTAGGTGTTAATGTCATCAACTCCAGCCATCTGTCTGTCTGGCATGATGTAAATGAATCTAGGATGGCTTCTGAGGATCTTTCATTGTGGCTTGTGCTAATTGACCCTGTATTGTGTAAATGTCTATTGATGATAAATGTGTATTGTAATTTAACAGACAGCCCAAAGGTCAGGTGTCTGAATGATCAGTTGTAGTTAATTAGCTCATGTAAATTATGTCAGAGCTGGAGCCAGAATGTCTACTAAAAGATGTGCATTGGAGCTCGTTAGGGACCATTGTGTGATGTTGCGGGTGGAGTTGAGCCCTTGTTCATTTGGTTACTGCAGTATTATTTTTGTGTATATAGGAGCCTGCTTTCTCAATAAAGATTCTCTATTGTGTTGAACCTCAAACAGAGCTGTGTCTCGTTAATGGGGGAATTTGTATGGGTCGTGTTTGCCGGATTGTGGAGTGTCGATAGCTGCCTTGGGTTCGGGAATGGAATATCCTAAATGGCTTTAACCCCTGTCCCATTTGGGATTTCGTTACAATTGTAATGCCTTATGTTTATATGTGCCATTTAAGCAGACAGTGATGAACTTATTGCAGATTTCTTTGCAAAACAAGCTTCTTTTATTTATTTTTACAATTTTCAGTTGAGTTCAAATTAAGTAGTAAGGGAAGAAAATAAATACATGAAATGTGAATAACTGTTTCACACAGGCATGGAAAACACTATAGGTGGCTTGCCAAACAAGGTACCAACAAAATCAAACACCAGTCTAACCCAAATTCTGCAACTTCTCTGCATCCGTAAAACTGGGCAGCCAACAACAACAACTGTTTTACAACATTTTGATCAGAATTTTTATTGTACATTAGTTAGGTGTTTACTTAACACATACATACACCTAAGAAATAGTTTGAGCTATAATTTATGTGAATACAGTTGAGTAGAAAGAGGAAGAAATCAATAAATAAGTTGCAATCTTTTGGAAAACTCTAATCGCTGCTCCTGTTGTGCAATCAGACGTACATGAAGGTTGATAAATCTCCCTATATAGCGTTTTAAATCAATCAGTTGAATGAAAACGTTTTGCCCTTTGAATGTGTTCTGACTCCAGCAGGATATCTGTTGTTGGCCTGCAATATTGGATTCAACCACAAGATGGAGTAAGTGGTAAATTTACAGTTTTGAAGAAATTAGAAAATTGTTCACTTTTTATAAAACTTCCCATCATTCTTCAGTCTATGGAAGAGAAACAGGTGCATTTTGGGAGCTCATACTCCATCTTAGAGACTGAAAGAAATAACCAGTTATCAGAGCACATGTTGGACTAAAACTTGCATCCCCTAAACGCAGCATTGCAGGTGAGAATTACTTATTGCAATCTACATCCACGCATCCATCCAACCAACACCCTTATCTCTGGATTCACCCTTTTCAAATGTAACATTCAGCTCACTAACCCCCCCCCCTCCCCCATACAAAGGACTGCTCAATATACTAAAGTCTGGGGGTGTTCCCACTCTGAGCTGTGCTCCATTAACTGTGTGCCTGAACCAGGTGTGTTTGGTCATTGGGTTATGTATGTGTGATGCACAGCTGCGATTCCCTTGATTTTAATTGAAAACGTTGTCTTTTTTAACGTTTTGCCAACCACGCTATAGACAAAAGACGTCTACAGCACGGTCGAGTTGTTCTGGGAGGACGTGCCTGGGACGTCTTCCCAGAATTCTGCTCTCACGCGCTCCTGGAATCATCCGTGAGCGCCGGGTCTATAAGACCCGGCGCATCACGGGTCACCGTAAATTGCCGCTGATAGCGGCCGTTTACCACATGATCGCTCCGCCAAATGACGGACCGATCACTTATAAACAAACTGGCGTCATGTGATGACTTATAGCAAAAAAAGGAGGGGGGACAGAACAGAATGGTTCCCTGAAAAAAATAGCAATTTGTTTTATGAGTGTGTATTGCTCATTTATTTCTTATTCTATGGTCTAAGATGTTCTTTTTTCAGTACTCAACAGAAACAATGGTACACAAATGTGAGATTAGATTAGATGAACAAGACAGGTTGTCTTACCGAAAAAGTATTGTGATCCAAATGACCACTTAGTCATTCAACCTAGCATTTGCAGAGTTCATATTTCAAATAAAAACATTTTTAATATGGACTTTTCACCCCCTAGGTAACCTCCACTGACTTTAGGATATCCTCCGTGTGACAGTAAATAACAGAGAACATGAAGGTCAACAAACTGTGAGAGCGCTCACCAGTGTCCTGAGCCGTTTACCACTATAGAAGACAGTAGTTGTACTTCATTCATTCACAGAACTCTGTGAACCTAAGGTGAACTTATTCTCTAACCCCAGGCCAACTGCTAATTCCTAAAGCTACAGACATCTGAAGGTGGCCGGACATAGATGCTTGATACAGACACTTAACAAATTTTCTATCCAAGGATTACTGTAGAAACATTCATGCTTGTACAGTATAAAGCTCATTATCAGTAACAAATACAATTGCTTAATTTAAGAAAGATTAAAGTCCACCTCTAGAAAATGCGAGGCCAACTACAATGGGGGTATCACCGGTCAGGGGTGTGTGTGGGGGGGGGAAATGACAGGAATGATGTCCTGTGTGGCTCTCTTGAAAGATGGCTTCTCCCCCTCTCACTCCTTTCATATTTCAGCTGCTGTAGAGAGAAACACAGGGCATTGTTTCTGTAATTGCCCCCTGCCTCACTGATCTCCCTCCCTGTCCTGCCAACATATGATGTGTGCCCTCTTGTCCCTGGGTCCTACCTCCACTGCACTTCCGGCTTCCCTCTCCTGCCTGTGGGTACACATTAACATGTTCAGGATGAAGAGAGTAAAAAAGAGCTGCTAAAATGTTATTTACTGGCCCCTTCCTTTAGTGAATGATAACAGTGAGTGATTGCTGCTGATCTCTCCTGGGTCCATTCATAAATATAAATGAACAGGAGCCTCTTTGTTATGTTTATTCATCTGCACTGCAGCTCCCCAACAACATTGTAAAAATGCACAAAATAATAGCAAATAAAAAAAAAACATTTAAAAATTGTAAAACATAATCATTACACAGCTACAGATCCTAATTTGACAAATGTGCAGGCATAAGTGAGTGTCCCAAATACACACTGTAAGTGTTTTGAGACCATACACATCTATTCACACACTTGACACTTGGGGGGGGGGGTAGGCTGTATGGGGCCCCATGATTTCTAACAGCAGCCCTCAATAAATAACCCCTTTTTGCCAGTCATCTGCTCTCATCACCTGGGGCCCAACCTCCCCCATTTAATTTGTTTGTTTTGGGTGACCTTTGGCTAATTGCATGAGGTCCCAGTGTCCTTCCTCATCTTCTTTGCTAATGATGATCATGGACAGTCGTCAATACGGCAGAGACTGGTCATGATGTAATAAGGTCAGTGCTATTCTCTGCAGCATTTTGCTATTGCAGCAAATGCTGTTTTTTTTATATTTTTAAATGATCTGAGCTTAATATTTTTATGAAAAATAATTAGCTGGATTTGTTTTTTGTGTGTTTGCCAAAAAATCTAATTATGCATTTTAAAGGGCATCGGGTATAATAAAATTCATTGCTATAAAAATTGACCTTGACATTGAATGGCTTTTAAAAAAAAGCTTTTTGCCTTTAGGCTCAAACCTTCATACGGCCACGTGAAATTGTTATTTTAAATATCCTAGATTTTACAGTGTGGCATTAGGGCATACATAACATACATAAAATAGAGCAGTAATGTAGCTATAACCCCACATAACCCTATCTTTCAATATGTTATATTATTTTTCCCTAATGATATAATTTGTGAATGAGAATGCCTGTGCATTTAGCTGTTATGAGTTTGCTACACTTGTATTCTGCATTTACATAATCACTAACTAACAATGTTCTATGTAGAGTTATAGGTGGCATTTGCAATGTGGTTTAAGAGTGTAGAAGATGAAATAACGCTAAATAAAAATCAAACAGGCATCTGAACCAGTAAATGAATTACCAAAATCTAGCCAGGTCGTCTAAGCAATGCAAATCCCTAGTAAAATATAGAAAGAGAACAAAATGTAAAGCTGGTGGAAAACGGTGATAGAAGGTACACTTTGGATGATTTTGTATTCATAGAATCAAACACCAATATCAATTTATCTTCAATATAATACATCAGCCATATAATCTGATTCCAAGCAGGAACTGTCATGTTGCGCTGCTCATCTTTTTCATAACAGGCTGATCTACAAATCTCCCTTTCCCAAAATAATCACTGTATAGAGAAATCTCCATAGAAACACAACTAGGCATATAGATTATTCATATCAGGAAATGAACATTGGTACTGGCAGATGTATGTATGTATGGCAAGCTCACTTTAACATGTTAAAACAGCAGGGGCAGGCATATGTACAGGGCAATAGCTACCACGTGACAATGCAAACATATTTCTTAACAAAGCATTGCCAGCTTGCTACTCAATACACTGTCTGTAAGTATATACAAATAATCACTTCTTAGTTTTAGAACAGTATCAAACTCAAATAAAAAAATATGCAGGGTTTGTGTGACAAAAAAGACCCTAATGTTACAGAGTACATCTAGGACACCCACTCTGTGCTGTTGTCAACTGACTCCCAGTTCATAACAGGGAATAATGTCATCAAGGCCTGAGAGTGAACCTGGAAAGAAGGCTGACATAAGGTTGGAGTTACATAGTTAGTCTGGTTGAAAAAAGACACAAGTCCATCTAGTTTAACCAATAAAAAAAAGGGGAGAAAATTATACAATCTTATATACACAATCCTATACCCACAGTTGATTAACTGACAGCACAGCACTAAAGGGCATCATTTGACAGGTAAGTCTGTCATAATGTGCTAGTATGCAATGCATACCTGCACATTATGGCATAAAACTGCAAGGTGCACGTGTCTAAAAATAGTCAGTGTGTGTGTGGAAATGCCTATGATCTATTTAAGCTTAAAACCCAACTGTTGAGCTCTACATCAGTAGCTCACATAATGCAATAGTACAATGATACTTTATACACAATCCATTCGGGTCACATTACCCTAAGACAGGGATCTCCGAACATTCTAAACAAAGGGCTGGTTTATGGTCCTTCAGACTCTAGGAGGACCAAACTTTGGCCAGCGGGAGTAGAAATTGTCCTAGTATCAGTGGGAGTAAACATCTGGTATTAGGGGGTGGAACGCCTCTCTCCAGATCTTTTACAGTAACAGAAGTTATTTAGAGGATAGATGGTGTCGGAACATGAAGTCAAGTCAGCAATGTCTGCAGATGACAGATAATTTCCCTTTTCCTGTCAGATCGCAGAACACAGGTTCTTCAAATGATTTAACATATAGATCTAATTGGATTTTTCCCAGTATTTCATATCAACTACGATAACAGTGAGTTAATGTTGGTATTCAAAAACACTTGTTCAAATCCAACAGAGAATGCCCAACTCAATGTGGATTCAAAGTTCAATTTGATTCAATAACTGTCTGAACATAACAATTCCCTGAGGAATCATATAGTTATATTTTAGGAATATTGGTCTGATTGTCAACAAAATAGGGAACTCAAACAGTGGAGAAGTTACCTGGTAAAAATGATTAGCTTTGAGTGGATTTCCTTGACAAAAAATTAAACAACCTGGTAAGTTTTGCCTGCCATTTGCAAGATTGGGTAAATGAAACCTCATACTATACAACTATTAAGTTGGAGGTCTAACCTACCTTGGTCATTAACAGGGGTTGTTCATACTCTTTGAATCCACCTCCTGAACTACATAAATAAAACATCTTACTAAGGGACACAACCATTACATAATGAAACTCAGGAAACAGTTTAGGATACTGGGCATTCTATTTCCTATGATGCTAGGTCCCTGAAACCTGCTTCATATCACAAACATGTTAAGGTATGGGCAGGTATGATAGGTAAAAAATGAGGACACTAGAGACATAATACAGAAAGAATGGAATGCCACAAAACTAGTGGTTAGTAAAGAATCTCAGAGAGAGGTTCAATTCAAAATCTTATGCTGCATACACACGATAATTTTTCGGGTTGTAAAAAACAATGTTTTTCAATTATTTTTTTTTTCAACTTCATCATTAAAACGACGTTGCCCACACACGATCGTAAAAAAAAAGCTCTAGCACAGCGCGGTGATGGCACTATAAATATGAAGTTCCATGCGGATGACGCCACCCTTGGGGCTGCTTTAGCTGATTTTGTGTTAGTAAAAGACGATTGGCGGTTTTCTGTCTGTATGTGCTTACTCCATTACGAACGATAGTTTTACCAGAACAAGAGCTCCCGTCTTATAACTAGATTCTGAGCATGCGCAGGTTATTCAGGTCGTTAAAGCCCACACACGATCATTTTTTACAACCCGAAAAACAACATTGTTTAAAACGTTGTGAAAAAATAGAGCATGTTCGAAAAAAATGTTTTAATTTTTCAGAACCCGAAAAATGCTCTGAAGCACACGCAGGATCGTTTTAAATGACATTTTAAAAAAACATAATTTTTTACAACACGAAAAATGATTGTGTGTACGCGGCATTACACAAAGTATAAGGGAGGCATAAGGCTCCATGCACACTTGTCAGTGATTAGAAATAGACCAGTACTGTGTGATTGCAAAAGAGGAATCCAAACAGATATAGGTAAAAAGGGTGATTTATTTAAGAAGAGGGGGTAACACCCCACCACCTTCAACAAGCTCAGTGCAACAAACAAAGATCCACAGTGACAAAAATAACACTAAAGACAATATGTACAGCAAGGGAAATACCGGAATCATAAACAGGCCAGGCCGAGGTCATACACGGGGGATCAGGAAGTAGCTGCGGACGGGGAATGAACAGGAAGGGAAAGTCCAGGAGAGGGATCAGGTCAGGATGGATCAGGATGGATCAGGAGTCCAGGAGGGAGACAACAGGTACAGGGTCCAGATAACAGGCTCAGGGTCGGGTTAATAGACGGATACCAGGGCAAGTTCTGTTTGAACCTGCCGGGTATAAATAGGGCGTGTTGATTGTGTTCAGGTCACACCTGAACGTAGCAAGGGCCAGGTGCTCCACACTGCCAGGGTCCATCCGCTGGTGGAGGTCAGTACTGCGTCCCAAAGGTGATATACCAGCAGGGGGAAGTTCCCCTGACAGCTCCGAACTGCCAGGAGACCCCTGCTGGTGGGACGCAGCACTGCAAGAAAGAATATAAATAGCACCAGCGGATGGAACCTTTCCTGACAGTACCCCCCCTCAAAGGAGCGGCCTCCGGACGCTCTAACTATCCGTTGCCGGGAAAAGTCCAGGGTGACTAACTGGGCAATGGGAGGCTTGAACCGAGAGGTGGGTACATCCGAGTCATCAAGCTGGGCAGCAGACGACGGCTCCGGGTCGTCGAGCTGGGCAGCAGACAAAGGCTCCGGGTCATCGAGCTGGGCAGCAGGCTCCGGGTCATCGAGCTGGGCAGCGGATAAAGGCTCCGGGTCATCGAGCTGGGCAGCGGGCTCCGGGACATCGAGCTGGGCAGCAGGCTCCGGGTCATCGAGCTGGGCAGCAGGCTCCGGGTCATCGAGCTGGGCAGCAGGCTCCGGGTCATCGAGCTGGGCAGCGGGCTCCGGGTCATCGAGCTGGGCAGCGGGCTCCGGGTCATCGAGCTGGGCAGCGGGCTCCGGGTCATCGAGCTGGGCAGCGGGCTCCGGGTCATCGAGCTGGGCAGCAGATAAAGGCTCCGGGTCATCGAGCTGGGCAGCGGGCTCCGGGTCATCAACCTGGGCAGCAGACTGGAAGTCATCAACCTGGGCAGCAGACTGGAAGTCATCAACCTGGGCAGCAGACTGGAAGTCATCAACCTGGGCAGCGGACTGGAAGTCATCAACCTGGGCAGCGGACTGGAAGTCACCAAGCTGGGCAGCGGACTGGAAGTCACCAAGCTGGGCAGCGGACTGGAAGTCACCAAGCTGGGCAGCGGACTGGAAGTCACCAAGCTGGGCAGCGGACTGGAAGTCACCAAGCTGGGCAGCGGACTGGAAGTCACCAAGCTGGGCAGCGGACTGGAAGTCACCAAGCTGGGCAGCGGACTGGAAGTCACCAAGCTGGGCAGCGGACTGGAAGTCATCAAGCTGGGCAGCGGACTGGAAGTCATCAAGCTGGGCAGCGGACTGGAAGTCATCAGGCTGGGCAGCGGACTGGAAGTCATCAGGCTGGGCAACGGACTGGAAGTCATCAGGCTGGGCAGCGGACTGGAAGTCATCAGGCTGGGCAGCGGACTGGAAGTCATCAGGCTGGGCAGCGGACTAGAAGTCATCAGGCTGGGCAGCGGACTGGAAGTCATCAGGCTGGGCAGCGGACTGGAAGTCATCAGGCTGGGCAGCGGACTGGAAGTCATCAGGCTGGGCAGCGGACTGGAAGTCATCAGGCTGGGCAGCGGACTGGAAGTCATCAGGCTGGGCAGCGGACTGGAAGTCAGGCTGGAATTCATCGGACTGGCAGGCTGGCACAGGAACATCAAGCTGGCAGGCTGACACAGGGTTGAAAGGTTGAGCAACTGGCACTGAAACGGGCAGAGCAGGTGGCACAGGCAGAGCGGCTGGCACCGGAGCATGCTGGTCGGATGTCACAAGCTGGGCGGCTGGCACTGGAACTGGTAGAACAGCTGGCACAGGAACAAGCTGGGAGACTGGCACTGGAACAGGTGGCACTGGAACAGATGGCACTGGAACAGGTTGAGCAGAGGGCACTGGGACAGGCTGGGTAACTGGCACGATGGTATGGGTTGGGAAGTACTTCCGTTTCTTTTTAGATTTAGACACTGCAGGTTTGCTAACAGAAGTGATGTATGAAGAGGATGGAATAAAGTAGGAGGAAGGATTGGAATATGGCAGAGACACAGGGATGGTGACTGGAGGAGGTTTTTGTGGAGGAGTTACATGTGGATTAAAGGCAGGGTAGGTACAATTAGTAGAAACTGGGTAGTAATATTTGGTAGGATGTGGAATTATCTGGGCTGGAGTTGCCATTGGTGATGGACAGATGGGTCCTTGGGAAGGCAAGTGGTTAATGGTAGGACTGGAACGGACAGGTGGATTAAAGGCAGGGTAGGTACAAGTAGAAACTGGGTAGTAATACTTGGTAGGAAGCGGAATTAACTGGGCTATAGCTGAGGTTGTCATTGGCAATGGACGGCTAGATCCTTGGGAAGGTAAATGGTTAATGGCAGGGCTGGGATGCAGTGGCTTGGCTGGGATCAGGAGATCTGACCATGCCTGCAGCACAGGTTGAACAAAGGCTGGTTCACACACACCTTGTTTAATCAAGGACTGCACTGAACTAATGCAGTCAGATAACTTCTGCTGGGAACAAGAGCAATAGTGTTCATCAAAGGAGGCTGGATCATCCTCCATCAACCATACCAGGGATTCAACTTGGTCAGGACTGAAGGGGGGAGAGAAGTCGTCACCACCATCAGGAATAACAGACGGAGCCAATTCAACACATAACTGAATCAGTGAGTGAATATCGTCAAAAGACATATAACCCCGATCCACCAAAGAATGAGCTGATCGGATGGTTTCCATCAGCTGATCCCTTGTCCACCCCTCAAAAACCTGGCGACAATACTCCCCATCCTCCTCAGCCAGTAGGGAAAAGTAACAGATTTCATTGAAATCCATGCTTCAGAAAAACGCACAACAACAGGGTGGTTCCTTAAATGCAAGCACGTCTGGTCTAGGATGGCCCTGGTATACTGTCAGTGATTAGAAATAGACCAGTACTGTGTGATTGCAAAAGAGGAATCCAAACAGATATAGGTAAAAAGGGTGATTTATTTAAGAAGAGGGGGTAACACCCCACCACCTTCAACAAGCTCAGTGCAACAAACAAAGATCCACAGTGACAAAAATAACACTAAAGACAATATGTACAGCAAGGGAAATACCGGAATCATAAACAGGCCAGGCCGAGGTCATACACGGGGGATCAGGAAGTAGCTGCGGACGGGGAATGAACAGGAAGGGAAAGTCCAGGAGAGGGATCAGGTCAGGATGGATCAGGATGGATCAGGAGTCCAGGAGGGAGACAACAGGTACAGGGTCCAGATAACAGGCTCAGGGTCGGGTTAATAGACGGATACCAGGGCAAGTTCTGTTTGAACCTGCCGGGTATAAATAGGGCGTGTTGATTGTGTTCAGGTCACACCTGAACGTAGCAAGGGCCAGGTGCTCCACACTGCCAGGGTCCATCCGCTGGTGGAGGTCAGTACTGCGTCCCAAAGGTGATATACCAGCAGGGGGAAGTTCCCCTGACAGCTCCGAACTGCCAGGAGACCCCTGCTGGTGGGACGCAGCACTGCAAGAAAGAATATAAATAGCACCAGCGGATGGAACCTTTCCTGACAACACTATAAGCTAAAAAAAATGCCAGAGAAAAACTCTTTTGTGCCAGCTTTAAGCAGCATTGTAGCAGCAGTTGGGAACGTTCAGCTTTCTTTTTCTGCAAGCAAATCGCTCCTGGAAAAAAATAAAATAATGTCTGCTCCTAGAAGCTGAAGCTTCAAAAATGCTTAGAGACAAAAAATTTGTGCAAGGACACATAGGATAACACATAGGATAACAATTTTTGCTTCTAGAAGCAGAAAAAAAGGCTCAAAAACTGCTCCTAGGAGCATTTTGTTTAAAGCTAGTGCACATGCAGCCTAATAGTTATATTTTCTTGTAATTGTTCTTGCTTAATAACTCTAATATTTGATATTATCAGAGTATCACGGTTTCCATATCAACGCAAAGTGTTAGCGGTGACCCGTTTCCTTAGGAAACAGAGAATATGGCACAAAAATATAGTTGCATTTTTTTTCTTACTACTATATGTACTGTATACTGGAAGGTGACAATGTACACATCCTCAAATACTGAACCTATGTTATATCTGTGAAGAATTCATATATTGATACACAAAAAAAAGCCCAATCTAACCTCCAGATTAAATAAGGTATATTCCAGGTACCAGTTTGATTTGTTTATAAAACAGCAACAGCCGAATAGAAAATAATGTGTCCTGCCAGTGTACTGCAGAGACAAACCCTTGCTCTTTGCGAAGAAGCAGTAATTGCTACAATTATCTTGGAGAATTTTCTTTGCAGATTGCAGAGCTAGAGGAATGGTTTGGTAAGGGGTTTTTGTGCATTTTTTTAAAACTTAATACATTATTTACTTGATTAGATCTCCCTTTCTCTTTGCATCTTATTTAAATGAGCGGTATGAGCAGGCACCTGTGTTCCCAAGGCATTGAAAGCTTGCTTGGACAACTTCTTTGTACTTCCTTCAGTTGACTTGTGAGATTTCTTCTAATTCTTCAGCAGGACTTTATATTTTAAATCACAGAGCTAGGAAGTGCCCCCTCGGCTCAAGCTGCACCACGTCTTTTTGGTGAATGAGAATGTCCTCTCAGGAATGTTGTTTCCTTGTATAGTCTCATATTTTCTTTTAAACCAGAGGTGTGCACTTCCTCCCATTTCCCTCGGGAACACACAATGTGCACAGCTCCCCCAGAGGACTTACTGACCTCTACAGGTTGCACTGGGGAGGAAGTAATGTCACTAGATGGAGGGGGAAGTGGGAGGAAAGAAACCCCTTGGAGTGGCGGTGTGATGATTTTCAATTAAAGAGCTTTATATTATTATTACATGTGTAATTTAATGTATTTTATTAATTTTTCCTTTGTTTATTTCATTTTTTGATATGTATTTGATTCTTCATGGACACTGCTTATTGCTAGTACAACTCAGTAAAGATTATTAGATTTGAACTTTGTATATATTGCTGTTTAAAGAGAAAATTATCATTATACTGTAGTTCACATTAGCGTGGTTTATTTTTTCTTTTTGATATGAATTTAAGACTTAAGTGCTTATCATCAAAATTATGGCTGAATTTAGTATTAGAACAAGGCAATAGGAATAGAATAAATACATTTATTGAAAAAAAATAATAATAATAATAAATTGTATTAGGCATGCACTATATTGTTTGACCACAAGATGGACTCGGTAGGCCACAGCAGGAAGTAGGGCAGATGAAGGTTACACCTAATAAATGAAAGATATATATATAAGGGCAAAAGATGCATGGGGACGTTTTGTCACTTTTGACGTCAATGACTAATGAATGAATGAAGACTTATACTGTATAGCGCAGCACATGCGAACTAAATCGCCTCTGGGCGCTTGTTGTTCCTGTCTCCTTTGGTATCAAAAAAGATGAGTCTTGATCGTTCTCCTGAATGCTAAGTGGTTCTCCTCCAACCGAATGCTGGTTGGTAAAGCGTTCCATAGTCTGGGACCTTGGACAGCAAATCTTCTATCTCCTTTGGACCTATAGTTGGCTTTCGGTATCTGGAGTAGATTTTGATTGGTGGATCGCAGAACGCGATTGGGGTTATGAGATTTTATTTTTTCGCATAAATAATGGGGAGCATTCCCATGAATACATCTATGCGTTATACAGAGTGCTTTAAAAGTAATTCTGTCTTTTACTGGTAACCAGTGAAGGGATCTCAGTGAAGGTGAGATTGATTCCCAAGGTTTTTTCCCAGTCACAAGTCTAGCGGCCGTATTTTGTACGACTTGTAGACGAGGGATTTGGTACTTGGGGAGTCCGAGGTAAAAGGCATTTGCATAGTCCAATCTTGAGTTTACAATTGCTCCCACCACGACCGCAATGTCTTTTTTGGGAATAAATGGAATAAGTCTGCGTAGTAGGCGCAGCAGATGGAGAGATCCGCTGACTACTGACCCTATTTGTGCGTCAATTGTCATGTAGGAGTCAAAAATGACCCAGAGACTTTTGACTTTGGCGCTAGGGGTGATGATTTTGCCCAGAATGGGCAGGGGGCTCCAAGTTGTTGCAGGTAGATTCTTACACTTGGCGTGAAACAGGAGAAGTTCTGTTTTCGCTCCGTTGAGTTTAAGATAACTCTTTGTCATCCAGTCCTCTATCAAAGAGAGGCATGTCTCTAGATTGAGGTGGTGATCCTTTTTATTGCAAATGCGGAAATACAGTTGCGTGTCGTCTGCATATGAGTGATAGAGCAGTTTTTGACTGCTGATAATCTCAAAAAGAGGACGGAGATAGATGTTGAATAACACCGGCGACAGAGGGGATCCTTGAGGGACTCCGCACGATAATGTGCATTTTTCAGAAATGAAAGGTCCTAACTTCACTACTTGCGATCGGTTTTCCAAAAAATAGGAGAACCAAGATAAATCGCCTTCTGCGACTCTGGCTACTTCAGCTAGCCGGGTCAATAAAATCTTGTGGTCTACTGTGTCGAAAGCTGCGCTCAGGTCCAACAAAACCAGAAGATAAGACTCTCCTTCGTCTGCGGCCTCGAAAGCGTCGTTCCATATTTTGAGCAGTGCTGTTTCCGTCCTGTGTCCGATTGAAATGGATCGAGTAGGTTGTGGGTATCTAGATGCTGTTGCAGCTGTTGTACCACTACTTTCTCCATGACCTTGGAGAGAGCGTTTAAGCCTGTTATGGGGTGGCGGTGGAGTGGATCCTTGGGGTCCAGGGTGGGTTTCTTCAAGATGGGTCTAATAACGCCCTCCTTCAACTGGGAGGACACTATGCCCTCCGCGAAATATTGGTTAATAAGCTGCGTGATAGGAGGTGCCAGGGTGTCGGCGCATTCCTTCAGCAGTTTGATGGGGATGATATCATTCGGTGCAGTGCTATTACGCAGAGCACCGATGATATTTTTAGTGGCTTGGATAGAGATGTGTTCCAGCGTGAACTTACCTGGTTGTGGTGAATTACTATAGGTGTTGTGTAAATTATTACGGGAGGGACTACGGGGGGAATTGTTTTGCTGAATGCTTTGCCGGATTCCCTCGATTTTATTGATGAAGTAATCCGATAATTCATTGCAAAATTCTTGTGTGTCCGAATTGGGGGCTTCAAGACATCCTGGATTCATGGTCTGAGTGACCAGCTTGAAGAGTTTGCGGGGGCGATTCAGGGCGCTGTTGATAGCCTCAGAAAAATAATTTTTCTTGGCCTTGAAGATTTCTTTGTGGTATTTTTTAGTTATTGCCTTGTAGATAGAGAGGTTCTCATCTGATGGACTTCTTTTCCAGGCGGCTTCTGCCCTTCTGCGCTCTTGCTTCAGTAACGCCAGTTGGTTGTTGAACCAGCTGGAATTTTTTTTCCGGTTGTGGGTTTTACGTTTCGGTGCTATTAAGTCAGCTGACTGTAATAGGGCTGTGTTTATGGCATCCAGTATTTCTTCAGCCAATTGTTGGCCCAGAGGTTGAAATCCCCGAGCAGCAAAAGGTGTTTGCAGTTCAGGGTATAGGTGGAGATAAAGTCCGTCAATGATGGGAGAAGCTGCGATTTGGGGCCAGAAGGCCTATAGCAAAGTAGAATCCGGACAGTCTCCTGGGAGTTTTCTTGCAGTTGTAGAGTAAGGGTTTCCATGAATGGAAGAGGGTTTTGAAGGACTGGTTTAGTGATCGCAAGATGAGTCTTATGGATCACCGCCAGTCCTCCTCCTCTTTGCCCCATTCTGTTTTCCGTAATAATACGATAGTTTCTTGGCACCAATTCTTCTAGTGTAGTCGGCTGTGAGCCAGCTCTCTGTAATAAAGAGGCAGTCTAAATCGTGCTGTAGGATGAAATCATGGATTTCTAGTCAGTGTTTTACTGCCGATCTTGTGTTGATCAAAGCACATAATATGTGCTTCGGTTGTGGCAAACGGCTGAGATTTTTGATAGTTGACCGTCGATCGATTCTCAAAAGTCGCTCAGTTTGCAGGGCTTTTTTGGTGATGGCTGGTAGTATTGTGGCAAATCGCCTCAGACCCCAAATGGTCTCTGCTGAATGTTGCAGATTAACCATGGTCGCCAAACACCGGTGGGGGGGAGGGAAGGATTGTCAAGGATTAGCCGAATCCTCTATCCTGACTTGGTCCAGAGGAAGGCAAAAAAAAACCTGACCGTGCTGCGCCAATATGCAGTGGCAGGAAAAAAATTCCTCCCTGACCCCTCGAGAGGCGATCGGGGCAAACCCTGGATCAAGTTATTATGGTGTTGAGCAAGGGGAGCTTGGGGCTGGGTGTAGTAAGATGGCCGCCAAACCAGCAGCAGGATCAAGGCTGGTGAGCTCCCAGATTGGGTGGATGGATGCTGCCGTGAGGGCCAGGAAGGATCGAGTGGGGGTGGGAGGTACTTTCCAGGGGTATGGGGGGGGTTTTCTGGTCTTTTTTGGTGGGGGTAATAAGATTGCTTCCAGGCCGGCGCGGAGGGATAACAAAAACACCCGAAAAGGCGGAACTAGCACCGGATGGGTGGTGGGTGGGTTGCTAGAGTGGGGGAAATAGTGTGGTGGTACAGGAGAGGAGTTATGGAGAGTTATAGAGAGGGGGAGAGCCGGGGCATTGAGTAGGTAGCAGCGGCTTGTCCTGAAAAGGACAACTGCCTGTACCCACAGTGGATGGCTTCCCTGCTGGTTCCCCTGGAAGAAGGGGTGAAGGAAGGGAGCCAGGGGGGGTCAGGTAGAGCTGGGGGAAGCCAGATGGCTATAACAGGGATGACGTGATCGATGCTGAGGCCACAGTGAAGCACGGGGAAGCACGGGGTACCCACGGCTGGGTACTAGAACCAACGTATATATACGTTGATGTGCCCAGCCGTGCCATTCTGCTGACGTAAATGTACAGTAGGCGGTCCTTAACTGGTTAAGGAAAAGGCTGCATTGGTATAAAGTGAAGTAGGATTGTGGAAGTCTGCCTAAAAGCAATATACTGAAAAAGATATAGTGTGTGGTCAGAGACCAGTATCAATGTCTACATAAATGATGGCACTAACATCCCTTATAAATAAGAAAATATATATGGGAGATATGGGACTTATAAGGGTGCATTGCATCAAAAGATTAAGCCAACAGTATATTAAAAC
This sequence comes from Rana kukunoris, assembly GCA_029574335.1. Taxonomy (NCBI): domain Eukaryota; kingdom Metazoa; phylum Chordata; class Amphibia; order Anura; family Ranidae; genus Rana; species Rana kukunoris. The sequence continues at coordinate 441,772,808 of CM056049.1, forward strand.
ATATATACAGTTTTTTTTTTAAATGAGCAACATCATAAAAACAGTACATACAATACAATCACAGCCATAGGTGTATGCAAACAAACTATTATAGACAATGATTTAATGTAATCACGTTCGTGTTTTCTAATTTCTACATGTTTCGCTGCGTAGCTTCTTCAGGAAATAACATGACAATTCATTTGTTAGATATAGGGATCTATAATCAGTCAACTCTTGAACTGAGTATAGGAGCCTGGATAGAGCTAATAGATGAACAGGGAACAGGATCCAGTAATGCACTACTTCTGCATAGCCATGTACGCCAAGAAATTGCTGGGTCACCTGTTGGGAGGGATAGATAACTATATCAAACAACAATATCCAACAATATCAAAGGTAGCCAGGTTTATCTTGAAGAGTATTGTAAACTGGGAGCCTCAAATGCCGGCAAGTAACAGAGGTTGTCTAATAATTAGATATGTGCATTCTTTTTCGTCCAAATTTCAGGTATTTTCGTTATCGTTTTAACAAACGAAAACGAATGTGCAGAGTCCGAAATCCAAAAGATCCGACATAAACAAATGCTTTAATTTTATTTTCGTTGCTAAAACAGTTTGATATAGATTAGATATTCAACATGATGCTGACAATAGCGATCTGTGTCTATCAAACTTGTGGTTGAATGTGAATAACCTTAAAGCGGATGTCCACCCTTAACCACTCAAGGACCGCCGCATGTACATATACGTCAGCAGAATGGCACGTACAGGCACAATCACATACCTTTACGTGGCTGCCTTTCCGCGGGTCGGGGGTCCATTCGGACCCCCCGGTACATGCAGCAGTCCGGTTTGCTGTGGGAGCGATTCGGGATGAGGGGGAGGCCATTGGTTTCTGGCCACCCCCTCGCGATTGCTCCCAGCGAATCACCTGCTTCCCCTGCCTGTGAACTGTAAACACAGGCAGGAGGAAGTGATGTCATCTCTCCTCGAGGCGGTCTTTTTGTCCGGCGAGAGGAGAGAAGACATCTAACAGTGAGTTGCACCAACAGACCACTAACACCAGTACACATAGGCACGCTTTAACCCCCCCAGTCACCCCCAGATCGGGGGGATCACCCCTCCAGCCCCTAGTCACAGTGTCACTGATTGCAGTTATTATTTATTTACTGATCACAGCATTTAGTGTCATTTGTGACTGTAAAAAGTGTTAGGGACATTAGCTTTAGGCCCCTTTAGGTCCAGGGTAGCCCCCTACTTCCCTAATAAAGGTTTAACCCCTTGATCGCCCCACCCCCCAGTTAACCCTTTGACCCCCTATCGCCAGTGTCACTAAGTAATAGTTTTTCTAATCGCTGTATTGGTGTCGCTGGTGCCGCTAGGTAGCCAGTTATTTTAGGTTCGCCGCCAGGTTTTATAGCGTCAGGTACCCCCATACATTTTCTAATAAAGGTTTTAACCCCCTGATTGCCCCTAGAGTTAACCCTTTCACCAGTGATCACAGTAGAAGTGTCACTGGTAACGCTGGTTAGCCAGTTAGTTATTTAGTTATTTAGGTTCGCCGCCAGTTTTTTATATAGCGTCAGGTACCCCCATATATTACCTAATAAAGGTTTTAACCCCCTGATTGCCCCCTAGTTAACCCCCTGATTGCCCCCATTCACCTGTGATCACCGTATAAGTGTTACGGATGACGCTGGTTAGTTAGTTTGCTGTTTATAGCATCGGGGCACCCGCCATATATAACCCAATTAAGGTTTAACCCCCTGATCGCCCGGCAGGTGATATCAATTAAATTTTAGCACCAGTCAGGGTCTGAATCGCCCCAGGAAGCGTTAGGTTAGTGCCAGTAATGCTTACACCCACGCGCAAAGCATACATCCCCCTTAGTGGTATAGTATCCGAACAGATCAATATCTGATCTGATCAGATCTATACTAGTGTAACCAGCAGTTTAGGGTTCCCAAAAATGCATTGTTATCGGGATCAGCCCAGATAGCCGCTAGCACCTGCGTTTTGCCCCTCCGCCCAGTCCAGCCCAGCCCACCCAAGTGCACTATCGATCAATCACTGTCACTTACAAAACACAACACACATAACTGCAGTGTTCGCAGAGACAGGCCTGATCCCTGCGATCGCTAAAAGTTTTTTTTAAGTGTTTTCTACATTTGCTGACAGGTCAGGTGCTTTTTTTTTTTTCACAATCGAAGTTTATTTATGCAAAAGTAGCAGAGTACAGAAATCCGTACATTCATAACTGAAATAAACAGTGAACATAATAAGCGAGAACAATGGTACAATACTCTTTGCATCAGAATCAACGGTCAACATCAAAAAAAATCAGCATACATGGATGTACATGAATATTGGTACACATTACAACAAAAGGAGGTGAGAGGGAAAACGGGGGAAGGAAAAAAGGGGGGGGAGGAAGAGAGAGAGAGGGAAAAAAAAAAGGGGGGGGGTGGGAGGGAGGGTGTGACTACCGGAGGATGAAGGAGGCAGAGCTGTCTCAGGCGGCGTACACACGAGGGGATATGTCCGCTGAAAACGGTCCGATGGACCGTTTCAGCAGACATCTCCGCTCGTGTGTATGGGCTAGCGGCAAGCTTTGAAATCTATCCGGTGGAATCTGTCTGCCCGACATGTCTGCTGGTTAGTACACTTACCAGCAGACATGTCGGCCCCCACCGCCGCCGCGCCGCTGCCGAATGGATTCGGCGCATGCGCGGAAGTGTTTTACTTCCTGGTGCGGTGACGTGGCGGTGACGCGGCGGCGTCAACGTCACCGCCGCGTCACCGCGCCGTCCGGCGGCGGGGAATTTGATCCGATGGTGTGTACACGCCATCGGATCAAACTCCCGATCGGACATATCCGATGGAAATGGTCCGCGGACCGTTTTCATCGGATATGTCCGATCGTCTGTACGCCGCCTCAGGCTTCCGTGGCATAGCAAGTTATGTTGATGACAAAAGGAAAACACATATGAATGTATAGGTACGTATAGGCAACCAGGAGGACGTATCAACACATTAGTAGTTGGTAGTCAGCAGAATATTTGAACAGAACCCATGGTTGCCAAGTGTCGTGTAGGTTATCCAGACGGTCATTTCTCATGGCAATCAACTCGTCCATTTTGTGTATATACTGTATCCTACTTAGCCAATCCTTGAGAGATGGGCATTTGGTGGACCTCCAGAACAGGGGAATCAATGTTTTGGCTGCGGTTAAGAGATGCCTAGTTAGGGATTTTTTATATTTGCCAATAGACTGATGGTTCACATGCAAGAGACAAGCGGCCGCGTCTAAGTGAATATCGGTGTCTGTGATAAGTTTAATGTAGTGAGTGATTTGAAACCAGAAGTCTGATATCATAGGGCACGACCACCAGATGTGCAGAAATGAGCCTACCTCTTTCTTGCAACGCCAACACCTGTCTGAGGCGGTTGGAGACCAGGTTTTGATCTTCATGGGGGTGATGTACCAGTGGGTAAGGATTTTAAATGACATTTCTTGATACTTCGAGCTCAGGGAGCATTTGTGTGCAAACACACACGCCTTCTTCCACTGGTAATCACTGAGTGATGTTTGTAATTATTTTTCCCATTTCTTTTTGTGTATATCAGGAGAACGTGTCCGTTGGTGTAAAAGCCAGGAGTAGGAAAGAGATGTAGTGTTCAAGACTGGGGAACCGGAAAGGCATATTTGTTCCAATTGGGTGGGAGTCTTGAGGTAATCCGATCTGAATTTACTGTTAACCAGAAAGTTCTGTGATTGTAGGTAAAACCAGAATCCGGGGAATGAATCCCCAAACTCTGTCTTCAGTTCATTAAGGGTTTTAATCTTATTGCCCGAGAGACAGTGAGTCGCCAGGAGCTTACCCGTGGGTGCTGTGTGAATCCTAACTTCCAGTCCCGGAGTGAAGTCTGGGTTATCTGTTATGGGGGTTAGCGGGCCCGGGATGTTTGCCAATCCGTGTGGTAAGGCAACACTGTGCCAGACCGACAGTGTCGCCGCCACCAGGGGGTGGGCGAGTCTGCCGGTCTGTCTGGAGCTGTGTGTCCACGGATAGAAGGTAAGTGATTTAGTATGGTGTGTTCTTTCTAGACCGACCCAGTCCTTGGCCCCCTGGTGACAATGCCAGTCTATAAGCCTGGTAATATGAGCCGCCACGTAATACTTCCGAAAGTCCGGGAGACCAATTCCCCCAGCATCTTTGGGAAGCGTGAGTTGGGCAAAACTGAGTCTTGGCTTTTTGCCAGCCCAGAGAAATTTCAATTGAGCAGAGCGAAGCTTTGCAAAAAAAGAAGGGTGTAATTTGATTGGTAGAGCTGAGAAATGGTATAGGAGTTTTGGCAGTACCGTCATTTTAAGAATGGAGGCCCTTCCAAACCAAGTGAACAGTTTCGACGACCACCTATGCAGGTCTTTTGAGATGGATTGTAACAAAGGAATGAAGTTAGCTGAATAGAGTCCGTCAATCGTCGGGGTAAGTCTAACTCCCAGATATTTAAGGTGTTTCTCCTCCCATCTGAAACTGTGATTACTTTTCAGCAAGTCGTATTCAGACGCACTTAGGGATATATTGATCGCTTTGGATTTGCTGTGATTGATTTTAAAATTAGAGATATAGCCAAAGGAACTAAAAATTTTAATGAGGGCCGGGACCGAAAAATGAGGTCTGGAAATAAAAAAACAAAAGGTCATCCGCATACGCTGCGATCTTAAACTCTCTATTGTGTACTGGAAATCCATTGACATCCCCTGAGAGGTTAATGGTTCTTATAAGTGGTTCAAGGGAGAGAATGAATAGGATTGGGGACAGGGGGCATCCTTGTCGCGTGCCGTTCGTGATTTTTAAGGGTTCTGAGAAGGTATTATTAATTTTGATTAGGGCTTGTGGGTTAGTGTAGAGGGTCTCTATCCACGCTAGCATGTGACCTCTCAGGCCTACATGCCTGCATGTGGCCAGCATATAGTCCCAAGAAACCCTGTCAAAGGCCTTCTCCGCATCAGTGGATAGGAGAAGGCCCTTGACCCCCCCCTGTCTGGCATAATGAATCAGGCTTAAAGCCTTGGATATGTTATCCCTAGCCTCTCTACGCGGCATAAAGCCGACCTGCTCAGGTCCGATCACGCTTGAAAGGAGGGGTTTCAGCCTATTCGCTATGATTTTCGCTAGAAGTTTGACGTCCAAATTCAATAGTGAGATGGGCCTGTAATTAGCGCACTCGGAATTGTCTTTGTCCTGTTTGGGGATCACTGTTATGTGTGCTGTTAGGAAAGAGTTGGAGGTATGTTTAACTTTGGCCAAATAGTTGAAAGCTTTGATCAGGGGTGTTGAGATAGTCTGAAAGTATATTTTATAATATTGGGCGGTGAACCCATCTGGGCCTGGACTCTTGCTCGGTTTTAAAGAGTTCACTGCCTCAAGCAGCTCATTCTGCGTCACGGGTCTCTCCAGGAGTAAAGCATCCTCCTCTGATATAGCGGGTAGTTTACTATTTCTTAGAAATTCCCCAATAAACTCCGTCCTTGTGTTTGTGACATGTTCTGGTTTGTGCTGGGGTGGAAGATTATATAACTTTGTGTAAAAGCCATGGAAGAGCTTAGCTATGTGTGATGTTCGAGGGTTCCCTGTTTGTTCTTGATAGCATGGACCGAACTAGAAGAAAAAGCTTCCCTCAAGGCCCTAGCTAGGAATTTGCCCCCCTTGTCGCCGTGTTCATAGAAAACGTTTTTTTTAAAAAGAAGAGATTTTTGTGTCTGAAGGTTTAGCACTTGAGCCAAAGCCTTTCTGCAAGCAATAAGTTCTTCTTCTACCTGGGTTGACAGGCTTTTTTTGTGTTGCAATTCTAAGTGGGCTATATTATTTGATAAGGAAGTTATCTCCTTGTCTCTTTCCCGTTTCCTCAAGGCCCCCCATCTAATCAGGTCACCCCTAATCACCGTTTTGTGGGCTTCCCAGTTGTTTAATGGGTTTGTGTCCGAGTTCTTGTTATCTGAGAAGTAGGCCCTGATGGAATTGTAAGGCGGCGTACACACGAGGGGATATGTCCGCTGAAAACGGTCCGATGGACCGTTTCAGCAGACATCTCCGCTCGTGTGTATAGGCTAGCGGACAGATTTGTCCACCCGACAGATTTCAAAGCATGCTTTGAAATCTATCCGGTGGGAATCTGTCCGCCCGACATGTCTGCTGGTTAGTACACTTACCAGCAGACATGTCGTCCCGCACCGCCGCCGCGCCGCCGCCGAATGGATTCGGCGCATGCGCGGAAGTGTTTTACTTCCTGGTGCGGTGACGTGGCGGTGACGTGGCGGCGTCAACGTCACCGCCGCGTCACCGCCACGTCACCGCGCCGTCCGGCGGCGGGGAATTTGATCCGATGGTGTGTACATGCCATCGGATCAAGCTCCCGATCGGACATATCCGATGGAAATGGTCCGTGGACCGTTTTCATCGGATATGTCCGATCGTGTGTACGAGGCCTAAATGTCGTCGTGAATCGTCTGGTCAGTCAGTAACGCAGGGTTAAGTCTCCAATTAAAATTTCTCTTAGCGAGTGAGCCGGGTTTCAAAGTCAGGACTACCGGGGCATGATCGGACAAAGAGATAATGCCCACTTCCGTCCTGGTCAATTTAGGCAGGTCTCTTTGGGAGATAAAGATTAAGTCCAATCTAGAGTACCTCCGGTGGGGAGCAGAGTAAAAGGAAAAGTCTTTCCCAGTTGGATGGGTCGTTCTCCAAGAGTCAACCAGAGACAGGGACATGAGCAGGGATTTCAGTCTTCTCAAGACTCTGTAGGTGACGTGCGTATGCCCCGTCGACGTGTCCCGTATTGGCGAGAGGGGGACATTAAAGTCCCCCCCAAGAGGATGCAACCCTCCGCAAACCACTTCAGCTCCCCAACGATCTTTGCACAGAAGGTAATGTGGTTTTTGTTTGGGAAGTATACATTAGCAAGTGTGATGGGGGTGCCTTCCCACAAACCTTTTAAAATAATGTACCTACCTTCCTGGTCAATCAAGCTGTGTTTAAGGACAAATGGGGCATGTTTATTAAGTAGTATCGAGACTCCTTTCATTTTGGCAGAAGGGTTAGTTGCATGGAAAGCTGTTGTGTACAGGTTGTCTGTAATTTTGGGGATGTTTTTGCCTTTAAAGTGTGTTTCCTGCAGGAATACTATTAGAGGTTTAGTCTTTCTGATTTCTTTAAAGAATTTGGAGCGTTTCTCGGGAATGTTCAGACCATTTATATTATGTGAGATCAGCGTGGGAGCCTTGCCCAAAAAGGAGTAGGCCATTTGTAGTCTTAGATGGAGGGAGCTAACAAACAAAAAAAAAAAAAAAGAAGAAAAAAAAAAGGGGGGGGAGAGGTGTTGAAGAGGGGGAGGACTAAGGGGTGTCCGTGACGTATACACCCAGGGATGGGTATAGAAGTAGGGTTAATGCGGGCAGTCCGTGAGTGTCAGCAGACACTTATCGTGAGTCTAAACCCAATTTATACACTACTTACAAGAGGGTATAGCGGTATCCCAATTAGGGGAATACCACGTGTGTCAAGTGACTCTGTCGGGTGCGCGGGAGGCGTCACCGTGGATGGAAAGTGAGAGGAAGAAAAAAAAAACCTATCGCAAAGGTCTGGGTTGGGGAGATATATGCTGAGTAAAAACGTGTATCTGTCTTAGCCGATCCCTGAGGAGGGAAACAGCGGCTGGGACTAAAGCCATGTAATATATGTATAACTCCTTCCCTGTGACTAACAACATTCAACAAAGATAAATAAAAACTTGCTAAAATCTAGGCATAAAACCTTTTAGTGGTGCCCAAGTCCTTGTGTAAGCACCTTAAGTTACAACCAACCACGTTCATCAGCACAGGCAGCTAGTGCTCAACACGAGCATACCCCAGTGCAAATGAACGGATATTTCCCGCATCAGTCCCCCACAAATTATGGCGCTGTTGCGGCGACCCTCCAAGAGCCGCACGGGGACCCAATTCGGCCCCACACGTCTCTTGACTGCCGACACCAAGAGGGGATCCAACAGTTCGCATAGGTGGGGCATCTCAACCCATCTGTGGAATGGTGGAAAGCCTGGTGTATTTTCAGATGTGTACTAACGGATACATAGGGCTACTTACGAGACCCTGGCGGGGAGTTTGAACTGTGGCTTCACCGCCGCTGCCCTCATGCATGCTGCCCGCCTTAATAGTGCTTCACACTGTATGTGTGAATAGACAATCGGCGGTGTTCCTGCAGTTCAGGGTTCCGACATACACTGTATGAAGAGAGATATAAAACAACACACAGTGCATTAAGTGGAGTATACCGCATGATCCTTCGGAGAGAAAGCCTCATAGCGGGGGCCAGGAGACCCCTGCAGATCGTTGCAGCAGAAACCATGATCGCGACTTGTGCCTAACAGAAATACATAGAGATTGCATATTAAAAACTGTATAACAAATGCAACACCTGTAGAGTGGTCTATAGAAGATTGGCGCCCTCAAGTGGGTTAGGCACACAATGCATCCTGAAGGCGTCTAATGCAAACCCAGGAAAGAACAGCAGCCCGGGTCACTCTCTGCCACCCCTCCAGCAGCGAACCGAAAGACCACAACTGGAAGGGCGGAAGAGGCCCCCCACGTGTGTCGGGGCCCACTGAGCAATCTGACAACCAGCCTACTAGATTGAGGACAGTCTTGTGGCCCCGACCGCTATAGCGCGGGACACTCCCTGATCAAGTCACTTCTCCGTCAGCAACCGGGATCTCAAAAAGAAAAAACATGCAACAAGGGAGTAGATAGGGCTCTGCAGACTCTAACAGTTAGGCAATGGGGGATCGTCATTTCCGGTGGAAAAATCAGGCGTGGGAGAGAAACACAGAGAACCACAGAGAACCCCCGGGGATTAGCAGGGTTTGCAATCATGCAGCGATCGATTTTCCAAAAACATTAAATAAACATTGATAAAAATAACACGGGAGGTAGATGCGTTACAGTACCTTACAATCTCAGTCCCCAGGGGGAAGGGCGGTTGGGGTGAATGGCAGAGGGGGGCCCCGGAGGCACATCTTAGGTTCACTCCGACTGCTGCAGGGGTTGTCCGGTATAAAATGCAACAAGCATATAATCGAAACTGCGCCAGGGTGCGCTGTGAAGATAAGTGGTCTCGCTCATGGAGACTTGGTTATGCCGTAGATTCATGGAGCGAGCTGAAAAAAGGTATAGCAAAAAAAAAAGAAAAAAAAAAGAAAAACGAAGGCACAAAAACTGGGCCAAAAAAGACACAGGGATGGAGACTGATCCTCCAGTACTTCAGCACATCTGGACTCTCATCCTCGAACTCTTGGCCAACTGGGATGCTTGGCCCCCTCTGAGCGGGTTCTTACGATGTTTCCCAGGCGGGTAGGGAGACCTGGACGGCGATGGATCTTGCGGCAAGGGGTGATGTATGGAGGCCGGAGGGATCAGGAATTCCGCATACCAATCCGGGAGTTCCACCGGCGCTATCTGCAGATTCTCGCAGAATTGTTGCAGATCAACCGGTAGCCTGAGCAAATGCTGCTTGCCGTTGTGAGTGGCTTGCAGGGCAAATGGAAACTTCCACCTGTAAGGAATACCTTTCGCAGACAGCTTGTCGAGCAGTGGCTTCAGGGCTCTCCTGTTCTTGAGCGTGATGGGAGAGAGGTCCTGGAAGAGCTGAATGTCTGCTTCAGCAAAGGTGATCTGATCCCTGGTTCTAGCTTTCTGAAGAATTTCTTCCTTCAGCGTGTAGTTAGGGAGACGACAGATGAGGTCTCTGGGCGGCATGTTATCCGGAGCTCTAGGACGTAGCGCTCTGTGGGCCCTATCGTACTCGATGGGCGACGCTTCAGGCCTATCCAAAAGATCGTTAAAAATAGAGGACAGCGCAGGCTTGATCTGATCGGGGAGCACAGACTCGGGGACCCCCCGAACCCTGATATTATTTCGGCGTCCTCTATTATCTAAATCCTCAATTTGTCGATTGGCCTCGATCAATTGTTGCGAGTGAACCTCCGCAATGTCATCCAGCCTTGTGAGAGCGCGATCCCGTCTTTTCCCGGCTCTTTCAGTCACCGCCATTTGCTCAGTCAGCCTCAGTAGTTCAGTCTTAATGTCGGTTATCGCGACCGAGAAGGAATTTTTAATGTCTGCCGCAATCTCCATCATCGTAGCGTAGTTCAGGGGGCAGTCAGGAGGGGTATCATTGCAGTTGAAGTCCTCAGATGCGACCGTGGAGGCCTCATCTTCCTCCGTCTCCCTGCCATCGTTGTGCTTATGCACCGGCGCCATCTTGGCCGTCTGGTGTCCGCCAGTGAAGCGATATTTGTGCAGGTTTACGGGCGTGTTTTTCCCCGATGGAGTGCCCATCGACCTTAGTTGCCTTTTAGGTGTCCCTTTCCTGAGTCTGGTGCACATACTCTGCTCGGGAACGGCTATTTTCGGCGTCTTTCCAACCTTTGGACCGGAGCTCCTCTATTCAGCGTCCATCCACGCTGATCGCCAGGCCACGCCCACCCAGGTGCTTTTTTACCTGTGAATCCTTACTAGTGTACCACTAAATTTAGAGCCCAAAATGGCAAAGCTAATGTACACTAGTAAAGAGGCCTACGAGTTTCTGAGCATGACAGATAGTGAAGAGGAGTCAGATTCTGACTCAGAATACATCCCTGTAGAAGACAGCGGCTCCATGTCAGATAGCTCTGTCGACTAAGTTGTAGTCCCTGCTAAGGCCAGGCGTACCCGACCCCATTCTGACGTTGTTGAGGACCGCAGGACCCTTGTATGGAGAATCGTTAGGCAGAAGAGTGGTCGAATAACAAGCCAGGGTCAGAGACAGAGCAGGCAGTGGCCTAAGGGATGTGAAGGTGTGTGAAGACAAGAACTGAGGATTACATTTACCATACTAAACTAATAATTTAGTTTAGTATGGTAAAACAGCCAACTACACAAAGGCCTGGTTGGGAAGGACAATCGGCACAATGATAAACTGCCTCGTCTGGGGGGCGCATGCGCGGCGCAATGCTGGGAAGACTCGTCTGAGATGAGCTCCGTCGGTCCCGGACCTTCGAGGCAGAACACCCAGGGCTATACCGCACTGTCAGCGGCGATTTTTCATAGCACCCCTGTGGGAACACTTAGTGCATGCCGGGGAGCAAGAAGAGGAAGAATCGGCACCCTATTCACTGCCTAACAAACTTCCTCATTGACATGGAGCAGAGACACAGCATGGTGTCCCAAGATGGCGCCGGCCAAAGCGTGGAGTCACATCCCTGCATGGATAATACCCCTCCGCTCGCTCACACAAGCCAGCAAAACAGTGAGTACGGGTCCCCACTATCCAAAGCGGATCTAGATGCCAGTCTGACCACTATTTTTAATAAATTAGTGGATAAGATTGAAAAGGAAATACATAACTCCACTGCGGCCCTTTCCCAGGAGATTGCCAATATAGGCAGCCGCCCAGATTTACTAGAGACTAAGCATGACGAGCTCTCCTTAGCTCACAATGACCTGAGAAAGGACTATGAAAATTTAGCAGACAACTTTGCTTTTATGCAAGCACAAGTGGAGGACCTTGACAACAGAAATTGCAGGCATAATATTAGGCTTCGCGGGGTCCCTGAAACGGTTACAGACCTTATGCCTGCCGTTGCAAAATTCTTCTAGAACCTCCTTCCAGAAAAACCCCCAACTGCCTTCACCTGTGACAGAATTCACAGAGCGCTCCGTCCCAAGCCCCCCCCCCCCCCGACAACCCTCCCAGGGACATTATCATGTGTATGAGGGACTTTCTAATAAAGGAAGACATCATGCGCGCATCCAGAAATACCTCCAACCTCACCATGGAAGGCAAAAGAATACAGATATACCCAGATATATCTCCCGCCACTCTGGAGAGGAGACGCAGGATGAAGGAGGTTACCAATGTGTTGCAAGCTGCCAGAATTAAATATCGATGGGGATTCCCTTTTAAACTTACAATCCCTCACAACGGATCAACATACACTGTGTATAATGTTATTGAAGGGAAGGAACTGCTGGTAAAACTAGGTCTACTAGCCCAAGACCCCCATATTCGTCCTCCCAACACACCTAGACCCTCTCCAATCTGGTCTACCCCCTCTACCAGACGCAACCAGAGAGATCAAAGAAGATTGGTTCATTCCTTTCAAAATCCACACTCCTAAGTCCAACATTCATTCTCTAAGTTCCTGCTTTTCCTTTCTTACACCGTTTATTTCTGGATCACTTTTTTTTTTCTCCACTAGACGGCGCTCCATGCTTGAAATAACCCAAGTTACTCCACTGTATAAGCTCAATCAAGATACCAGGCACTCCAGGTTGCTTCACTATAGATGACTAACTAAGACCTCGCCTCAGGTGATGTTCATTAACCACCTAGCCTTTTAGATGAAGTACACCCTCTTCAAGATGACTCCCCTGGTCTTGACCTTCTCATTATACCTACAATCAAGATTATGACAGTCTTTTCTTTGCTGGGAAGGGACTTCCAGTGCTCAACTCATACATTCCGGATTTGGTATGTCCTCACTCTTTTTGATGCTTCTCATTTCCAGGGACTGAACTCTTTACGTCATTAATGACTGCTGCTCTCATCGTCATAACATTGCCTCTGCTCCCACACCCCACCTCCCATGTTAGCTTTACATAAAGCACATTGTACCTCCCCTGTCATTCCTTGTTTCTGTCAGGGTCGTTACCGTGCCGGGCTCTGGGTGGAATTGAACCCGGGACCCCTCCGTTGCTGCTCCGGGTCATTGCCTCTGAGCCACTTCTCAGTTGCTATTTCTGTCTGCTGTCCATCAAAGCCTGGTCCTGAAATATGTGCTGATTGCCTTCTCATTGCAATCTGCACCAGACTCCTGGTCCAGCTGGGGCAGGTTATCCAATTAACCAGGGTATAAAGCCCTGCCTCACTCTGAGAGCCTTGTCAGTTCATTCTGATCAGATCATTCTGTCTGTGCCAACAGCTCCTATATGTTGATCTTCTGCTGCAAGACTGACCTCCGGCTTTTGACCCTTGGCTCGTTTTTGGACTTCTGCTTGCCTGAACCCCTGACCCCGGCTTGGACTTTGGATACCCGATCTTCACCTGCCCTTTGACCCCGGCTTGTATTTTTGGACTTTCCCTGTCTTCTCCAGCCCCTGACCACGGCTTGTCTCCTGGACCTGTTTTCAGCCCTGCCCTGACCAGTGAAGTACTTTTGTGCCTGGACGGTCTTCTGTTCATCTGCTGCAGCCTTCCAGTCGGTGATCCGCCTGTACCTGCTCCACGCACCTGACCATCATCTTCCTGCTGGTACCGGTGCCTCCCGGTGCGTCCGTCCCTCTGTCCCAATCTCAGGGGGCGGATCGCATCAGGTCGCAAAGGTAAGCTCACAAGTCTGCAAATGGACTCCGCTCAAGGTAAGCCCTCACAGTTTCTGAAGTGGGTGGATCTGGGGGGAGAGAATGGAGGTGGGGAAGAGTAGAATAGTGACTCTGGAGCTTACCAAACTTACACCTGGTCTCATATTATATGTTGTTCTCCCATGGTTTAACCCCCTCTAAGTTCTCTGCTCCACCCCTTGTCCCTACCTCCGATACGTTATCCCTCTTCTTTTCTCTAGCTTGTTTTATTTTCTTAAAATGCCTGGAGCATCCACCGCAGCTAGATTGACCCCACTCTTGCGTATGGATTTGGCTGCAGATCCGCCGGATGGTGGCGCACCGCCTAACCATATGGCAAGAATGGGACTAAATGTCCCACTGTTTATTGTTTATTGTTTAACCGACAGGAATTTTCCTGTCCCTTATGTTTCTTTACATACTAACATACTAAATTTAACGGTTCTGTTGGCCATATTGGCCTATGTTTTGCTGTTCTCATTTCTTAAGAGTCACGGTTTATATGCTATTTTATCGTACATGCATTTTCACAGGTCCTGTCATACTTATGATTTAAGTCTTAATTACAGTGAATGTATTATCTATGCCCATCTTTGCTGTGTTCCCCAGACTACGCTGCCGATCATCACTATTCTGGTGGTTGGTCGTAAGATTAGTCTATACCCCCATTTCCCCAAAGCTGGTGGGTACTTTGTGGTAACGAATGTTATTCAGTTGTGCTTCCCCAATCTTCCTTTTTAATGGGTCTTAAAATAATATCACACAACACACAAGGTTTAAACTCCCCTCACAAACGCAGGAAGGCGTTCCAACATTATAAAAGACTAGGGGCAGACATTATCTTGCTTCAGGAAACTCATTTTGCTGCCCCGAACCACCCCAAATACTTTGACAGGTCCTATAATTAATATCACTATACTACCTTCTCAAACAAAACTAGAGGTGTTGCTGTCTTCATCCGCAATTCTATAATATTCGATATTCAAAATGTTTACAAAGACCCAGACAGTAGATTCATTATCCTTAAAGGGACCATTAACAACCGTGCAATTACTATTGCTTCTGTATACGCCCCAAATGACTCTCAGTCCACTTTTTTTTCAAACTTTTTTGACACACTTGACAAGTACCACTCCCCCCATATTGTACTTGGTGGAGATTTTAACTTGACTGCTCACCCGGCCCTTGACCGGAGCAGAATCTCCACCTCATCCAAAGCCTTCTCAAAATCTATCAATCGTTGCATCAACAAACTACAATTGATAGATACATGGAGAGCTCACCACACAGGCATCAAAGGCTACACTCATTACTCCCACCCCCATGACTGTTATGCTAGACTTGACTACATATTCTGTACCCCAATATTATTAGCCAACTCCTCTCATGCACATATACACCCATGCCCCTGGTCAGACCATGACATCACCTCATTCGACACCTCATATGTAGGCCTTTCCCCCTCACCATACAATTGGCGTCTTAATGACTCCCTTTTGACGGATCCGTCAAATAAAAGCACAATTTCCACCCATATTGAAAACTATTTTGTGGAAAATAGCAATGAAGAAACCCCCCCCACCTCTCTCTGGATTGCCCACAAGGCGGTTCTTCGTGGTCACATCATTAATCTAGCAGCCACTAAAAATCGAGAGAGGATGTCTGAAATCAAGAGTCTTACCAACAAATTAAATAAACTTTATCACGAGTTACAACAATCCCCCACACGTGATATTAATGACCGGATACAAACTAAACGTCGGGCCCTAGACCTCATTTTATCATCTAACTCTGAGAAATCCCTTAGGTTTTCCAAAGCCAAATTTCTTCTACACGGTAATTCCTCCTCAAGTATGTTTGCTAGGAAATTGAATCAGGATACCAAACCCACACATGTCTATAAACTTAGAGATAATAATGGAAACCTAACCACACACCCACAAGAAGTCTAAAAGACCTTCCCCTCCTTTTACAAAGAGCTTTTGTCCCCCCCCCCTAATCAACCCAACGCATCCTCTAGATCATGGCTAGACGCTCTTCAACTCCCTACCCTGAACCAAGAACAGATTGACTCCCTAAACAAGCCATGCACAGAAGAGGAAATATCCCGAATTATCACTTCTCTGAAGTCTTCCACAGCCCCCGGCCCAGATGGCTTTACATCCTTCTATCATAAAAAATGTGCCCCTCTTTTGACACCTAACCTTAAAACACTGTTTAATCATGTCCTGGAAGGTAACTAGTGTTGCTCACGAATATTCGCATTGCGAATATTCGCTACGAATATTGCATATTCGAGTATTCGCGAATAACTCGAATATCGCGGCAAATATTCGCTATTTCGAATAGTCATATTTTTTCACATTTCGCAATCAATTTCGCAATACATTTCGCATTCGCACTAGCGAAATTTCACAATTTTTTATTTTTTTTATATATAAAAAAAAATATATATATATATATATATATATATATATATATATATATATATATATATATATATATATATATATATATATATATATAAAAAAAAATAGCAAAATTTCGCATTGGCGAAATATCGCATTGGCGAAATTTCGCAATTTTTTTTTTTATATATATAAAAAAAATATATATATAAAAAATATATATATAAAAAAAAAATAGCGAAATTTCGCAAATTTATTTTTTTATAAAATATCACGAATATTCAATATTAACGAATATTCGCGAATATTCTTCGAAATATTCGCGAATATTCTTCGAAATATTCGCGAAATATCGCGAAATCGAATATGGCGTATAACGCTCATCACTAAAGGTAACCATTTTCCAGAGGAAATGTTGTTAGCAAACCTCTCACTGATCCCTAAACCCAATAAGGACCATACGCTCCCCCAAAATTACTGCCCTATCTCAGTACTAAACAATGACTTGAAAATCTTCGGTAGAGTTCTCGCAGATAGACTAGCGAAAGTTATCTCCCCTCTGATACATGCTGACCAAACTGGCTTTATTCCGGGCAGGCAAATAAGCGACAACATTAGGTTAGTCACCAACATTGTTCAAGACACCAACCTGCACGCGAGACAGGCCTGTCTTCTCAGCTTAGACATACATAAGGCATTCGACAGTGTCAGTTGGTCGTATATGAACTATCTGCTTCCCAAATACGGAATTTCGGGCAACTTTCTCCAGGGTTTTAACGCGCTTTATCATTCCCCCCAGACCCGTATTAAAATCCCCGGCAGTAATTCAGAATTTTTTCCACTGGGTCGCGGAACAAGGCAGGGATGTCCTCTATCCCCGCTATTGTTCGCCCTGGCTATTGAGCCCCTAGCTCAAGCCATAAGATCCAACCCAGACATCAGGGGTTACTCTAAGGGTCAACACGAATTTAAGATCAGCTTATACGCTGATGACGCCCTCGTCTTTCTCACCGATCCCCTCCTGTCCATTCCTGTCCTTCTGACTGTACTCAACACTTTCCAGGATATCTCAGGCCTTAAAGTTAACCCCAATAAATGTTCTGCCCTCCCCCTAAACCTCGACCATAACTTACTACTCCTTCTACAGGCTAATTTTCCATTTGTGTGGTGTCCCCTCTCTTTTAAATACCTAGGTGTTAATATTACCTCCTCACATAAACTCCTATTTAAATCTAACTACCCTCCCCTAATAGCTCACATCAGCTCCCTCTTAAATACATGGTCATCATACCATATCTCCTTTTTAGGTAGATTATGCGCCATTAAAATGAACATCATACCTAAACTGCTTTACTATTTCCGCACCCTACCCATCAACTTATCCAAATCTAAACTGGACCACCTGCAGAGGATAATCAATAAATTTATATGGACAAATAAAAAACCCAGATATAGCTATGCCCTGATGCATAGACCACAGTCTAAAGGTGGACTGGGCCTTCCCAACCTATGGCACTACTTTCTTGCTGCGAGACTCTCGCAACTATCCCAGTGGTTCTCCTCCTCCCAAAACATACCATGGAAAAACTTTGAATCTACGTCAGTACAACCATTTCACCTTCAAGGTATTCCATGGTCCAATTACGTTCTCTATTGCCACCTTTTTTAAACATAACATCATAGTGGTCCATTTATTTCAACTATGGCTCAAAATTAAGGATACATACTCCCTTTCCTCCCCAGTCTCCCCACTGACATCCTTCCTGGGAGACCCTAGGTTTAATTTAGCTTATACAAATAGATCAATATTCTCGTCCTGGATTGACAAAGGCCTAACCACACTGCAATCCCTACAATCTAAATGGGTCTTTAGATCCTTTGATTCACTGCAAAAAGAACATAAACTTCCTAATACGGAATTTGAACACTATCAAATGATTAAATCTTTCTATGATACATATTTCTCATTATCCACACCCTCTACAAACACACCTTTCGAGAGGATCTGCCTATCATCATCCAGGGACAGAGGTATGATCTCCAGACTATACCATTTTATTAACAACTTAACTATTCAAGATAAATCTAACCCGATGTTACAATGGGAAAAAGATCTGGGTTGTGATGTCCCATCCGAAACGTGGTACTGCATGGCAGAAAACCTCCGTAAATGCAACAGAGCTATCTCATTTAGAGAAACCCCTTTAAAGATCTTTTCCAGAAGGTACCTCACCCCCTCCAAGCTAAATGTTTTTTACCCCTCGATTCCCCCCAACTGTTTCAGAGGTTGCCAAGCTGAGGGTACTCTACTGCATACATTCTGGAGCTGCCCTATGCTGGGTCAGATTTGGGATGCAGCTGTCTCCAGATTTGAGAGTTCTTCTGGCCAAAGGATTGCCATCTCACCCCAAATCTGCGTCCTCTATGCCAAGGTCCCTGATATCCCCGCCCCATGCTCTAGGCTGTTCCACTCCCTCTGCAGTTCCATCCAGTGGATGATAGCTTTCAATTGGAAAACAGACAATCTACCCTGGTCCCAAGTCCTAGACAGAATGGAGATGCTTAAGCTTTTGGAAAGAATATACCATACACTGAATGACACTATCCATATCTATAATACTAAATGGTCTTACTGGTATGTAACCCAACAGCCATAACATCACTCCCTCCCTCTTTCCCTCCCTCCTTACCGAAATGTTTTATGAACCTTTTTCTCTCTATATACAGTTTGTATACCCATTTAATGTTACCTCACCTTCACAAATCATATTCATGTATCTTCTCATGTTACTATGCTTGACCTGTTATTCTTACAATATTTTGACTTTTGAACTATATTCTTGTACGCAATGAATCTGTATTCCTATATTCTTTTAATAAACTTTTGTAAACAAAAAAAAGATAAACTGTCTCGTCTGACTCCTTAACTGGCACACACCTTACATTTTTTTTAAGTTGTCGACCTGTTGCTGTGGGAGGGACTTTATCTGGAAAGTGACGTTCGGAGAGTCGACTTAGAACATCTGATCGGATGGGGTAGGACATTCTGGAATATCAGGGCAGTGGGGATTTCCTCCTGGTAGCCAAGGAAGGGTAGGGGGTTTTGGGTGGACTTACGATAAATAATATATGAATTGTATACGGCCAAATGAAAAAATTGCTACTTTTTTGTACCAATGGTACGTCCGCCTTGTGGCAAGGTAGGGTTTCAACATTTGGTCATTAAAGTCATCTCCCCCATAAACTAATTGTAGTCCTGGATGCATGTGGGCTTTTGGATGGTGGCGCCAGGCCTTCTGCAGATTTCCACAAAGGAGTTGTTGTGAATGGAAGACAACATATACACATCTCTTCTGTCCTTCCACTTCACTGCCAGAACCTCCTTGTTTTGCAGACTTGCCGATTCTCCTTTTCTCAACTTTTTATTTACAAGACTTTGAGGAAAGTCCTTCCGATTTTTTTTCTGATAGTGCCACATGCTGGCGTCTGCTTTTGATGAAGGTTGTGGAACAGGGGAAGAAATGTGTAGAAAATATCTACCTACAGATGGTAGTCTTTGTGCAGTAGTGGGTTGATGGGTTGCCAAACAACTTTTCCACTTGATCCCATGTAGTCTGGGCAATTGGGGCAATTCAGCTGGGTGTCCTTCCCTTCGTAGACTAAAAAGGAATACAGGTACCCTGTGACTCATTCACATCGTTTGTAAACCTTCACCCCATAGTGGGCCCTTTTGCTGGGGATAAACTGCTTGATTTTAAGTCTGCCACTACATTTTACAAGGGACTCATCCACACATATGTGTTGGTCTGGGGTATATAGCTGGGCGAATTTTGAAAAGCCTGTCAAAATTTGGGTGATTTCGGGGAAGGCTCTGGGTATTATCATTGAAGTGGAGGAACCTCATGATCATAAAGTATCTGGTTCTAGGTATTGTTGCAGAGAAGATTGGCATATGGTATATGGGGCGTTTTGACCAAAGGGATCGCATTTCATTTTTTTTGTTGAGTCCCATGCAAAATGTGAGGTCTAAAAAAACGTAAACTCCTCCACCATTAGGTCTCTCCACTCAAAGGGACGGGCATGATAAGATGTTGGGTTATTTGCAATAAATAGTTCGGCATATAGGATGCACTGGGCCACAATTCTAGATAGCATGTCCTCAGTAAAAATTAAATCAAAAAAATTAATTGGGGAAAAATTGTCTGTGTCCACCTGGACTCCTGGCTGGGCAGTGAAAGGGGGAATGTTGGCTTCTCCTGAATTAGGAGGAAGCCACAAGGGGTTCTGAAGGGCATAGGGAAGGCTGGCATGGGTCCTTGGCCTTTGTTGCCGAGGTACTGCGGTGATGGTGGATAGCACTTCGGTACTGGTGGATGGCACTTTGGTTCTGGTGGATTGCACTTCGGTGCTGGTGGATGCCACTGCCTCCTCACCAGAGCGCCTTTGTTTGGCGGGCTGACTATCTTCCCTCTCTGAGCCTGTCACTGTTCTACTACTATAGACTGGCTCATAGTTTACGACTCAGAATCCGAATGGGAATCTGAAAAAGAGAGCTCCCCGTTGCTCTCGTCATGCTTGGAAATAATTTAATATGCCTCCTCGGTGAAAAAGCAACATTTTGACATGGTTGCTGGTGGTGGTGATGCGTGATTCACAGGTGTGTGGCAAAGATGGGTTCTGAGGTGGCAAAGATGGGTTCTGAGGTGGCAGATGGGTATTGAGGTGGCACAGATGGGTACTGAGGTGGTGGAACAGATGTACACCGATGAGGCAGCACAGATGGCACTGATGAGGTGGCACAGATGGCACTAATGAGGTGGCACAGATGGCACTAATGAGGTGGCACAGGTGGCACTAATGAGGTGGCACAGATGTGCATTGAGGCGGCACAGATGGGCACTGATCAGGCGTTACAGATGGGCCCTGGTTGTTTGCACAGATGGGCACTAATATGGCGGCACAGATGGGCACTAATGAGGCAGCACAGATGGTTACTGAGGTGACACAGATGGTTACTGAGGTGACACAGATGGGTACTGAGGTGACACAGATGGGTACTGAGGTGACACAGATGGGTACTGAGGTGACACAGATGGGTACTGAGGAGGTGGAACAGATGTGCACTGATGAGGCGGCGCAGATGGGCACTGATTGATTGCACTGATGAGGCGGCGCAGATGGGCACTGATTGATTGCACTGATGAGGCGGCGCAGATGGCACTGATTGATTGCACTGATGAGGCGGCGCAGATGGCACTGATAAGGTAGCACAGATGGCACTAATGAGGCAGCACAAATAGCACTAATGAGGCGGCACAGATGGCACTGAGGTGGGTACTGATGAGATGGGTACTGATGTGCCCCGAAGAGGCGGCACAGATGTGCACTGATTGACTGCAGCACAAGTGGCCACTGATGAGGTGGCAAAGGTGGGCACTGATGAGGTGTCACAGGTGGGCACTGATACGCACTGAATGCAGATGTGCACTGAGGTCACAGGTGGGCACAGGTGGCACAGGTGGGCACGGGTGGTACTGGTGGCACAGGTGGGCACCAAGTGTTTCTCTGGCACTGATTGGCGCAGTGTCTGTGTGAGGAGGGAGAGCCGGCAATGAGAGATGATCTCATATGTTTACATTTGAGATCATCTCTCATTGGCCACGACGATCATGCTGTAAATAGCCGCTGTGATTGGCTATTTACCGCGATCTGTGATTGGCTGTGTCCAAGGGACGTGGCCAGCACAGAAGTTCCCTGATGCGCCCTCGGGAGCGAGTTAAGGGGGAGGCCGTAAAAAGACGGCCTCCCGGCAATTCAGGTCCGCGCTGTAGCTGTATTTCGGCTATAGCGCGGATATGAAGAGGTTAAATATGTCAAAATTATTATTACTGTATTTATTATGCCTCTCGTTGCATAATTTATATATTATAATTCATTATATATTTATACTTATCAATTGAATTTACCGTATATACTCGAATATACGCCAGATTTTCAGCCCTTTTTTGGGCTGAAAATGCCCCCCTCAGCTTATACTCAAGTCAGTGTACCTGGAAATATTGAGAGGCTGCCGGCGTTCATCGTTTAAAACTCGTGGTCTTCTCTTGTCCCTTTCGTGATAAGTGGAACTCTGTCTGCTGAGAACCGTCTATAACAAACGTTCTCTCATCCTCACCCATCCTAGCAGACACTGTGTTCAGTGTTTCTGCCAATCACGGGTGCCTTTTCATCCTCAGACGTCCGTGATTGGCGGAAAACTAAACACAGTGTCTGCTGGGAAACTGAGTCAGAGGATGAGAGAACATCCGTGATAGGCGGAACTGTGTCAGCTGCCTATCATGGAAGGGACCAGGAGGAGACCGCAAGTTTTAAACATTGAATGGACGCCCACAGCCTCTCAATTTCAGGTACAGTGATGACAGGCACAGTGAGGATTGGCACAGCGAGGATTGGCACAGCGAGGATTGGCACAGCGAGGATTGGCACAGTAAGGATGGGCACAGTGACAATGGGCACAGTGAGGATTGGCACAGTGAGGATGGGCACAGTGACAATTGGCACAGTGAGGTTGCAATGGGCACAGTGAGGTTGGCAGAGTGAGGTTGCAATGGGCATAGTGAGGCATGCAAATGGGCTGTTGACCCTTTCTTCCTCTTAGGCCACGTACACACGATCAGACTGGTCCGACGGATCGTTTCTATCGGACCAGGCTAAAGTGGTCTGATGGTCTGATGTGTGTACACACCATCGGACCAAAAATCCGATCAGACCAGAACGCAGTGACGTAGAACACAACGACGTGCTGAAAGAACGAAGTTTAATGCTTCCAAGCATGCGTCGACTTGATTCTGAGCATGCGCGGGTTTTTGGTCCGATGCTTTTGCGCACTAACCATCGAATCTGTCCGACGGACAGGTGTCGTCGGACAGATTTTAAAGCAAGTTTTAAAACTTTGGTCCGACGGACAACGGTCCGATAGGCCGTACACACCATCGAATTGGTCCGATGAAACTGGACTGCAGACCAGTTTCATCGGACTGGTCTGATCGTGTGTATGTGGCCTTACAGTGGCTGCTGCATTCTCACCCTCGGCTCATACTCAAGTCAATATGTTTTCCCATTTTTTTGTGGTAAAATTTGGTATCTCGGCTTATACTCGGGTCGGCTTATACTCGAGTATATACAGTAATTTATTGGATTTAATATTTATCAATTCTTTATGGGTATATATATCTCCCTACGGGGATTGTGACAATTAACCTATTTCTAGGTATCCTAATTAATTCCATACACATATTCATGATTCATTTAAAGTCCCAAAATCTACTCTTATTTTCTTTATTAATATATACACCCTATACTTATACCCACAACGTATAAATCCCACAAAGGATGGCTTGATTGTAATATCACATACAAACACCTAACATCACTCTAGGTCCTGCTTCTTTGGATAAACTTAGTAAGCTCTGGAACAATTGCACTGGCACAGTCTATTTGCCTTTAGAAAAATTAACCTCTATTTGTCTCGTATACTATGGGTGTTCAATAAGCATCAACCACTTAAGGACCGCCTAACGCCGATATACGTCGGCAGAATGGCATGGCTGGGCACAATCGCGTACCTGTATGTGATTGGTAAATGCCCAGCTGTGGGTCGCGCCCCCGAGGTGTGCGCGACCCGGTCGGAAGCTCTGTGACCACGGACCCGATCGCGTGATCGGTCCCCAGAGCTGAAGAATGGGGAGAGGTGTGTGTAAACACACCTTCCCTGTTCTTCATTGTGGCGATGTCATTGATCGTCTGTTCCCTGATATAGGGAAAGGCGATCAATGACGTCACACATCCATCCCCACCCCCCTACAGTTAGAAACACATATGAGGTCACACTTAATCGATCAGCACCCCCTGGTGGTTAACTCCCAAACTGCAATTGTCATTTTCAGTAAACAAAAATGTGTCAAAATTGTCCAAAATGTCGCAGTCACGAAAAAATAAAAACTGATCGCCGCCATTAGTAGTTAAAAACTATCCCCTATTTTGTAAATGCTAAAAATTTTGCGCAAACCAATCGATAAACGCTTATTTTTTTTTACCAAAAATAGGTAGAAGAATACGTATCGGCCTAAACAGAGAAAAAAAAAAGTAAAAAAAAATTAAAACTGCAGAGGTGATCAAATACCACCAAAAGAAAGCTCTATTTGTGGGGAAAAAAGGACGCCAATTTTGTTTGGGAGCCACGTCGCACGACCGCTCAATTGTCAGTTAAAGCGACGCAGTGCCGAATGGCAAAAAGGGGCCTGGTCCTTTACCTTCATTTTGGTCCGGGTCTTAAGTGGTTAATCCAGGGGATGGAGGTTTCAAATACACCCAGAATGGATTTTTTTACTCAACAAACGTGTAATTACTTTTTAAGGATGATGTATCTATATAATTGATTGATGATGTGCGCAAAATAAAATGTAATGTACTGTAAACTACCAATACAGAAAAAGCTCCAAGCAGGAAAGCTTAGTTACATTTTCATAAAGGCCTTTTCTTACTATTTCAACTTTTTTTTTGTTTTATTATTTATTTAAAGCTGATGACAATGTTTAGCTTCCAGTTATAAGAAAAACAAATTTACTTCATAGCAATAATTTTTGAATTTTAATGCAATCAAGGATCCTTGTTTTAAAAACGCAATGCTTTAAAATAATATGGGATTTACTATTGTATTATACCCTTCAGCTGACATTATGTAAAAAAATGTAAGAATGGACATATTTTTTATTTATAAAAACATGCAGGTGCTGCAAATAAGAGACAGTGATGAAGGTAAAAAATACAGTGGGGTTGATTTAGTAAAGGATAGGGACTGTTCATTCAAGCAAATAAAAAAAAAAAAAGATGTATTCTTGCAAATACTGTAATTACTGTATATGTTCACTAAGTTCAGTGAACAATCACTTTGCTAAATGAACAACCTCTATCCCTCATACAGTATGAGTTTTTGCCATGGTTTCAGTGTGTTTTGCAGCTGTGATGCAAAAAATGCACCAAAAACTCAACCATGGATAATGGATTTTCCATTCATTTCTTCTATTGAGATTTTGGTGTTTTTTTTTCACTGCACCAAACATGCACCAAAATGCAGCATGCAGGACTTTTAAAAACACAACTGACCCGTTTGGATCTGGTGGTCCTCACTTTCCTTTTTTGGGGGACAGATGGTAATCTGTTAACACAATCAAATTAAATATCAGCACTAATGCCGCGTAAACACGATCGCAACTTCCAACAACAAAACCGTGGATCTTTTTCCTATGGAATTTTGGCTCAAACTTGTCTTTCATACACACGGTCACACAAATGTTGTCGGAAATTCCGGACGTCAAGTACGTGGTGACATAAAACACCACGGCGAACCAAGAAAAATATAAGTTAAATGATTCCAAGCATGCGTAGGATTTTTATGCGTTGGAATTGCATACAGACGATTGGAATTTCCGACAAGAACTTTTGCTGTCGGAAAAAATGAGAACCAGCTCTCAAAATTTTCTTGTAGAAAATTCTGACAGCAAATGTCTGACAGAGCCTACACACGGTCAGAATTTCTGACAAAAAGTTCCCATCGAACATTTGTTGTTGGAATTTCCGATTGTGTGTACGCGGCATAAGTGTACCTCTGATTTGACCAGTTACTAAAAGACTGCTCAGTATACTTGGACAGTGCCTGGCAATAGGTTCCTTTTAGTTTCTGTAACATTTGTTATATTTTAAAATGTGAATTCCTGTTGCAACCTGTTTGCGGACTGCCTTGATCTCCTACCTGTTTTATAATTGTTCTAAATGCCTGACATCTACCTGTGTATGATCTGGGTGTCTGCTCAAGAGATTTGGTACTCCTAATGAAGAGTGGGTGCTGCTTAGAATCCATATTTATACTACTTTTATACTTACTTATACTTTATAGAGTTGGGCGAACAGTTCGAGCCAGGCAAAATTTCGGCCCAAACTTTGCCTGTTCGCCCTTTTGGCAAACACCCAAATTTGTGGGACACTTGGCTGGATGTTCTTCTCGCTGAGCGCATCACAATGCACTGTAAAGTACATTCTAAGCCCTGATTGGGCAAAGCTTTGCCCAATCAGGGAACAGTGAATAGTTGGTTGTTAAGAAGAGGGCCATGGTGTCCTTAACAATGGATGAGTCCTCAGCTGTCAACAGGCTTCTGACAGCTGAATGAAAATAAAAACATTGCCGGAAATAGAAAAACTAAAACGAAAACTGCCCTTTGGGTCTGGTGTGGATTTTGAAGGGAACCCCCATGCCAAAATATAAACAAATTGGCTTGGGGTCCCCCCAAAATCCATACCAGACCCTTATCCGAGCATACAGCCTGGCAGGCCAGGAAAGGGGGGAAGAGTAAGCCCTGAAAAAAGATTACCAGGTGGCCCCTCCCCTTATCTATATAAGTACTGTCAAACAGCAAAGCCTGCAGTTGGCGGTTTAGCCTTTGTCATAGGCAGAGCTTTTATTTTTTTATTTTCTAGGGTCTGGTAGTGGCAGTGATTGATGATGAATCTACAGCGGGAGGAGATTGTTTTTTTTTCATATAGGAATAGTCAAAAGCATCAGTTTTTCTGCAGCATGCTCTATATACGGTATAGATGCTCCACTTTACAGGCAGACTAAGGGGATCCCCCAGGCACTATATTTAAAGGAATTTTGCAATTGAATTGTTTAACTTTAAGTATCATTAAAAGCACTGCTCCTGTAAAAACAATATTTTTAAAAAACATTTTATGCATTGATACATGTCCCCCAGGGCAGTACCCGGCCCCCATACCCTTTTTGCCCAATAACTTGCACATAAGCCTTCAAAATAGGAACTTTTGATTTTTAAAGTTTGGGTCCCATAGACTTTATTTGAGTTCCGAGTTCAGGCCCAAACTTTTGTGATGTTTGAAAGTTCTGGCGCGAACCGAATCAGGGGGTATTCGGCCCAACTCTAGCTACTGTAGCAGTACCACTTACCACTTGTGACACAGAGCATACACTGTAACCATTACCTTTCATAGGTAAACTATGGCATCTGACTGTTTTAGATTCAATTTGCCAAACATTTTAAAGTATCATTAAAAAAACACATTACTTTTACTTAAAACAGACCTTGCATTAAAATCAAACTACACCTTATTTGATATCCCCCACTTCTTAAAACAAATGTGCAGGGTGTGTAAATAAACAATAGCAAAAAGAAAAAAATACAGGATACTTATCTTAAGCTCTGAATTATAACGTATTGTCCTAGGCAAAGGTGACATCACTGAGGCTCCCTGTTGTATCCTGGGAAAGCCAAAGGTCTCAAATCTCACTTTTGTATAGTGCACTTTTTAATACTGAAGTTTCTATAGAGAATGGGATAAATACATATGGTGGGGGAAAACAGGCTTCGATTTTCCATTTGTTCTCTTCTTACTTAGTCAGAAAGAGGACTGTGATACTGAAACTACATTTAATCAAGCAAGGGCTTTCCATTTTTTTTATGTCATATCATTAGAAAAATATGCACACCTCCCCCAGAGATAGAGGACTTATCTCACAATTATATACATTTTTAAATAACTCCCAACAGCCTTTGAAAACGGCACCTATGCTCCGCTGGAAAAGGGATTTAGACTGTACTTTTTCCATAAAATCCTGGTACAAAATCTTATATAACTTGCGCAAAAGCAACATAGCCACCGCCTTTAGAGAATCCCAGTTGGAATTGTTCACTAGGTGGTACATGACCCCCTCTAAAAATCCACACATTCTACCCCTCTGTCTCCCCCATCTGCTTTAGTGGATGTCCCGATGAGGGCAATTACCTCCACATATTTTGGAGTTGTACATTCTTACAGCCTATATGGCAAGCTGCTATAGACAGACTAGAATCTTCTGTGAAATGCAAAATCGTCCTTTCTCCACAAATCTGTATCTTATTCGCGGATGCTCCAAATATCCCTTGTCCCTGTAATAAACTACTCCACTCATTAATTTGAGCTATCCAATGGATGATCGCTTTGAACTGGAGAACGCACAACCTTTTTTGGTCCCAAGTCCTGTCTAGAATGGAGGCTCTCAGACTAACTGAGAGGATCCATCATACGCTTTCAGATAATATACAATCCTTCGACAAGAAATGGGTATACTGGTCTCTCCCCCAATAATAACTTCCATTGGGATAATAATATAATACTTAGTTCTCCCTACACCCATAATTTATTCTTCCATTGGGATAATAATATAATACTTAGTTCTCCCTACACCCATAATTTATTCTTCCATTGGGATAATAATATAATACTTAGTTCTCCCTACACCCATCATTTATTCTGTCTGTAGACTTCACGCTACTGTACTCTTTTTTTTAAATAACTGCATATAATCACCGGATATTGCATCTTACTTTGCTTGCACTCCCCCTCTCTGATTTAACCTTATCTAATATTTCCTTTATATATAATTCTTGTCCAATGCCATGTCACACTGTATAATGTATTCTGTATGTACTGCAATTCTGTCATGATTTAATCTTTCCAATAAAGCTTTCGTAAACAAAGAAAAATATTAGAGGAGATCTAAACCCATTAACTATAATCTCAAGATAATGTGATTACAAAAGTTGTTTTCAATCTTTTTGATTCTGTTGTTCTAATTCAAAGAATATCTTGTGATCCTGCCACAAAGGTTCTTGCTCAGGTTCATCCTGTAATGAGTGACAACACTTTTCATTTGTGTTCCTGTCACATTCACCTCTGGCAGATACTACAAGCAGCTATGCCAACACACATTGTGGAGGCATAGTCCCCTGTTGTCACTATTAGAGCACCTGAGTTCAATTCACAGGAGGTTCAGGTAACTGTGTTGAAGTTCTAAACATTAATCTGAACCCCACTAATTTAATAGGATCTGCATCTTTAACCACTTAACCCCCGGACCATATTGCTGGTGAAAGACCAGAGCACTTTTTGTGATTCGGCACTGCGTCGCTTTAACTCACAATTGCGCGGTCGTGCGATGTGGCTCTCAAACTAAATTGGCGTCCTTTTTTTCCCACAAATAGAGCTTTCTTTTGGTGGTATTTGATCATCTCTGCGGTTTTTATTTTTTGCGCTATAAACAAAAATAGAGCGACTATTTTGAAAAAAATGCAATATTTTTTACATTTTGCTATAATAAATATCCCCAAAAAAGATATAAAAAAACATATTTTTTCCTCAGTTTAGGCCGATACGTATTCTTCTACATATTTTTCGTAACAAAAATCGCAATTAGCGTTTATTGATTGGTTTGCGCAAAATTTATAGCGTTTACAAAAAAGGGTGATAGTTTTATGGCCTTTTTATTAATATTTTTTTTTTACTAGTAATGGCGGCGATCAGCGTTTTTTTTCGGTACTGCGATATTATGCCGGACACATCGGACACTTTTGACACATTTTTGGGACCATTGGCATTTTTATAGCGATCAATGCTATAAAAATGCATGGGATTACTATAAAAATGCCATTGGCAGTGAAGGGGTTAACACTACGGGCAGGGAAGGGGTTGAGTGTGTTCCTGGGTGTGTTCTAACTGTATGGGGGGGTGGCCTCACTAGGGGAAATCACTGATCTTCTGTTCATACATTGTATGAACAGAAGATCAGCGTTTCCCCCGCTGACAGGACCGGGAGCTGTGTGTTTACACACATAGCTCTCGTTCCCCGCTCTGTAATGAACGAGCACGCGTGCCCGGCAGCGATCGCGCCCACCGGGCACGCATGCGGGACTCGGGGGCGCGGGCCACCGGGGGTGCGCACACGCCCCCTAGCGGCCGCTAAAGGTAGGACGTAGAGCTACGTGCTCTTGCCCAGTAGTGCCACTGTCCCGCCGTATAACTGCGGTGGGCGGTCGGCAAGTAGTTAAAATCAGTTCTGGTCTTTTTCTGGCTAGGGTTGTCAAACAAATTGCATGGAGAGGTTGGGCACTGCCTTAACCACTTGACCACTGGGCACTTAAACCCCCTTCCTAACCAGACCAATTTTCAGCTTTCGGTGCTCTCACAATTTGAATGACAATTACTCAGTCATACAACATTGTACCCATTTGAATTTTTTTGTCCTTTTTTTCACACAAATACATCTTTCTACTGAAAATTCTGTAAAAAAAAAAAATATATATCTTGTTTTTGTCATATTAGCAGGTTATTTATCACACACAGCATATGCATACCACAAATTACACCCCAAAACACATTCTGCTATTCCTCCCGAGTATGGTGATACCCCATGTGTGAGACTTTTACACAGTGTGGCCACATACAGAGGCCCAACATGCAGGGAACGCCATCAGGCGTTCTGGAACACCCAGACCAATTCTGACATTCCTCTCCTACATGTAAAAATCATATTTTTTTGTTGCTAGAAAATGACATAGAACCCCAAAACATTATATATTCTTTTTTAGCAAAGACCCTAGAGAATACAATGGCGGTCATTAAAACTTTTTATCTCACATGGTATTTTCACAGAAATTTCGCAGAAACACGCATTCGCAGAAACACGCGTTCCACGCGTGAAACACAGTGTTCTGTGCGTGACACCTGTTTGTTTTGTCTAAAGAAAAATGGCCCAGTAAAGTTAGCCTGCAATAGTATTTTTGCATAATGATGAAAGATGAAGTTATGCCGCTACGAGTAAATATTCTTATCCATATTGACATGTCACCCTTCAAAATTGCGCACTGGACTCGTGGAATGGTCGCCAAACTTCGCTACTCTAATATCCCCATAGGCGAGGCTTTAATTACTTTTATTGGTTACATGTTTTTAGTTACGGAGGAGGTCTAGGGCCAAGATGATTGCTCTTGCTCTAACGTTCGCAGAGATACCTCACATGTGTAGCTTGAACGTCGTTTTCATTTGTCAGTGGAAATTACGTATGTGTTCACTTCTGCATGCGAGCACACGGGGACAGGGGTGCTTTAAAAAAATAAATACAAATTATTGTTCATTTTACTTGATTTCGACACTTTTTTCCCCCAAAAATACATTTTTTTATCACTTTTATTCCTATTATAAGGTATGTAAACATTCCTTGTAATAGGAATATAACATGACAGGTCCTCTTTACAGTGAGATATGGGGTCAATAGGACCCCACATCTCACCTCTAGGCTGGGAAGACTGAAAAAAAAATATCCTGGCTTCGATCGAAGAGGTGAGTCTGTAAAATCACCGGAGGGTGGCAGGAGGGGGGACGTATTGCAAGGTATTGGGGTATTGCGGAGTATTGGGGTATTGCGGAGTATTGGGGTATTGCAGAGTATTGGGGTATTGCAGAGTATTGCAGGGTATTGCAGAGTATTGCAGAGTATTGGGGTATTGCAGAGTATTGCAGAGTATTGGGGTATTGCAGAGTATTGCAGAGTATTGGGGTATTGCAGAGTATTGCAGAGTATTGGGGTATTGCAGAGTATTGCGCAGGGATGGCTGAGCTGGGATGGATGGATGGTTGGATCTGTGACTGCAGTTGTCACAGATCCAGCCCTCAGTGCTGCTGCTGCCTCCGCTCTCCCCCTGTCCTCTCACACTGTACCGATCGGTACAGAGAGGAGAAGGAGGAACCGGCGTCATCACATTTGACGGAGCGATCACGTGGTAAATGGCCGCTACGAGCGGCAATTTACCGTGATCCGTGATGCGCCGGGTCCTCACGGATGTTTCCTGGATCGCGCCCCAGGGGGTGCGCGAGTGAAGGATTCTCGACCACGCTGTAGCAGTATTTTGTCTATAGCGCGGTCGGGAAGTGGTTAAGGGACATGTACTAATGCAAAAAAATACATATATATATTTTTTTTAAATCTGCCATTAGGCTGGCAGCAGAAATCTTATGCAGCGTACACATGACCATTTTTCGGGTTCTAAAAAATGACGTTTTTAAGGGTCTAGAAAAAAACGACGTTACATCATATACCACACCATATTGAAAATCG
Source organism: Rana kukunoris (assembly GCA_029574335.1). Taxonomy (NCBI): domain Eukaryota; kingdom Metazoa; phylum Chordata; class Amphibia; order Anura; family Ranidae; genus Rana; species Rana kukunoris. The sequence continues at coordinate 441,804,635 of CM056049.1, forward strand.
TCCTCCAGTTTGCCATTCAAGTTACCCTGGAGCCAGGACATCGCTACATCAATTAAAATGTATTTGTTGTTAATGATTGGTGCCTAGAAAGTCCATTCTTTCAAACAACAAATCTTTCTATCCAACTTCTCAGGACGTGGCACTGCAGTACCGTAGGTCACCCATAGTCCATCCTATGGTGTGTGTACCTTGAATCTCTTTCTTAAATCGCTACCATTAATGCCGCGTACACACTGTCGTTTTTTGCAATGAAAAAAAACGACGTTTTCAATCATGGAAAAAAAATGACGTTTTTCAAACATCATTTTCCAAAACGACGTTGCATACACACCATCGTTTTTCTACAAAGCTCTAGCAAAGCGTGGTGACGTACACCACGTTCGACGGCACTCTTTTCCATTGAAGCTCCGTCTCATAACTTGCTTCTGAGCATGCGCGGATTTAAAAACGTCGTTTACAACGTCGTTTTGCCCACACACCATCACTGTTTATGACACAAAAAACGACGTTTTGAAAAACGACACAAAAAATTCAAGCATGTTGGAATTTTTTTTCGGTCGTTTTTTTTAAGACAAAAAACTAAGTTTTGCCCACACACGATCAATTTAAATGACGTTTTAAAAAACTTAGTTTTTACGACCGTGTATACGCGGCATTTGCCTTTGTGACCTAATAAGTGTATGTTTATTTTGGTCCATATTATCTGGTAAGCCTCCAATTTACCTCGGTGGTGGATCTGCTATCAAATTCTATTTCACCTCTCTCTCAGCACTAAGTCACTTTTTTGTTGGAGCAACTGATATGGAACTTTATTAGTGAACATTATTTCTTCATTTTTTTTTTTATCAATTATATTCACTTTGACTGATTCCTTTATGGACTTTAGAACACTTATGTTATTTATGCATGAGCTTCTCATCTGTTTTACAGTCTTCTTGCACATATAATTAGCGCTACACTTTTTGTTTTTCTTATTAAAACGGCCATGCCTACACACGATCATGAAAAAAAATGTTCTAGCAAAGCACGGTGACAAACAACTCGTACTATAAAGGGGAAGTTCCATGCGGATGGCTCCACCCTTTGGGCTGCTTTAGCTGATTCCGTGTTAGTAAAAGACGATTTGTGCTTTTCAGTCTGTTACGGATGTTAGTTTTACCAGAACGAGCGCTCCCGTCTCATAACTTGCTTCTGAGCCTGCACGTTTTTTTTTCACGTCGTTAAAGCCCACACACGACCATTGTTTACAATCTTAAAAAAGTGCATGTTAGAATTTTTTTTTCCTATTTTTTAGAATCCGAAAAATGCTCTAAAGCACACACACGATCGTTTTTAATATCATAAAAAAAGTAATTTTTTTAGAACCCGAAAAACGGTCGTTTGTATGCGGCATTAGTGCTTAAGGTGAAACATGTTATTTGACATAATTGGGCAATTATAATGTTTAGGCAACTCTGTAAACCTGCCTGCAAAGTGGTGCACCTGTGTACTGTCTACAATGTACTACAGCAGAAGTGACATACCAGACTGTCGGGGGCTGATATTTATTTTGAGGGATCTGTGGGCGGCAGCAGGGAAATGCCATATATGTTTTCATTTCTAAGATTTCATTTTTGCTATAGTATATCCTACAAAGAGAAAAATAATTTATTAACCCTTATCTCTGATAAGGGTTTTCTAGGGATCCTGAGTGGGAGCCTCATGCAAGAAATATAAAGAATAACCACCCCAGACCCTTATCTGAGCATCCAGCGTAAGCTTCCCCCAAATCCTCATCCTACCAGACTACATGCTCCAACATAGGAAAAGGAACTTTTTGAGGGTGGTCCCCCTCTGGAACAGCACTTTGTTCATGTTTTTGCAACTTTTTCTTTTAAACATCTAACTCTGCATTTGTTAACATGTTTGTTTTGCTGTTCAAGTTACTGAACGTCCTAATTTTTAATATAGTAAAAGTAATGTTATCACACATTTATAAAGCAAATCGTTTCTAATTTACATTTAAAAAGCTCCACGGGAAGTACTGATTCATTGTCAAGCTCAAAAGTCCCCCCCGTCTTGCAGAGATTACATAAATACTTTTTAATAGGAACTGAATATAAAAGACAAGACTGAAAGCACATATAGTCCACCACCAACTCAGTTCTGAATTAAATTACTGCATGAGACCTACTTGTAATACTAAGTTCTAATTAGGGCTAAATGAGAATAATTTGCACATGACATGGTCCAAACTTCAAATAAGAGAGTTTATGAAGTCTGTGAAACATATGGCAGGGTAAGATAAGAAGAAAGTTCTTAAATATATATTTTTTGTTCTATTTAAATAAGTAGCATTATTTTATGTGTAACAGGGCTATATTTAGATACATATGGTGGTTATACAGTTATGGAAGTTAAAATAGATGCAGTCATATGTTCAGTTTTCAGAAAATATGACTCAATTATGTATATCCTGCACGCATTTTTACAGTTTTATACAGAACACAATACACGGTGGTCGTTAATCAAGTTAATGATGGTTTCATTATGCAAAGTCTGCTTGGTTTCGACTGGTGACTTGTAAGGGTAACAAAAGTACAGGCATGTTCCAGTAGATATATAATTTGATATCCTGATATTAGGGCTGCCGCCTCAGCTTGACAGACACACAGACAAAATTGGATTTCAATAATGAAGTTGATGTTATTGTCAACAATGCATATGGGAATGGAATTATTGACAAGGACAAAAAAAAGTTTTCTTTTTGCTAGGATTCCATATTTTTATGCATTGACAAAAACCCACAAAGACATGGTGAAACCACCTGGCCCAATTATTTTGGCAATAGGAACTAAGACAGAAAAAATAAGCCGTCTAGTTGACACATTTTTACGACCACATGTATTGGGTCATACATCCAGGGTACAATGGATTTATAAAAAAAAATGCATAATATAACAATACCATCAGAGAGTATACTAGTCTCTATTGATGTGGAGGCTTTATACTGTAGTGTTCCCAATACTTTGGGAATTTCAGTGGTGTAGAATTTCTTAAATGAGATGGACATGTCAGCAAGACCGAAAAACAACAACAATACAAATGTTAGCAGCTATTGTGCTATAAAAAGTCCTTGCAATTTATGCTCTTTAAACGATGCACAGTATACTTTTTGCTATGACCTTCCTTCTATCACTTCTGCCTGGAATGGCACTGTGAAAAAAGAGGTACATTAGGCAAGTGAAGGTAGCAGATATTTGTAATGCATTTGGTTTCAAATGTGGGCCTGAGAAATACAGTTATTTCTGTGGAATCAGGACAGCCAAGATAAGAAATAAAGCATTCATTTGCCTGTCAGTTAAGTGGTGACTGCAATGATGCTTATTCAACCAAAGCATTGTATTTTGAATTGTAAAAAATATCGCAAGTGCACTATATCAAGAAATCAGCTACACTATGTTCCCTAGTAGGCTGGAACAGGTATTTATATTCTGAAAGACATCAACCTAACTGGGAAAATTATGGCACTCAAATTCAGTAAACTTTACTCATGCAATAACCTTAAGAGTTGTCTTTAATTCTTTAGATACAATTTTTCATTCTACTTCTCAGACTGGGATTTTATATAGTTATATGAAAGACACCTAGATTTCAGCATCACAGCTTTTACAAAGATAAGAAATTAAATGCATTACAACTGTAGGCAGAGCTGTATGTTTGTCAAAAGTGCCTGCTATATTTGTGTATTCAAAAACTACTTCTGTATCCTGTTTCATCCCTATCATCCAAAATACTTTTTGTGCTTCAAATTTTTTGTTATTTGCCATAAAATGTTGAAAACCTAAGCATTTACCATAGTATCTAAACCAAAGAATAAACAAAATATATATCAACTGCCTTCCTGTCCTATAGTCACTCACTGCAATATAGATATAGATCACTCTCTCTCTATATATATATATACACAGTGTGTGTATGTGTGTGTATATATATATATATATATATATATATATATATATATATATATATATATAGAAAGAGAGATGCAGAGTTGACACCCTAAGACAGGATTATGAACACCTCTCTCTCTTTCACTCTCTCTCTTATCTGTAACACAGAGAACAGGTGTTCTGTCATCCTGACAGAGTGTGCAGGAGGTTATCAGCTCACAAGATGTTTGGCAATAATCAAGGACTGTATTCAGATGAAGAGGGCCCAAAACAAAACTTGTGACTGTAATAGAGGTAGACATGTTTATTACCATTCAAACAGTTATGAACTACACTAATTGTTTATAAGTTCACTAATTCATCCCCAGTTTCCACCATAAGATATATTTAAAATATATTTCCAGTCAAAACCGTTTTGGATGGAGTAGAGAAGAGGCATTCTCCACTGAGGTGATGAACCTTCCCTATCTTTTCCGGTGACCTTTGACGCCAATATAGTTTGCAAATAAACCTCTATTACTTCTATTAGAAAATAATGTTGACCAAGGTTGTTCTAAACCACAACAATTGATATGATGACATAAATTAATCAATTGTTTAGTGGAGTGGGAGATTTTTGGATACTGTTAAATTAATGTATTTTTAATATATTTTTGAATAAACCACACCATTTAGATATGACTTTGTGTTCATACACTTTTAAAAGGTTTAAATACTTTTTTCTTGATGATTAGTGTTTGAATTTAAATTTAAAACATCATGACAGAATCCATTAGACAGTTGTTTCGTAATAACTGCTAATACAACAAATGTTACAAATTTCGAACATAGACGTGACCTTTAAGTGTCACTTTTTATGTAGGATTCTTCTGATAAATGGATGTCGCAGTTGACTTTGCACTGCTGACGAAAAAATTATACTGGGATCAAACAATAGAAAAAGGGGGTAGGCTAAGCAGTGACTGGTCACTGTGATAGTCAATGAGAGACTAATAGGAAAATCAGGTGATTGAGAATTGGGCTTACCAGTACCTGATTTTTAGTAGGAAACCCTGACCTCTCAGTAAGAGTCTAGAGCAGGGGTGGCAAACACAAGGCCCGCGGGCCGAATCCGGCCCGCCAAGCCTTGTCATGTGGCCCGCCAGCCTCCACCGATTGTTCGAGGCCCGCGGGCCAGTGCCACCCGCTCTGTGGCCTGTTGATGATCAGGCCGCACAGCGGGAGGTAAGCGGCGCCCGCGGGTTGCACAGGGTTAACACAGGTCGCGGCCGCCGCTCACCTACTGCTACACGGCCGTGCCTGTGTCATCTCCGGGCTACGTTAGCGGCTGTCTCACACACAGCTCAGCCTCTGACAGTTCGGCTGCTCAAACACTTCTCTTCCTCTTCCTGCCTCTCTACACTGTCTGGCCCGCCCACACCCCATGTGTCAATTTCCCGGGAAAAGGAAGGAAGATTGAACATATTTAAAAGCTGCATGCAGCCCGCCCCTGACCCTCCATCCTGGGGTGAGTAAGCTCACCTTCTGCAACCTCCCAGTGTATAGTTAAAACGAGTTTAAGGGGTGCTCTGTGGACTCTGATGCAAGAGGGGGGCTTTGGTGGGCAGAGCCCCCCTTACATCAGAGTTCCCTCTTTACATCCGAGTCCACAGCATTACATGGGGGTCTGTGCGGACTCTGATGTAATGGGGGTCTGTGCGGACTCTGATGTAATGGGGGTCTGTGCGGACTCTGATGTAATGGGGGTCTGTGCGGACTCTGATGTAATGGGGGTCTGTGTGGACTCTGATGTAATGGGGGTCTGTGGACTCTGATGTAATGGGGGTCTGTGCGGACTCTGATGTAATGGGGGTCTGTGCGGACTCTGATGTAATGGGGGTCTGTGCGGACTCTGATGTAATGGGGGTCTGTGCGGACTCTGATGTAATGGGGGTCTGTGCGGACTCTGATGTAATGGGGGTCTGTGCGGACTCTGCAGTGTGTACGTAGCGCACCCCTGAATCCCTGCACTGTGTAAATAGCGCACCCCTGAATCCCTGCACTCTGTACGTAGCATAATCCTGACGTAAACCTGAGCTCTGCATTTTGTATGTAGTGCGACCCATATACAACTGGCCCTTTGAGGGCAACCACACTGCTGATGCGGCCCTCGACGAAATTGAGTTTGCCACCCCTGGTCTAGAGCCTTTGCTGGGAGTTTGCTGTGAGTGCGCTCTTAGTACAAACGCACATATGCATATATGTGGCCCCACAGATAAAGATCCACATATAAGCGTACGCTTGCTGTGAATTGGTTAAGCATCTTTGTTAAGTGAAGGCTTTACATTCCTCAATCCCCGAGCTAGGGGATCCCCAGGAGCATCAAAGAACAAGGTTCTTGGTTCGCAATATGATAAAAATCCGATTTTTTTTATTTTTAAAATGTTATACATCCTATTGATATTAAGATTTAGCTAATTAAGGTCTTTAATAATACATTGTTGATACAATGTTGTTATAAAAATAAGGTTTGTAGTACACTCAAGGGCCAGATTCTCATATATTTTCGGCGGCGTAGCGTAAGCCATTTACACTACGCCGCCGCTGCGTACTAGAGCAAGTGCTTTATTCTCAAAGCACTTGCTCCGTAGTTTTCGCTGGCGTCTCGTAAATCGCCGAGCGTAAACCCGCGCAATTCAAATGGGGCGGCTTGTATTTAAATTAAGCGCGCCCCTGCGTCGAACGAACTGCGCATGCGCCGGCCGGGGAAAAAGCCCAGTGCGCATGCTCCAGCTCACGTCGGGAAGCGTCGTTGAAACCGACGTCAAAACGACGTGAGCGTCATTTACGCAACTCCCTATTCGCGAACGAGTTAGTAAAACGACGTAAGCGACGGAAAAAGCCGACGCTGACCCGACGCCATACTTAACATGGCATCCGACGGGACCCGACGGCATCCGATGGTACTTTGTAAGGTTACTCCACATAGAAGCTGGGGTAAACTTACGCGAACAAAAATGACGTACGCGACGACGGGGCGGCGTAAAAGCGATCGAGAACCGGCGTACTACCTCATTTGCATATGCAAATGCGAAAACAACGTAAACCCACCTAGTGGCCGGAGTTTTCATCACACCTACGATCCGAAAGTGTAATACTTTTACACTTGTCGGATGTAGAAGCGTATCTATGCAAAAGTGATGCTAAGCATCACTCGCATAGATACGAGGACAAAAAAAAGGCGTTACGACGGGGTATCTGAGATACTCCGTCGTAACGCCTCTGAGAATCTGGCCCAAGAGGAATAAGTATCCATTCAAAGTCCAACAAACACACTGGGGAGCATTGTTCATGGTGCAGTCGAGTCAGTATATGAATATATATGGACATAATTGCAGAAAGAAAAAAAACATAGGTGGTGTAACAAAATAGAAAGCATAGAACATTTATTTTTGAAAATAGAACAAAACCTCAAAGGGCGGGATTTTTAAGGCAACACATTTTAAACTCAAAAATATATAATAGAAATTATTCATTTATTACAAAATATAAACACAAATCAATAATATCATAATGTACAGAGTAAAATATGAATAAGATTTAACATGAAGATGTGATAATGATACTGTCTGTCATCAAATACACATCACCAGACCAACTGATGACAAGTAAAGGTGGATAAACCGACGCGTTTCAAATGTAGAACATTCTTCTTCAGGGAATATTACAGTATCAAATCTAAAATGAATCAAAATACAAATTGATATTAAACATCTGAAGACCAAGCAATTACCATCCCCCAAGCGGAAGGGCTCTCTTCTCATCCATGGCATTCAAAAATTCCTCATCCCTCCATTTTGCAATTGTTGCAAAATGAATATAAACAACAGTTAAATTGGACATCCTGGACATTCAAAATTGAATCACTTTATGCCCGACTCACACCTCTAAAAACTCAGGAAGACTATGTCAAACTAGAGAAAAAGTTAATTAAAAAGGAGAAGAAATATTGGAGGGATAAGAATGCCTTCTGTGAGGGTAGGGCTTATAAGTGGAATCAGGATAAAAAATTCAAAAATATGTTGGTAAGTGACCATTTATGGGCACCTAGTCCCTGGAAATTTAGAGAGGCAATATACCCCTCCTTTTTGACTTTTTGCTCTTTTTAATTTTTTTTGATACAGTGAGGGTCATTTATTTAAACGCCACTATTTGGATTTATTTATCCGGCCCACCTATGGAATGGTGGGATGAGGAATTTTTTGAATGCAGGGGATGAGAAGAGAGCCCTTCCGCTTGGGAGCATAATGGGAGATGCAGTCCTAGATGTTGAACATATATGATTTAAAGGAAAAGTGAGTCACTATTTCATTCACATTTTTAGGATGTGGGATGGTGATCGCTTGGTCTTCAGATGTTTAATATCAATTTGTATTTTGATTCATTTTAGATTTGATACTGTAATATTTCCTGAAGAAGAATGTTCTACATTTGAAACGCATCAGGTTATCAGCCTTTACTTGTCATCAGTTGGTCTTGTGACGTGTATTTGATGACGGACAGTATCATTATCACATCTTCATGTTGAATCTTATTCATATTTTACTCTGTACATTATGATATTATTGATTTGTATTTAAATTTTGTAATAAATGTATAATTTGTATTATATATTTTTGAGTTTAAAATTTGTTGCCTTAAAAATCCTGCCCTTTAAAGGTTTGGTTCTATTTTCACAATATTAAGGGATGATGGCAACCACATGCCCCTCTACATGAGTTGATTCTTTTAGAACATTTCTTTTTTACTTTTAGTAACCTTTGACATTTAAAAGGGTGTTTGTGCATGCAAGGAGCCTGTTTGTCGGGTCTTGTACTTGCAATAATAGCTGTTGCAATTTTTTTATTTTACATTTTGTTGATAAGTCCAAACTTACCAAATAGGAAAGCATATCCCTTATTCTAAGCCGGAGTAAAGTCAGCTCTTATCTTAGAGAGCACTGCCAATGAGAAAATTCTTAGTACTGACATTTCTAATGTGATAAAGGCTGATTCCTTTGTTAACAGCATTAGACTTAATACTGGCTGGGGTGAGCCAATAGGCATTAATCCAAATGCCTGAACTTTAGCCTGTTCAGCACCTTGTTTGGTAAAAAACATGCATTATATTTAAAAGTGGCATTTCTGCTCAGGGAGCTGTCCTTAACCGCTTTATTACCCAGCCATAGTCAAATGACCTCTGCAGATGGGCTCTCCCATTCTGGGTGGACGTCATATGACATCCTCGGCTTTCTGGGGGCCCGCAGAGTGGCAATCGGGGATCCGGTGTGTCCGTCGGGACGCAGCCATTCCCTGATGGGGGTAATGGAGTGGTGGCAGAGTAACGGCGGCAGGAGGCGGAGCTTCTTGTGCAGCTGACCGGCTCCCATTATGCAGAGCTGAGCAGTGGTGTGCATGGCGCCCGTGCGCACCCCCGGGGGCACGCAGCATGGCGATTGGGGATCTGGTGTGTCCCTAGGAACAAAGCCGATCCCCGATCGGGGTAATGTAGAAGCGGTGGAGTGGTGGGCGGTGGAACTTACCGGTGTAGCTTACCGGATTTGATGCAGAGCTGCACAGCGGCGTTCACGGCGACCGCGCGAGCCCCCTGGGGTGCAAAGTGTGGCGATCGGGGCTGAGGCTTTTCCTTTGGATACAGCCCAGGCCTGATCAAGGTAAAGAGCCAATGAAATTGGCTCTTTACCAGATGACCAGCTGTGTCCAATCACAGCCGGTCACTAAATGTAAACACAACACTGTAAGTGTGTGTAACTTACTGTTGCTGTTCTCCTATTCACACACCGATCCAGTGTGTGGAGGACATCAGCTAATAGTAAGGCAGGAAAGAAACGTATAAGAACAGCCGCACTCCAATGAATATGAAAAAACGTGCCCTTTATTCAGGTGAAAAGGAATGCACTACAAAAAAAGCATACAGTGGGAAAATAAACAGCTGACGCGTTTCACATTGATCCTTAGCTATGACTAAGCATTGAGGATCAATGCGAAACACGTCAGTTGTTTATTTTCCCACTGTATGCTGTTTTTTGTAGTGCATTTCTTTTCACCTGAATAAAGGGCACGTTTTTTCATATTCATTGGAGTGCGGCTGTCCTTATATGTTTCTTTCCTGCCTGCCTAGTGCATTGCCAGCACGTGTTCGGTTTCTGAGTGGACACTGATTATCTGGAGCTCACCTGGAGCGGCGGTCCTTTCTGTCTATCAGCTAATAGTAAGTTACACATCTGCAATTTACTACTGTGCCCAGATTGCCCTCCCTAAATAAAGAGCACCTGTCATCTAGTAACCGCCACCAGAGTACCTGCCACCTCACCAGAGTACCCGCCACTGGAGTAACCAGCCACCAGAGTACCCGACACCTCACCAGAGTACCTGCCACCAGAGTACCCGCCACAAGAGTACCGCCACCTCATCAGAGTACCCCCCACCAGAGTTCCTACCACCAGCGTTCCCACCACCAGAGTACCTGCCACCTCACCCGAGTACCTACCACCAGAGTACCCCCCCACCAGAGTACCTGCCAAAAGAGTACCCACCACCTCACCACCTGCCACAAGAGTACCCGCCACCTCACTACCTACCACCAGAGTACCCGCCACCCCACCAGAGTACCCCCCACCAGAGTACCCGCCACCAGCGTACCCACCACCAGCGTACCTGCCACCAGAGTACCCACCACCTCACCACCTGCCACCAGAGTACCCGCCACCAGAGTACCCGCCACCAAAGTACTCATTAAAATCACTGCTCCAGAAAAAACAACCGTTTTTAAAACTTTTTTACATTGATACATGTTCCCTGGGGCAAGACCTGGTTTCCCAAAGACGTTTTACAACAATAACTTGCATATTAGGCTTTAAAATTAGCACTTTTGAATTCGAACGTTCGAGTCCCATTGACGTCAATGGGGTTCTAAATGTTCGCGCGAACGGTCGGTCCGTTAGAAGGTTCTGGTGTGAACCAAACAGGGGGGTGTTTGGCTTATCCCTAGTGGTCAGGTTGTGTAAAAGTCTCACACATGTGGTATCGCTATACTCAAGAGGAGTAGCAGAATGTATTTTGGGGTGTGTGACAGGAAGTCAAGTCAATCTGTGGGTGTTGTCACAGACGGGAGATACATTTCTGCCTTGTTTAGACAATTCACAAATTACTATTAGGTATCGGCTGCAGAAATAGCCAGAAATGTATAGGGCGGTTGCAAAACTTCAGCTGTTCAGAATGAGGCAATTAGGCCTCTATAAGTTATCCACATGATGACTACTGATTGCTGCATCCTGAGGCTTTTTGAGGTAAGCAGAGCAGTCAGAAAGACTTCTGAAGAGGTGAGGTGGTTGTTGATTTTTCTGTGTGATAAAAATCAAAAATACTATTGTTTCTCTGCTGTATGACCAGCAGTGTCTGCCCAGCAGTAGGCTGTGCTAGACTCCATAGATAGGTTCCTGTGTGGTGAAGGTAGACGCCCCAAGTGGCCAGGGTTTATTTTATGTTTTGTTTTGTTTATGCTGTTTGGATGCTTGTACTTGTTTCCAGCAATATGGAAGAATAAACCAAACTCTTTGTTTTCAACCGTCTTCGGCTGCCTCTCTGTATAGTTCATTGTGTAGTGAACCCATCCAGGGGGTCACACACCCCCGCTACCAAGCTAACCCCTTACACATGGTGGAGTGCCGCGGGCAGTTAAAGTAAACCCAAAATGGAGGAGATACTGAAACAGCTGGCTATAGCAAATGCAAGTCAACAGCAAGCAAATGAAAATCAACAGCAGACAAATGCAGGTTTGCAGCAAAGCCTTGCAGCTCAACAACAGGCTCATGCAGCACAACAACAGGCACACCAAGAGAGCCTTTCAGCTCACCAAGAGAGCCTTGCAGCTCACCGAGAGAGCATTGCAGGCTTGGAACAGACACACCAGCAGCAAATGGAGGCCATCGTGAAACATCTTCAGAGACAGCAGACCGAGGCTGGGAGTCAGGCCAGTAACATACCGACTTTTCGGGTAAGACACTCCTTGCCAAAGATGACTGAAGATGATGACCCTGAGATGTTTCTGACCACGTTTGAGAGAACAGCGGAAAAACAGAGTTGGCCTAAAGAACAGTGGGATGGACTAGTGGCCCCCCTATTATCTGGAGAAGCCCAAAAGGCATATTTTGATTTGGAGCTTGCAGACGCAAAAAACTATGATCGGTTAAAAGAGAAAATATTGGCACGTTTTGGTGTAACCCTGGATGTCCGTGCTCAGCGGGTCCACAATTGGAGTTATCATATGAGGAAGCCACCTCGGTCGCAGATGTATGACCTCATCCATTTGGCTAAGAAATGGCTGCAGCCAGAAACTCTGTCCGGACCAAAAATCTTGGAGCGAGTAGTCATGGACAAATTTCTTAGGTCTCTTTCTATCACCCTGCAGAAATGGGTGAACCATGGTGGTCCGGAAACCGCAGACAAACTTGTAGACCTGGTCGAAAGGTACCTAACAACAGAGAATTTGTCCTCTTCCACCAGAGACGCACAGACTTTCCACCCCAAGACCAGACCCTCCCCACCTATAGGTAAGACTGAATCAAGGGATGGGGGTGGAGAGAGGGACTGCAGAGCAACTAGAGGTATTATCGGGACTACTGCTAATGTTTGGTGAGAGCGGCCTGGAAGACCCATCCCACAGGAGAGGACCAGAAGATTGATTTGTTACCGTTGTCGGGAAGAGGGACATGTAGCAGCGGTTTGCCCAGCGGGTGATGAACCCATGCAGTGTGACTTTCTGACAGAGAGATGACAGTCCCTTTTTGCAACCACATGCACTGCAGTAAAGAGAAATTAGAAACCTTTATGTAGAATGTGCTTAGATGGTAAAGATGTTGTGGTATTGTTGGATTCAGGTAGCCTGGTCATCTTAGTGAAAAGTGATCTAGTGGTGGGAAAAACCTTACATCCTAGGAAAATGGCTGTAGTTTGAGTACATGGGGACACTCGAGAATATCCGGTGACTACGGTTTCCTTTGAAACCTCCCTCGGTAACTTGTGTCACCAGGTGGGTTTAGTTCCCAAACTACCACATGACGGCATTGTGGGAAGGGATTTCCCAAAGTTCTGGGAACCCTGGGACTGCCCAGATTCCCCAGTAGGTGGTTCTTCTGAGCCTGAAACATCTACTCTAGAAACCTCTAACTGTGAGGATTCTCCTGAGTTTCCATTCTCAGTCTTAGCAGGGGAAACACCAGTCCCTAGGGAGGAACCTTCTACCCCAGAAGAGGAAGAGCGTCCGATAGGGTTTGATGACCTTGAGGTGCACAGAGAAAATTTCATCACTTAGCAATTGAGGGACCCCACATTGCTAAGAGCCCGGGAGAATGTAGTAAAGATAGGTGGGGAGTTAGTTAACCCTGATGAGAGGGTTTTCCTCCCTTACTTCATTATTGAAAGGGACCTGTTATATCGAGTGTCACAGAGGATAGAGAACACAATTGATAGTGCCTAAGATGGTTTTGGAACTGGCACATGGGCACATTCTTGGGGGACATTTGGAAGCAGAAAAAACCCAGGTGAGGATCACCCGGGTTTTATTGGCTTGGGATCACTAAGGAAGTGGAATTGTATTGCTCTTCCTGTCCAGTGTGTCAGATTACTGCACCCATGCAACATTTCCGCAGTCCGTTGGTACCCCTGCCCATTATCAAGGTCCCTTTTGAGAGGATCGCCATGGACTTGGTTGGCCCCTTACTGAAGTCTACTAGAGGGCACCAGCACATCTTGGTAATATTGGACTATGCCACTCGTTACCCAGAAGCGATTCCTCTCCGAAACACCTCTGCTAAAATTTGTATTGGTGTGGTCCAAGATTGGTAGAATCACCCAGATAGAAAGACACCTAATCCCAGGTAAATACAGTTATTTTGGAAAGAGGAAAAAAGGGGAGATAAATTAGGGTGCATTTTCTTTGATGGTAATGATGAGAAAGCACAGTTCCTTTGTTATAAAAATACAAAAAAAAAAATATTGTTTATTACATAGAATTATACAAGCAAAAATAAAGATATTTTAAAATCAGTTCAATTAATTCTGTGGGTACAAAAGAACATCAATAAGTTGAATTAGAGATGCACTTGAGAGGAAATCGCATAACCCTACATATTTAGCGGTATCCAGTCTGATCAAACAACCATAAATGTCCACAGGCAATGAGTGCCACAGGGTCTCCCCAAATGTAGGCTGGTCATGTGCATGTCCCTGTCGATAGCAGGAAAAGTTTTGTGACGGTCACAATAGGGCAGTAAAAAACACATCTGAAGAGCACTTGGAAACGCTGAATAGCCAGAGGGAGATTAGTGGGTCAATATGTTTTTGTGTTCGCAAGCCAGAAGGGGTTAAGCTCTGGAGGTCTGTTATGTAAACTAGATGAGATCTACATAATAGCAAAGGGTGGTGTACCAGGATCACACATCATAATATGATCAGTCGTCCAAAATCGGAATGATACTAGGTGGTTGATCCAAGGGATAGCTTGCATTCAGAACAGAATGTGATGATAAACCATCGTGACACATGAACCAGCAGCGCCCTGCGGAAGGGTGCTGCTGGTTCATGTGTCACTACATGCAGGGCGCTGAACGCATTGATTCCAATTGGGGGAGGGGGTGTTTTTTTTAACCACTTTAGTAGAGCCAAGGGCTCTAATACGCTTCCAAAAAGAGTGGGCTCGGGGCACAGAGCACTGTGCTCCAAGCCCAATCAGTTGTGTTACATAGTTACATAGTTAGTCAGGTTGAAAAAAAGACACAAGTCCATCCAGTTCAACCATAAAAAAAAATAAAAAATAAAACAAAGTAAAACACAGTACATCCTCCCATACACCCAACTCCATACCCACAGTTGATCCAGAGGAAGGCAAAAAACCCCAGCAGAGCGATGATCCAATTTGCTACCGGAGGGGAAAAAATTCCTTCCTGATCCCCCGAAAGGCAATCGGATTTACCCCGGATCAACTTTACCTACAAAACTTAGTACTCAGTTATATTATGTGCATTTAGGAAAGAATCCAGGCCTCTCTTAAAGCAATCTACTGAGCTGGCCAGAACCACCTCTGGAGGGAGTCTGTTCCACATTTTCACAGCTCTTACTGTGAAGAAACCTTTCCGTATTTGGAGGTGAAATCTCTTTTCCTCCAGACGTAAAGAGTGCCCCCTTGTCCTCAGTGTTGACCTTAAAGTGAATAACTCAACACCAAGTTCACTTTATGGACCTCTTATGTATTTGTACATGTTGATCATATCCCCCCTTATTCTCCTCTTCTCAAGAGTGAATAAATTCAGTTCCTCTAATCTTTCCTCATAGCGGAGCTCCTCCATGCCTCTTATCAGTTTGGTTGCCCTTCTCTGCACTTTCTCCAGTTCTCCGATATCCTTTTTGAGAACTGGTGCCCAAAACTGGACTGCATATTCCAGATGAGGTCTTACTAATGATTTGTACAGGGGCAAAATGATATCTCTATCTCTGGAGTCCATACCTCTCTTAATACAAGAAAGGACTTTGCTCGCTTTGGAAACCGCAGCTTGGCATTGCATGCCATTATTGAGCTTATGATCAACTAAAACACCCAGATCCTTCTCCACTACAGATCCCCCCAGTTGTACTCCCCCTAGCATGTATGATGCATGCATATTCTTAGCCCCCAAGTGCATAACTTTACATTTATCAACATTAAACCTCATCTGCCACTTAGTCGCCCAATTAGACAGAGCATTGAGGTCGGCTTGTAAATTGGAGACATCCTGCAAGGACATTATTCCAATGCATAGCTTGGTGTCATCTGCAAAAACAGAAATGTTACTTTTGATCTCAGACCCAATATCATTTATAAATATATTGAAAAGTAAGGGACCCAACACTGAACCTTGGGGTACACCGCTGATAACCTTGGACCATTCAGAGTAAGAATCATTAACCACAACTCTCTGAATTCTGTCTTTCAGCCAGTTTTCTATCCATTTACAAACTGATATATCTAATCCTGTCTAATTGTACTATAAGAGACTAGTACAATAGTGATAAAGATTGATTACTGTTGCCCTTGGATGGTAATCAACATCCTTAATAGACTAATATGCCACGTCCTAGTATTATGTAAATAGAAAACAATTCAGAAGGAATTGAAGGAAGAATGGACTTTGTAGGCACCTTTATGTAAAAGTACAAAATGTTATGTTTCACAAAGAAATAACATCCAGGGAGCTGGCTGGAGTTTCTGTCATTTCCGGTGGCAAAATGAGAGACACCTAATTATAGTCTAATTAGCCTAATTAGTCTCTTATAGTACAATTGCTTTAATGCCCGCACCGTTGGTGCGAGCGCATGCGCGCAGTAAGTCTCTTTGGCAGCCTCGCGATAAGTTGGTCGTTTCCGACGTTATTTCGAGCGGACGTTTCCGACGTATACCCGAGCGGAATGCGTATATAAGTGGGGTTTTGACACTACTCCTCAGATGCTGTTGGGGAGTGGAGCCAGACTCTTCACCCTGCTGTTTGTCGGTCCTGTACGACGTTTTTGTAGGCGTCCGACACTTGGAGGTTGGTTACTTATTTCTAATAGTAGTCCAACCTGGACTCTGTTTTCAAGCCTGACTTTTCTTTGTTGTGGTCTTTTATCAACTATGGCAAATTATCCTTGAATCTTGTCAGATCCCTGAGAGGTGGTTACAGCGGATATCTCCTTATCCTGATTAGCCGCTCTGGGGATTGCACTTTTGCCTTATAGATTCATTCCCTTTTCAACAAGCTGCGAGTAAGAGCCCTTTTTTTTTTTTTCTCTTTTCTTTTCATTTTGGGGATATTTTAATATTGGCAACAATACCCAACTGCCATACTATTATTCATTATTATTCCTTTATGTCTGATTTAGGTTCTCTCAGAGACCTCCTCAATTCTCAGACTCGTTGCTGGGTACACTACAAAAAGTACATATATTATTCAAAATGTATCTTTAACCCCATATTTGACACACTCGCCCAAGGTAAATATTCTTACTGTCTTACTTTTTCCATTTTTACATCAAACTAGGACATATTTATATTTACCTACAGTTTTCAATTATCTTCGTAGGCAACCCCTTTATGGGCCGTGCAAAGACTATGTCTCTGGCCTATATAATAGGCATTCAATGACATGATTGGTGCCTATTTCAGTATTCAATGTGTGCCAGTAGTGTACATATACATCATTTATTACTACAATTGTTTATATTCGTTTCACTATTTATCTAAATCGAGAAAGTACCCCTTGTTATGTTGATTACCTCACGTCTTGTCTAGGACCTTTCTACCAACACATTAGCTTTATTGTACCTGCAAAGGTCTCCTGTCCAATGTCTTAACATATAAAGTTACTTTATTGCTCTAGCAATAGACAATATTCAATAACTTCATAGTTACAATTTTTTATAAATGTATTTTATTTTTTTTTACTTTATATTCTTTATTGAGTTTTTTGTGGTACAAAAATACACAGGCGTTTATTTTCTTTACATACATCGTTGTAAATATAATTATAAATATAGCGCGTCTTCAGACCTTGGTTGTGCCCCTTTTACCCGTACCCCTTCCCCCCACCCTTCTTATTTATACCACGTTAGTGCACTCTATATTATGGCTTTCTCTATTCTCTTTTTACGTGACTATCACCATGTTTACTCTAAGAGTTTTCTCCCTCTCTCTTGCCGTTACCTCTCCCTTCCGCCCAGATCTCTCCCCAACAGCCCGACATGATTACTCTCCCCGCCCTAGGGTGGACATCCCATTCTGCTCAGCCAGGGTGCCCACAGCTTTTTGAATTTTTCAAAGTTGCCCTGTCTAGTTAAAGTTACTTTCT
The DNA here is from genome assembly GCA_029574335.1 of Rana kukunoris. Taxonomy (NCBI): domain Eukaryota; kingdom Metazoa; phylum Chordata; class Amphibia; order Anura; family Ranidae; genus Rana; species Rana kukunoris. The sequence goes on from CM056049.1 coordinate 441,822,464, forward strand.
CCTTCCATACTGTGGCGTTGATCGTGTTTACCCATTCTACAGTTGTAGGCGCTTTCTCTGATTGACACTTTTGTGCTATTAGTTTCCTGGCCTGGAACAAACATCTCACAGCCGCTACTGCACTACCCCTTTGCTCCGATCACACCTCCATACCTCCCAACAAGCAAACCCTAGCCTCCAATTCCAGATCTATCCCGAAAGTTGTATTTATTATCTCTAGTACATTACCCCAGTATCTATATAGTTTCGGGCATTTCCACATCATATGGATAAGGTCACCAGTGTTTTGGCACCTGGGACATTTATCATCTACTTTTCTCCCAAAGTTGTATAACCTCTTTGGGGTATAATAAACCCTGTGAAGTAAAAACAAGTGGGAAACTCTCTGTGACGGGGCTAGTGACACCAATTTCCCCATCTCGAGGATCTGTTCCCATTGCTCATCTGTTATATGGCCTATATACTCTTCCCATCTTTATTTGTTTTTTCCTGGACTTTCTTCCCCAATCGCCCCCTCACTAATCTTTGCATATAGGTCTGATATAATTCCCTTGGTACTCTCGGAATTAATTAGATGTTGGAAATGGGGGATTTTTTGCCCTCTTGCCGGGTCCGTCTTGAATTGGGCCTGTAGGGCATGTCTGACCTGCAGGTAAGTATAAAACAGTTATTCCTAGCTTTTCCCATTCTTTCACTTTTCCCATTTTTACAATCTCCTGCAGATTTTTGTTTTCCCATAGAGGGGAGTATTCTGTTAGCCCCTTATACCCCAAAGCTGCCTTACCTGCCTGCCATGTTCTTTTAACCAGACACAGTGTCGCGTTCATATCTGGGAAAGAATCAGCCTCCAGGGTTTCTATTATAGATCTATGTGGGGACCCCATTAACATAATTTTCCCACTAGAATTCCCTCCTCCTTCGGAACCGCATCCCCCCAGATGCTGTAATTGGGCTGCTAAAAAATAACTACGGGGGTGTGGAACCGCCAGGCCACCCCTATTTGTTGGCAATTGCAATGTCCGTAGACTGATCCTGGCCTTCCTCTTCTTCCAAATTAACTCCCTAAAAAGGGTCTCTATTTTTTTAAACCATGCCTTTCCTATCCACACTGGTGAATTGTGGAATACATAAAGTAGTTGTGGCATCCAGATCATCTTTATAAGATTACTTCTTCCGGCTACCGATAAGGGAAGTCTTCCCCAGATATCCGCTTTCCTTTTGAATTTAAGCAAGAGTGGCTCAATAAATGTATTTTTAGTTACCTGGCACATTCCCACATTTCGCCTCGCTGCAACTTTTGTGGGTCCAATTTATCCATCATCCGGGTCTTCACCCCACTTTCTTTAGGGGTGTACCATATCAGTCAACTAGCACTGCACCATACGGGGGTGGGCATTTCTACAAACTCGTTTAAAGCAGCATCAAAAAACTTTCGTGAGCATTTCACACTATAATGTTTATGGTTTGATTAGTTTAAAACCAAACAAACGCTATTCTATCTGACAATTTAATTGAAACTGTTTTTCTTTATACAATTTAGAGGCTCCTGATGAAGCGATCGAATAAAGCGAAACATGTAGAGCACAAGTCTTTCATTGTGGACACGGTGGACCTCCTATCAAGGAGATTCTTTTACTCAATATAGGCAGTTACTATATAGACATCTCTATAGCCAATTACTGACATCATTATTGTGTAGCTCCTGTTAGAAGGTCACTGGATGTTCCCAATATTGTATTGTATTGTATTGTTTTTATAAAAAAAAAATCCTTCTCTATTTTTATGTATTTAGATGTTATTTCTTTGTGAAACATTACATTTTGTACTTTTACATAAATGTGCCTACAAAGTCCATTCTTCCTTTAATTCCTCCTGAATTGTTTTCTATTTACGTGTTACAATAGTGAATATCAATTCACTATTGTAACACTGATTCTCCTCCTGGACAAGAGGGTCATAAGACCCATCACCCAATTGGCAGAAATTAGATCCGATCGGTTTGGCCGCCAGGAGGGAGAAGACGTTGGGGAACCGAGACAAGTCCACTGCCCAGAGCGCTGCCTGTGAGATGGGGTAAGTGCAGAGCCCTGACTGACTGATGGAGGGAGTTGAAGTTCATAACCACCGCGGGGGGAGGGCTTCTGTGCCATTCGTGACCCAACCGGGGGGGGGTCGTCAAATATTCCACCCGCAGCCCCACCACCGTTGGGTCATGAATGACACAGAAGCCCTCCCCCCGCGGTGGTTATGAACTTCAACTCCCTTCATCAGTCAGTCAGGGCTCCACACTTACCCCATCTCACAGTATCTGTGGTCACAAAGGTCAACCCCCCCTTTTGGTCAGTCAGAGCCCCACACTTACCCCATCTCCCCCAAAAAAAAACACCAGCTGCCAGTGCCTTTACTGTTGGTATTCCTGTTCATGACATCCCCTAAATATGGAGACAGGCAAGTAAAAAAAAAAACAGGTGACCGTTTCTAACTTCTGTATGTTTTAATTTACCAAAAAAGTTAAGGGTTTTGGCTAAAGATGGACCTTTTTTAAAATGGAGAAAAGTGAGACCCAGAGAAACAGATTTTCAAATCATTTGGGTAAAGCTATTCATGTATATGTGTTTCAACTGCTGTGTTGCCTGAGCTATAGATTAAAATAGATAACTTGCACAAATGTGCAATAACAGAAAGGGTTTATGATTTAAAACATGTGCTGAAATTAGTGTAATTACAAACTTAATATTCTAAGACATGATTGTAAAAAAAATTGGTGAGTAAAAATGATTATATAAATAGAGCACTTTATTGGAAAAGAACAGCAGTGTGAGGCTTGTCTGTATGAATGGAAAAGCTTCAGTGTGTGCCAAAGGCAAATTGTGTAATGCATCAGTGCTTCTGTGTTCTAAAGTATAGAAGCCATCAAAATAATGTACAGAGTGTATCAACTGAGTATGATGATGACCTAAATGGCACAAGCCGAAAGGTAAGATGTTTAATTAGCCTGTTTGCTATGATCTTTTCATCTCTCCATCATCTCTTTCATACTTCTAAAGAACATACCCATGTCTACAGTCTAAAATATGTAGCTGATTGCTGACTTGTTAATATATATATATATATATATATATATATATATATATATATATATATATATATATATATATATATATATATATATACTTCAGTCTGTAACCAAAACATGTTCTGCAAAAGTATCTAATATATGGGTACATTTTTTACATCTTTTAGTAAAACTGTAAATATTATTACAGTTACTTATGTAGCACAGAAAATGAATTCAACAATTTACATATATATTGTACAGTCACATCAGTCCCTGCCCCTAAATGACCTTAAAGTGGAGTAACCCCATACAGACACACAGAGAATATGCAGACTCCAAGCAGGTAGTGCCATGGTTGGGAGTCAAACCGAAGACTCTAGGGCTCTCAGGCAGAAGCACTATCCGCTTAGTGCTTAGTAGTGCACTTTGTGCCACCACGCAGGATTGATTGGGCTGTCATTGCAATTACTTTGTATCCAAGTAGATTATACATTTTTTTTCAGGGCAGATTGTGCTTCATTTAGTGGTAAATGGTAATAGATTTACCCTGAATCTGTTTCATTATGAAAGGAAAACTAGTTAAAAACAGAACCACTGTACTCACATGTCATGTTAACTGACTAGCCTCAGATGATAAACAGAGATGAAACACATCCTCCTACATAAGTTTCTGCAGCCATTTCTATTGTAGAGCCTCCTAAAAACATACAGATCAAAGGTTTTTCTTAGCTCTAGCAGGCAGGAGGTGAGGATCTAATGTCACACACACACTACAGAGCTACAGCACAGATCTGCCTGTAAGCTAAGAAACCTGATTTCTAAGAAATATTTGTAATATAAGCGGTCATGCCAAACAGAGTTATGATAGAGGTTAAAATATATTAGCACTGGCGATGACTCTCCTCAATGAGCTACTTGATATGCTCTACAGTTTACTGGACAATTCCCTGAATGATCCTGCCTTGAAACCTGTTTACCTTGAACCTTGAACTTTTTGATCCTCTCATGAACTTCCTGATTTAAAGTGGTTGTAACCCTGAAAAAAAAGGAGATCTATGCCATTGCACAGTGCAATAGAAGCCCTGAAAACTTTGCCCAATCAGGGCACATAGCATTGTCAGAGCCATGATTGGACACTGTGATGATGACTCTATCCAATCATGGCTCATTGCTCTTAGTTGCACTATAAAAATATTCTTCCCATTGCGGCCTTTAGCAGTGTGATAGTGGCATGGATAATGATAGAACGGGGTTCTGTTCAGTGCTTTTAGATAGTGTTGAGCGGAATACGCCATATTCGATTTCGCGATATTGCGCGAATATATAGAAGAATATTCGCGAATATTCGCTAATATCGAATATTCGTGATATTTTATCCAAAAAAAATGTTGCGAAATTTCGCTAATGCGAAAATGATTGCGAAATTCTCAGAAACGGAGATCATTTCCTGTATTACTAAACTAATATGCACTAAACACTAACTCTACACTAACTCTACTTAAAAGAAAGGAGAATAAGGGGGCAAAAGCAGGGCGGAGAAGATAATCGCGCAATATTCCTATTGCGCGATTATCTTCTCCGCCCTTCTTTTGCATCAGAGCCAATCAGAATAACTCGAATATTCGGCAAAAGGAATATCGCGCAATATTCCTTTTGCCGAATATTTAAGTTATTCTGATTGGCTCTGATGCAAAAGAAGGGCGGAGAAGAAAATCGCGCAATATTCCTTTTGCCAAATATTCAAGTTATTCTGATTGGCTCTGATGCAGCATCAGAGCCAATCAGAATAACTCGAATATTCGGCAAAAGGAATATTGCGCGATTTTCTTCTCTGCCCTTCTTTTGCATCAGAGCCAATCAGAATAACTCGAATATTCGGCAAAAGGTATATCGCGCTATATTCCTTTTGCCGAATATTTCGAGTTATTCTGATTGGCTCTGATGCAAAAGAAGGGCGGAGAAGCTAATCGCGCAATATTCCTTTTGCCGAATATTCGAGTTATTCCAGAGCCAATCAGAATAACTCGAATATTCGGCAAAAGGAATATTGCGCGATTAGCTTCTCCGCCCTTCTTTTGCATCAGAGCCAATCAGAATAACTCGAATATTCGGCAAAAGGAATATCGCGCAATATTCCTTTTGTCGAATATTCGAGTTATTCTGATTGGCTCTGATGCAAAAGAAGGGCCGAGTAGCTGATGCGATTCTTTTATGTTGCCGAAAATTCGCAATGCGAATTTTCAGCAACATAAAAGAGTCGCATCAGCTACTCGGCCCAGGGTCTCTCTCTAATCATACCAGCAATGCTTTTAGACGTCGATGGAGATCACTAGGATGTGATCTGTTTTAAAAATAAATTTGAAAAAATACGAATATTCGCCATAGCGAATATTCGCCGCAATATTCGAGTTATCCGCGAATACTCGAATATGCAATATTCGTATCGAATATTCGCAATGCGAATATTCGTGAGCAACACTACTTTTAGACAGTTAGTGTGTTATAGTGTGTTATTGTGATTATGTTGTGAGTGTAGAATATCAGTTTAGTGTGAATCTAGTGATACTGCTGTGTGAGTGTAGTGGGATTGTTCATTTTTAATTTAGTGTCAGTTTAGAATGAATCTAGTGCCAGCACAATGTGAGAGTAATACTTGAGTGTAATGTTATTTTGTCAGGGCAGGTTTCCTGCAGTATATTTCAGCGTTTTACTGCATGCTTACTACAGTAGTTTTTTGCAGGTTTACTGCAGTATTTTTCAGTGCAATTTTGCAGGTTTACCACAGTATATTGCAGTGCTTTAGTGCAATTTAATGCAGTGTATTTCAGTATAATGGTGCACATTTACCGCAATATATTGCAGGGTGTTACTGCACGTTTAATGCACTATACTTCAGAGTGTTACTGCATGTTTAATGTAGTATATTGCAGTGCATTACTGCACGTTTAATGCAGTATATTTTAGTGCGTTACTGCAGGTTTACCACAGTATATTTCAGTGTGTTGGAGCACGTTTACTGCAGTATATTTTAGTGCGTTGGTGCACATTTACCACAGTTTATTGCAGTGTGTTACTGTGCATTTACCACAGTTTGTTTCAGTGCATTACTGCACATTTAACACAGTATATTTTAGTGCATTTTTGCAGGTTTATTGCAGTATGTTGCAGTGTGTTACTGCACATTGAATGCAGTATAGTTCAATGCGTTAGTGCACGTTTAATGCAGTATATTTCAGTCAATTACTGCACGTTTAACACAGTATATTTCAGTGTGTTATTGCAGGTTTACCGCAGTATAGTGCATTATTGCACGTTTAACGTAGTTTACAGTATTTCAGTGCATTAGTGCATGTTTACCGCAGTATATTGCAGTAAGTTATTGCAGGTTTACTGCAGTACATTTTAGTATGTTACTGCATGTTTAACAAAGTATATTTTAGTGCGTTATTGCAGGTTTACCGTAGTATATTGCAGTGTCTTAGTGCATGTTTAACACAGTATATTTCAGTGAGTTATTTCACATTTAACGCAATATATTTCAGTGCATTAGTGCACGTTTTCTGCAATAAATTGCAGTGCATCAGTGCAGTTTTACTGCAGTATATTTAGTGTGTCAGTGGAGTGTGTCTGTGTATTGAGTACTTAAGTAAAAGTGCACTAAACACCACTTTATATTGATTAAAGTGCATCCACTTACACATTTCAATAGCCCCCCCCCCCTGCATCATGTCAGGAAGGCCAGAAAGGAGAGGCATATGTTCCTATGGCACTGTGAGGGGGCCAGCAGTGTCTGTGTCGACAGGCAAAGGTGGGTGTGGTTCGTCCTCAGGCAGGGCATCATTTACTCTGTTTAGTGATGTTGCCTGTACCATCCAGCCAGAGCATGCAGAAGAGGTGGTGGACTGGCTTACTAAACCATCCTCATCCTCCATCAACCAAGCAGAGTTTAGTGCATAGTCCACAGCAGCTGCCAGAGTGGCATATTCTGCCTTTGTTGTACACAGCTACTCCTGTCATAGCTCCAGCATCACGCATGGAGGAGTCAGCTGAGTTATTTGAACATGGCGTCAGCCACTTGTTCTTTGATAATGTACAGCTTGAAACAGTGGGAGAAATTAAAGAGTGGGCAGTAAGGGATAATAAGACTGTCTCAGTTAAGGACTTTAAAAACATTTGCCACCCTGAGAGAGGAATATGAAATCCCCAATTGCACGTTTTACAGGTATCTCCAAATTAGGCATGCATTAAATGCCCAGTTTAATAGAGTGGGACCAAACTGGATTAGGCCACGAGTTCCCCAAAAAATAAGAGGAGGGATAGAGAAGAAAGGGTTTATTTCCAAAATCTACCCATGCATATGTGAGGAGAATATTAAGGGACCAGCGCAGCTCAAAAGTATAAAGAAATGGGAGGGAGAACTGGGAATTATAACGGATGATAAATGGAGGATGGTGCTGGAGAGAGGGCAAATGGTCACAGTCTCGCCAGCCCAGAAGATATAATTTCTAAAAATATTACATAGGGCATACTATACCCCAAAAAGACTATTTAGATTTGGGTGGAGAACGGATGCAGGATGCCCTAGATGCCAGGACACAGGGGACTTAATACATATGCTATGGAGATGCCCTAAACTATTTAGGTACTGGCTAGAGATTATTAAAATGATTAATAAAACATATGGGACTAGTTTGGAGATAGACCCTAGAACGTGTATATTGGGGATATGGGATGAAAGGGGAGGGTTGGCGAGCACCACAAAAGCAGTAGTAAGGTGCCTTTTTCAGGCAAGAAAACAAATAGTCCAAAGATGGCAGACAGTAAACCCCCCAACAATAAGCGAGTGGACCAACACAGTGACAGAAACAATATGGAAAGAGAAAACAGTTTACATCAAGAGAGGAAATACCAAGGAATTTGATAAAATATGGAAACCGTGGTTACTTAGAACAGGATATCCGGAATAAAATGCAAGGGAACAAATTGGAGAACAAGGCTGGGTAGAGAGAGGGGGGTGGTAGGGGGGGAGGGAAAATAATCAATCAATAAGAGTAAAGATTAAGATTATGATATACGGCGAATGTGAAATGTTTTGTAAAAATAATATTTTATATGTAATCTGTTTTTAAATATGAAGGATAATGAAATAAAGAGAATTACATTTAGATAATGTACAGCCATTTTTTGATTCAGATCTGGGTTTTGGGGTTGAGGAAGGTAGAAACATGAGCCTACAGAGATGGAAGAACACTGGTAAACAACAAATTGGCAGTCATATTCCCCCAGCTGCAGCATATTGCCAAGTTGGCTCCAGTGATGATGGGGATGGAGGGGATGATGATGAGGTCACTGACACGACTTGGGTGCCGTATAGAGCAGTGGAGGAAAGTGAGGGTGAGGCACAACCCCAAATAGGCAGCCATTATGGAAGAGTAGAAAGCAGCCACCCTATTCCATCACATTGTGGAGCTGTCATCTCACTGCCCACTTCCCACAGCTCAACAGTTTAGTTCTTCTTAATACATGTGCAGCCGATTGCACTGTTGCAATTTGCAAACTTTGCCTCAAGCACATCAAGCGTGGAAAAACCCCAGCCATTTGGGTACCAGATGCTTTACAAGGCATTTAAAGTGGTTGTAAACCCCACTTTTTGACTTTTACCTACAGGTAAGCCTATAATAATGGCCCGTACACACGATCCGAATATCGAACGAAAAACATCGTACGATGATGGATCGTACGATTTTCGGATCGTGTGTACACTACTTTCGAGAGCCGATCACGACCGTTCATCCGATATTATTAGATCGGACAAGCACGAAAATTTTCCTCGTACGATATCAGATCATACGATTTTCATTTAGTCAGTAAAGTTGTCGTCCGACAATACAATACAAATACATTACAACACATGACATCACTTCCGGTTTTTTTCTGTCGTGACTTTAATAAACTATTTCATTTTACTTGCGACTATTAAGCGAAAAAAGTTGTACGATCCGTCGTACGATATTCGGATCGTGTGTATGGGCCATTAGGCTTACCTATACAGTGCGGAAAATAAGTATTTGAACACCCTGCTATTTTGCAAGTTCTCCCACTTGGAAATCATGGAGGGGTCTGAAATTGTTATCGTAGGTACATGTCCACTGTGAGAGACATAATCCAAAAAAAAAAATCCAGAAATCACAATGTATGATTTTTTTTAACTATTTATTTGTATGATACAGCTGCAAATAAGTATTTGAACACCTGAGAAAATCAATGTTAATATTTGGTACAGTAGCCTTTGTTTGCAATTACAGAGGTCAAACGTTTCTTGTAGTTTTTCACCAGGTTTGCACACACTGGAGGAGGGATTTTGGCCCACTCCTCCACACAGATCTTCTCTAGATCAGTCAGGTTTCTGGGCTGTCGCTGAGAAACACGGAGTTTGAGCTCCCTCCAAAGATTCTCTATTGGGTTTAGGTCTGGAGACTGGCTAGGCCACGCCAGAACCTTGATATGCTTCTTACAGAGCCACTCCTTGGTTATCCTGGCTGTGTGCTTCGGGTCATTGTCATGTTGGAAGACCCAGCCTCGACCCATCTTCAAAGCTCTAACTGAGGGAAGGAGGTTGTTGCCCAAAATCTCGCAATACATGGCCCCGGTCATCCTCTCCTTAATACAGTGCAGTCGCCCTGTCCCATGTGCAGAAAAACACCCCCAAAGCATGATGCTACCACCCCCATGCTTCACAGTAGGGATGGTGTTCTTGGGATGGTACTCATCATTCTTCTTCCTCCAAACACGGTTAGTGGAATTATGACCAAAAAGTTATATTTTGGTCTCATCTGACCACATGACTTTCTCCCATGACTCCTCTGGATCATCCAAATGGTCATTGGCAAACTTAAGACGGGCCTTGACATGTGCTGGTTTAAGCAGGGGAACCTTCCGTGCCATGCATGATTTCAAACCATGACGTCTTAGGCCTCGTACACACAATCAAATCTGTCTGCTGGAAACGGTCTGCTAGACCGTTTCAGCAGACAGATTCGATCGTGTGTACGGGCGAGCCGACGGATTTGGCCACCCGACAGATTTCAAAGCATGCTTTAAAATCTATCGGGTGGGAACCCGTCCGCCCGACATGTCTGCTGGTTAGTACACTTACCAGCAGACATGTCGTCTCGCACCGGCGCCGAATGGATTCGGCGCATGCGCGGAAGTGTTATACTTCCTGGTGCGGTGACGTGGCGGCGTAAACGTCACCGCCACGTCACCGACACGTCAGCGCGCTGTCTGCTGGCGGGGATTTTGGTTTGCTCGTGTGTACACGCGAGCAAACCAAAATGACAGCAGACAGATTTGTTCAAATCGGTCGGACAGACCGTTTTGAACAAATCTATTGCCTCGTGTGTACGAGGCCTTAGTGTATTACCAACAGTAACCTTGGAAACGGTGGTCCCAGCTCTTTTCAGGTCATTGACCAGCTCCTCCCGTGTAGTCCTGGGCCGATTTCTCACCTTTCTTAGGATCATTGAGACCCCACGAGGTGAGATTTTGCATGGAGCCCCACTCCGAGGGAGATTGACAGTCATGTTTAGCTTCTTCCATTTTCTAATGATTGCTCCGACAGTGGACCTTTTTTCACCAAGCTGCTTGGCAATTTCCCCATAGCCCTTTCCAGCCTTGTGGAGGTGTACAATTTTGTCTCTAGTGTCTTTGGACAGCTCTTTGGTCTTGGCCATGTTAGTAGTTGGATTCTTACTGATTGTATGGGGTGGACAGGTGTTTTTATGCAGCTAATGACCTCAAACAGGTGCATCTAATTTAGGATAATAAATGGAGTGGAGGTGGACATTTTAAATGCAGACTAACAGGTCTTTGAGGGTCAGAATTCTAGCTGATAGACAGGTGTTCAAATACTTCTTTGCAGCTGTATCATACAAATAAATAGTTAAAAAATCATAAATTGTGATTTCTGGATTTTTTTTTTTGGATTATGTCTCTCACAGTGGACATGCACCTACGATAACAATTTCAGACCCCTCCATGATTTCCAAGTGGGAGAACTTGCAAAATAGCAGGGTGTTCAAATACTTATTTTCTGCACTGTAGGTATAAAGAATATCTCCTAAACCTGTACGGTTTAGGAGATATTCCCCTCGCAATGCGCCGCTGCTTGCAGGGGGGATCCTCGGCTGATGGGCCGGCCGCCGACAACCCTTGCCGGAATAAAATCTCCCGCGCACATACGCGGGAGTGACGTCATCGCCGCTCCAGCCAATCACAGCGCTGGAGCAGCGATACCCGGAAGACACGCCGGCGGTGCATATTAGCTCATTATGGCTTTTGCCTTGCAGGTGTAACAAAAAAAAAGAATGCATATGCGGGTTTACAACCGCTTTAACCTACCAGCACTTAGCCCAGTGTCAAAAGCACCTGAAAGCCACACAAAAGGCACCCAATTTCTGCCCCTGTGATTGACAGGTTCCCAGTCACTATTTATTTTCATGTAAGGCCTTTCTAACTCTGTACCATCACATGGAAGGCAGTGTTGTGGAAACATTTGGCAAGGCAGTCAGCTCTAAGTTCCACGTTACTAATGACACATAGTCCAGGAAGCATGGTCAGGGATGCTATATTTCATTCACTGCGCACTGGCTAACTCTTTTTTTGCAACTCAGAAGGATGCAGGACAAGGCTCAGTGTAGCCTGTTATGCTGCCACATCTCCATACAGCTACTGTTGATTAGGGATGAGCTTTGAGTTCAAGTCAAACCCATGTTCGACTCGAACATCTCCTGTTCGGCCGTTCTGCAAATTTCGAACATTATGGGCCATTTGTGCTAAATTCGAGTGGCGCGTTGCAGCCCATAATTCACTGCGGCATCGCAGTGCATTGTTGGCTGATGATTGGCCAAGCATGCACTATGACCCGCATGCTTGGCCAATCACAGCGCCGTAAGCAAAGAGAGCCATAATTGGCCAAAGCCACAGTGGCCAATTATGTCTCAGGGGGTTTAGTACACGCCCCACACAATATAAGGTCGCCTGCATGGCGGCATTGTGTAGTGTGTTGCAGCGGTGGTGAAAGACAGACACAGAGAGAGAGAGAGAGAGACAGTGTCATTTCAATTGAGTTAGATAGAGCAGAAAGGATAGTCAGTAAACTGCAGTTACAGTATGTAGATATATATATATATATACAGTATGCATCCCAGGTGTTGTATATATAATTATACACTTTATTCAGTTTAGCTAGATCCATTCCTGTATTCTCTTCCTAATATACTGACAGGCAAGCAGGAGATTGTGCTAGCTGCAGTATTTTCACTTAGTGTACTGTGTCCTTTGCACAGTGTGCACCTAAAGCTACCTGAATACAATTGCTGGTGTTCTTATACTAATACAACAGTATTGTCAGTTAGTGTACGGTAGACATGTGCATTTGTTTTCGTCCGAATGCATTTTTGTCCAAATTTCAGGCATTTTGATTATCGTTTTAACAAACAAAAATGAATGCACACAATACGAAAACCGAAAGATCCGACATAAACATATGCTTTATTTTCGTTTTTGTTGCAACAACAGTTCAACATAGATAGGAGTTTCGCCATGACGCTGACAATAACAATCGGTGTCTATCGAACCTGCGGTTGAATGTGCCTAACCTTAACTATAGAGTCCAAGATTATTCTACAAAGGGCTTTTTTCAGCGGGAACGCGGGGGAACGCAGTTCCGGCACCTCCAGAACTGAATATATGTAATGGTAAGGAGTGCTGGAGGATCTATTGATGCTGGTGCTGGGGAATCTGTTGTTGTTGGATGGAATCTATCCACTGAAGATAGGGGATCTATTGTTGCTGGGTGAGTCTTTGGTTGCTGGGAGGGATTTACTGTTGAAGAAGGGGTCTTTGTTGCTGGCTGCTGGAGGGTCTATTGATGGTGGCTATTGGGAAATGTATTGTTGCTGGAGTGGACTTATTTTTGCAGGGGGGGGGGGGAGTCTGTTATTGCCAGTGGAGGTTGTATTGTTGCTGGGGTGGGTCTTATGCTGCAGGGGGTCAATCATTCCTGGAGGAAAGGGTCTAGTATTGCTGGCTGCTGGAGGGTCTATTGATGCTGGCTGTTGGGTGTCTATTGTTGCTAATACTTAGCACTATACAATGATACTTGGTTCTGTATTTTGTATTCTCTAAAAGGGGTGGTACTGGGAGGTGGGTAGGAGATGGAAACAAGGAACAGTGCTTGGAGGTGGGTAGGGGCGGAGTCAATGGATGATTTAGAAAGGAGGAGTTCCTGCACCTATTCTCTGAGAAAAAAAGCCCTGATTCTACATAGAGACAAAAGATTTGACATTATAGAGAGAAAAGATTTGACATTATAGAGAGAAAAGATTCGACATTATAGAAAGAAAATATCGCTGCTGGAACTGGGTGGGGGAAGTAAAATAAAAATAATGATGATGATGAATGTTATTGGCTGATTGTAACCAAAGAGGAAGAGCAGTAAAATTGCTAGAACTAACTTGACAATTCAACATGAACGACGAAGATTCGACAAAACATCGAAAAACATACAAACGTTGAATATGCCATTGAAGGCTTATGGTGTTTGTCGAAAGTACTAAGAAGATTTGACGGAGCAGCTAAACTGTATGATGCTACAATCATACATTTCCGGTCAAATGCTTGGTCAATAGGCTATGGAAAAGTTCTAATGTTGGTTGACTAGTAATAATAATTAATAAATATAATTATTACTAGTCATACAACATTAGAATTCTACTACAGCTACCTTGTAGGCGAAACATTCGACCGGAAATGTACGATTGCGGCATCGTACAGTTTCGCTGGTTTGTCGAATCTTCTTTGAACATTCGACAGACACCATAAGCCATTAATGACAGATTTGACCTTAATTCATTCAGATTTTCGGATAAATGCAATTTCTAACGAAAAACTAAATAATTAAAAACGAATTTCGGGAGTAACTACATACATTTATTTTTCGCATTAGAAAACGAAATTCCAAAACAAAATATTTCAGTGTTCACATGTCTAGTGTACGGTGTCCTTTGCACAGTGTACACCTAAAGCTACCTTAATAGAATTGCTGGTGTTCTCATACTAATACCACAGGCAGGGAGCTGCAAGTATTTTAACTTATATAGCTGAAACCAACCAGTGATTAATTATGCCAACTAACCCTTGTATCTGAGATTTTTGCAACAAAACAGACACAAAACACAAATAACTACAACCTATACAATAAAACCAGTACACATATAACAAAAAAAATAAAATAAACTTTGGGAGGGGCGTGGCTTGGCATCGGACCCGAATGGCTGCCTGATTCCCGGGCTCCCGTCCACAGGAGACAAACGCTTCCTTCAGCCGAGCCATCCACCACAGGTCAATGGGGAAAACATCCAAAAACACATCCCCGACTAGGTCCCGCTCTCCCAGAGGTACCGGATCGCAGAGCGGCCGCGTCATACCGGAGATCTTCCGGTCCCAGGTACGCGAGGCCCCGGCTTCAAATCGGGCCTACTCGAGCGCCGCTCGTTCCTCCAGCCTCAGCCCCACAAACAGGAGACGCTTGAAGCCTCAAGCCATGGCTGCTGTAGCTAGCTCCCCGCAACCCCTGTGCATGCAGGACCTCCGGTCAGTGGCAGAAGACATTAAAGCCACCCTTTTCTCTGCTATCACAGACCTAAGAAGGGATGTACAGGCAATGGCTGTGAGGGTAGAGGAGGTAGAAGACAAAACAGCCCGCCATGACACTGCCATTCAACAGCTCCAGGCCTCTTCTCAATCAAACATCACACAGCTCAGAGACATCCAAAGATACTTAGAAGACTTGGACAACAGGGGGCGTCGCCACAACATTCGGGTAAGAGGCATCCCTGAATCAGTTGAAAACATGCATATTGTTAAAGCTACTATCGCCATTTTCAATGATCTGCTGGGCAGGCCCCCTGAAACACCCATTGATTTTGAGCGCTTACATAGAGCCTTGAAACCCAGAGGTAGAGATACTGATCCCCCCAGGGATGTGATTTGTTGCCTTGTGAACTTTAAGCTAAAAGAGGAAATTCTCCATAGGGCTAGAGATCGTCGCTCCCTCACGTATGCAGGATCAGACATTAAACTGTTCCAGGATCTCTCGCCTATTACCCTGCAAAATAGGAGAGATCTACGCCCTCTTCTTGAACTCCTACGCTCCAAGGGTATCCAGTACCGATGGAAATTTCCCTTCTGCCTCTCTGCCTCAAATCAGGGCCGCACAGCAAACCTGCGCGTGCCGGAAGACCTACCTGCCTTTTTTCAGACACTGAATCTTCCCCGCATTGACGTCCCAGATTGGTACAGCAGCGTGCACCCACCGCGCCTGAGGAGATCAACCTCCACTGATGCCATCCCAGTCCGTGATGACTTCCAATTGGGACGCCGCAGACACACCCCACCGAGGGGTCCCGACATCTCAGATCCTCAGATTGCTATGCTCGACAGCCCAACAGCCTCCCCGGCCCACAGAAGAGCCCGCCGTGATGGACCTGATGAAGCAAGCGTGTCCCTGCCCTCCTTTGCTTCCTGCGGATGACTGTTTCGCCTCAAGGAGAGAGCTTTCACGAGACACTCGTCTGCTGCTTTCAGACCATCGCACTTCTATTGATGCATCGAGAGTAACTTTTCTCCTTTCTCCCCAGCAACTGTCGATCCTCGACAACACTATCTGCTCTCCTCACCAGCCCATGGTTATCCAATCAATAAAGCGTGAGTAGAGCGCTACTGAACTAGTGAATATTTTGCTCACCCCATGTTCCAGTCATCCCCCCTTGGAAAACTGGTGGTTCTTTAGGTCACACCTTCCCCCTTTTTTTTTTTTGTTGTTCCAATTAGTTTATTTTTGTTGTTCGGGGGAAGGAACATATGTTCTTCACTACAACCGCCTAGGACAAGCTCCCAGACGTAATATAACACATGGACAAGTGCCTCCCTTAAAGGTAAAGCGTTGCTTTTGAATGCCTTCCTATGCTCCTCCCGGTCCCTTCCCATATCCCCTTCCCCTAACCCCACCCTACCCTCATCGCGGCATATACGTGTAGGCTTACCCTACATGGTCTTCCTTTGATTGATGTTAACAATCTGGCTTTGATTCGTAATTCTTAGAATGCTATTGCATTTATATTCATTGCTATGTATTCAATTGTATAATGGGGTCATATTTCACTGATACTGAGTCGACTCACATAGTGGGGGGCATACTTAAGCTGCCTTTCATACTTACACCCTGCCTAAATCCTAGGGAGTTCTATTATGACAGACGTCTGTTTCCTAATTTCATGAAAGTCTTTTGCTTCTCTTGCAGCCCCCTTGACATGCCATCTGTATAGACCTGACATTCTTTCGGATGATACGCCTGAGGGGGGAGGGAGAAGAGTGATAGATGTATCTACTTTAGGTTATGTTGGAAGGCAGACTCCCTCCCACTGATTGAAAAGCTTTATACCATTCACACATAAAGCTAGGGAGTTTATGTAGCTGCCTCTGTTTCAGGTAGCTCCAAGTACTTATCTCCCTGCACCCCCTGAAATAGTGACCGCCTTTGAATATGTATCACTCCTGCGCCAAACTACCTCGGTCTGGAATAGATACCTCACATGACAAAATTCTAGACGAGATCCGCCTGGATACGCTCATATAAGGGAAGCTGCTCTCTGACATACTTTCATTCACAGTTTTATTTTGGTTATTTGAGTTAAATATAGCAAATATTGTCTCAGCTGGTAGTCCCCCTCATCTTCATTTTAATGGCGACATATTGTAAGCTGCAGAAGGCCTCCTCTGTTCGTGATAATCCACACATACAATGAGATGTTAAGTTCTATTCTTTTTGTGCTGTTCATACCTGTTTAACATGCATACTGTTTGACCTTATAATTTGGCCCTATATTTGACCCCATAGACTTTGTTCATATGATCACTCTAGTTATTACTAATGAAGATTGGCTCCTTAGCATATTCTATGTTATAAATCTCCTGTGGACGAGAGAAACAGATTCTTGACCGTTCCATATCGATTCCCACCACCTCCCCACGAGACGGGCACGCACGTGTTCCTGTCTAACTCTACCGGACACCTCCATAGCATAGGAGAGGTTACATACAACCTCCCTAACTCCGGTCACTTACACATTCCGTAGTATCTTGACCCCTTGCTCTCCTACCTCTCCTTCTTCCTCCTCACCCCCCCCAACCACCCCCCTTCCCCCTGTTCCCCTCTTTCTCTCCCTCTCTCTCTATCTCCTTTCTTCCCCTCCCTTCCTTCTTCTCCCCCCTCCTTTTCCTCCTCCTCCCCTTTTCCCCCTCCGTCCTTGTCTATATCCCCCCTCCTCCCCCCCTCCTCTTTCTTCATATACCTCGCAGTCTCCGCCGCAACCACAACTTTGCCAATACATAAGCTTCCCAGAACCTATCCTTCTCGCAACCCCTGAGTCTATACGCAACAAATATACCATCTCACAACTGATTGTTGTCCTCTACTATTCGTAGGAGTACATTCAATCTAACGATGGCACACTCTCATTCATCAAACAATACCTCCACGCTCAAAGTAGTCTCCCTAAACGCAAAGGGCCTTAACATCCCCGAAAAACGTAGCCAAGTTCTCGATATGATGGCCAAACTGAAGGCAAACGTGGTATTCCTACAAGAAACACATTTCAAAACAAATAAAATCCCTAAACTTACCAACCACAAGTTTCCTACAGCATACCATGCTACCAACTCACTTGCAAAAACCAAAGGGGTTTCAATTCTACTTTCCAAATCTCTTGACTGGCAACCCATAGACTCACTTATAGACACAGAGGGCAGATATATCTTCCTAAAGGGCTGTCTCCAGGGTCGACCAGTAACCTTTGCTAACATATATAGCCCCAATACTGCTCAGGTAAGCTTCTTCGGATCCATCTCAAGAATGCTTTCAGACTTCCAATCTGGTCTGACCATCCTTGGAGGAGATTTCAATGTGGCACTTTTCCCACTTTTAGATACCTCCACAGGGGCAACTTCCCTGCCATACAAGGCCATCAAACAAATCCAGTTACAGATTCAAGATCTTCTCTTACATGATGCCTGGCGCATCCTCCACCCTGATGAGAAGGACTTTACTTTCTTTTCTGTCCCTCATAATAAGTACTCTAGGATCGACTATCTGTTCCTATCCCAAAAAGACATTCCCTTTCTATCCACTGCCACCATTGAATCGATGTTGCTGTCGGATCACCACCCTATCACAATGACCCTGAAATTCCCAGATAGACACACCCCCAAAAGTATCTGGCGCCTTGATTCGACTTTACTTACTTCAGAAGAGGGGGTCGAGGACATTCGCAGTTGCATCAATACATTTTTTTTGGAAAACAATACACCTGACACAACCCCACTCACCCAATGGGAAGCCCACAAATGTGTAGTAAGGGGAAAATTCATTGCCCTGAAAACAGCTTTCCGAAAAGCCCAACAACATACGATTACAGACATACTTAATAAGATCAAAGCCCTTGAACTCACACACAAACAATCTCAGGCGCAACAAATTTATCACGAGCTTACCCAAAACAGGAAGCTTCTACGTGAAGAATTAAATCGTAAAACGAGACGCAAATTTGTCCTACATCAAAAATTGTTCTACGAATTTGGCAACAAATGCGGGCAATACTTAGCAAAAGCTCTCCAGACCAAAAAAGCACAGGCAAACATTCATACTATCAGAGACACTCAGGGAAAGTCCTTCTTTACTCCATCTGACATAGCAACTCAATTTGAAACTTACTACGCCAAGTTATATAATCTCCCCAAGC
Organism: Rana kukunoris; assembly: GCA_029574335.1. NCBI lineage: Eukaryota > Metazoa > Chordata > Amphibia > Anura > Ranidae > Rana > Rana kukunoris. The sequence goes on from CM056049.1 coordinate 441,841,382, forward strand.
AGGCAACGAACCACAATAGCTCTGATGCCCGTTCCACCTTGATCAAATCCTTTCTTGACAAACACTGCACCAAACTCATAGACAGGGAGGATGCTCTCCAGCTAGAACGCCCCATCTCAGAAGAGGAACTAAAAATGGCAATCAAACATCTTAAGACTGGCAAAAGCCCTGGCCCTGATGGGCTTACAGCTACCTATTACAAGGCCTTTTCGGATACGTTATCTCCACACATTATAAAAACGTTCAATTCCTTGGCGTCGCCCACTCTCCCCTTTCATAGATTATTGGAAGCCCACATCACCGTGATTCCAAAAGAGGAGAAAGACCCCACATTGGTTAGTAATTACAGGCCGATTTCCCTGCTAAATGTAGATATAAAGCTATACGCCAAGATCTTAGCCTCCCGTCTTGCACTTCTCTTGCCATCCCTGATAGGGGGGGATCAAGTTGGCTTTATTCCTGGCAGGGAAGCCAGGGATAACACAATCAAAGCCATAAATATGCACCACTGGATTACAACACATAAACAAAAGGGTTTTTTTCCTCTCATTAGATGCAGAGAAGGCGTTCGACAGGCTGGCATGGGACTACATGGGAGCGGTCCTGAGACATATTGGTCTTCGGGATCGGATGTTCTACGCCATCATGTCCCTTTATACAACACCGACTGCCAGGGTTCGCGCGAATGGCCACCTGTCGAGCGCCTTCTCCATTAGCAATGGGACGAGGCAGGGTTGTCCACTCTCCCCAATCTTATTTGTCCTAACCCTTGAACCTTTCCTTCAGTGTCTCAGATCCAACATGAATGTCCAAGGCTTTCACATAAACGGTCAGACATACAAGATGGCTGCATTTGCCGATGACATACTGCTATTCCTGAAGGAGCCCCACATCTCGATTCCGAACCTTCTAGAAGAACTGAAATTATTCCATAACATTTCCAATTTCAAAATTAATTTTGCCAAATCCCAGGCCCTAAACATCTCCCTCTCCCAGGAAACGATAGAGCAATGCAAGACAAATTTCCCCTTTAAATGGAAACATGACCAGATCAAATATCTAGGGATACATCTACCGGCTAGTCTTACAGACCTATTCTCCAGGAATCACCTGCCCATCCTCAAAACCATAACCGATGATCTAAATAATTGGAACAAGCCACATTTCTCTTGGTTTGGAAGGGCAGCGATTCTCAAGATGAATATACTACCCCGCATTTTATTTATCTTACAAACCCTGCCCATTAAACTTCCCCCATCTTTTTTTCAATCCTTCAGACGAATATGTACTAAATTCTTATGGAGACAGAAACGACCCAGAATAGCCTATGATCAGTTAACGAAACCAAAACCAAAGGGAGGCATCGGGTTACCAGATCTTAAGGTTTACTACTGGGCCTGCCACCTCTCCAGAATTGTTGATTGGTCAATTCATGGCCAGAGTAAAGACTGGGTTGCTCTTGAACACACATTTTCCTCCCTGCCACTACGATCCTTGCCTTGGACCCTTCCCAAACACACCCCGGAAGCATTGAAAACACACCCGCTCATTGCCCCGACACTTAGCTGCTTCAAAGATGCCTGCCGAAAGCTGCGCCTATCTTCGTCCCCTGGCCCCCTCACTCCTTTAAGGCTCAACCCAGCATTCCCACCGGGTATGTCCATAAACTTTCTGAAAGAGACCTGGCAACACTCAGACGTTCTAGCGCATCACTTCTTCCATTCAGGCACTTTTATGGATCGCTCTTCCTTACAGGCCAATTCTGACAACACTGCTTTTCCTCTCTGGGCATATTTCCAGATCAGACATTTCCTAAAAGAAGCCGATCGCATATCCTCTGTCTCGCGTCGTCTCACGCCGTTCGAACAGCTTGTCTCTAGCTCTGCACCACAACAACATATGATATCCACCATCCACAACATTCTCACCTCAGACAGCTCATTGAGGAATAACAAAGCCTGCTTAAACTGGGAAAAAGACCTACAGATAGAACTGACAGAGGCTCAATGGGAACGCATATCCACGATAACTCATAAGGGCTCTCTCAATGTCTCGATACAAGAAAACAACTATAAAGTCTTAATGCGCTGGTATAGAACCCCGGTCATCCTTAACAAATATAATCCCGCCCTCTCAGACAAATGTTGGAGATGCTCTGGCGGTACGGGTACTCTAGAGCATATCTGGTGGTCCTGCCCCTTGATTCAGCCTTTCTGGACCCGAATCCGGGAACTGATATCGCAAATTTCCACGTACACCTTAGAACACTCCGCAGCACAGCTTCTCCTGCATCACTCAGACATGCCCATTCACCAGTACTGCAAAACGCTAATACCTCCCCTGGTAAACGCAGCCAAATTATGTATACCTATCTACTGGGGAACAACACGTGTCCCTACCATTCCTGACTGGCTCAAACGTGTGGGAAAAATTGCTGAGATGGAAGAATTAATCTCCATAGCCAAAGATTGTCCCACCAAATTCTCACACACCTGGGCTTGTTGGATCCACTTTCGCACCACAGACAACTACAAACTGCTGATGAGCCAAACAATCACGGCCCACTCACCTCCAGGAGACTGAACCCCTGGAAGACTCCATTGTTACACTTTTACAGGCCAACCTTTAGTGAGATGAAGGGAAAAAAACAAAAACAAACAAGAGATGTAAAATCACGTACCATATGGCCCCCCTCCCCTACACAAGGGAAGATTGAGGGAGGATTATCTTCAACGATTCTTAAAAAATACATTATAAATTATCCACAAACAAAACTTTCTTTACTCACGGTACTCCAACCCTTGGAAACTGGTGGCGGAGACTGAGAGGTACCCCCTATCTGTCCCCTTCCACTCCCCCTCCCCCACCTCTCCATATACATACATACGGTTTTGTAGACGTGTTGATGTTTCTCTACTTGAGATGGTCCCCCCCTCCCCCCTTGCTTTCTCTCTTTTTTTTTTTTTTTCTCTTCTCTTTCTCTCCTCCTTCTTTTTTTCCTCGTCCTTTCCTATTCTTATTTCTGATTTTCCTCTCCTTCCCCCATATCCCACCCTGACCCCCCCATCCCAATCCTCCCCCCCTCTACCCCTAAGGAGTCCATATTCAGTCCCAACCCCCTGACCCGTTACAGCTTTCTCACTTAACATCGAGACCATACCGACTTTTACTATGGATCTACTGTACGGAGAGGTTGTATCTACTCCAAGTTGGTTACCACTCCGGGAACTAGTACACCCCCATCCCCATCTTTGTACTACACCTGAATATAGTTCGATGTCTGATGGGTATAATGTCACAGTGTAAAACTTAAACACCCTGCTAGTCATTTTTAACTATAGCTCATGCCCCAACTGTTTTCCAATATGTTGACTAAAGCTGTAATTTCTGTGCATTCAATATTATATGCTAGTTCTGATCTTTATTGCTGTAAAACATGCTGTTTTATATGAGACTCCTTGTTCAAATGTTTTGTAAACCTTATCGTGCTTGTCAATAAAATCATTATGGAAAAAAAAAAAAAAAAAACTTTGGAGTCCTCCTTTGTATATAGAAAAAAATTGTAGAAACATTTCTTTCCCTGTTGTGGATAGCTGTCCCAACAGATGCGAGAAAAAACACTATAGATCACCACTAAAGAATCATTCAAATATTTTTCAAAAAATCCTCAATATTAATTTCCTATATGTGGCAATCAAAAAAATGTTATAACAATCACACCTATGTTACATTGTACAGTGGAACCTCGAAGTAATGAGCATAATCCGTTCCAGGATAATGCTTGTTATTCAAAGTACTCGCATATCAAAGCGAGTTTCCCCATTAAAGTCAATAGAAACGAAAATAATGTGTTCCGCATTGACTTCAATGGCATGCAATTCTGCATGCGGCCATAGGTGGTGGGGGGGTGCGGGAGAGCCTCGGAAATGGCTGGAAAGGTCCGAGGACACCTCGGCAAACCTCGGAAAGACTCAGTTTCCGAGATTTGCCGAGGTCAGCCGAGCTGTACCTGCCTTTCCGTGCATTTCCGAGCGGTGCCGTTCAGCTCCACTCGGCTCTGGCACCCCCCCCCACTTCAGGCCAAACACAGTACTGCACATTGCTTTGGCCTGAATCCTGCTTGTTTTGAGTGAGTGAGTGAAAAACTTATAGGGCCAGATTCAGGTAGATGAGAGTATCTTTCCTCTGGAGTAACGCTTCTCATTTACGTTACTCTGAAGACCCTTTCAGCGCAAGTCCTGTAATTCACATAGCAGTTGCGCGTAAACTTGCGCCAGAGTAACGATAATGCGCTGGCGTAACCCGACGCAAGTGGAACTGGGTGTGATCATATGTAAATGATGGGCGGAGCCCAGCGCAGAGGCTTACGTTCAGCGCATCATCCACGGAGCATGCGCAGTGAGTGCGGCTCCACTCGCCCCCCTTGTGCGCATGCTCACAACTTCCGTCGGCACCACTTCCTGGGAAACGTCAGCGCAATGCGTTCCGCTGGGCGCTTAAAAGCGCTGGCGGAAACGCCATTCCGGCGCAAAAGTAGTTCCATTTCCCCCCACCCCAGGGAAGATACTTTTGCCCTGTAATGGCTGCTCCCGCTACCCCCAAAGAGAGGAGGAACCTAAATTATAATGCCCAGGAGGTCACAGTGATAATATCGGCTATGGAGGCATTTAATGATTTTCTCCATGGGCAAAAAAGCAGGAAGACCAGCCGGGAAAGGAAGCAGGGTATCCTGGCCACCATTGCTGCCAGGGTCAATGTGCTGGGGTACTCCACCCGGAGTGCTTCAGACATTCAAAAAAAAAAAATGACCTGCGGCGCAAGGTGAGGGGCAAGGTGTCCACCATTAGGAGCCATGAGAGGGGCACAGGTGGTGGTCCCCCATGTCCTGTCACCCTGACCGCGGAGGAGGAGGTGGTCGCCCGCTGCCTGGACAGGGAGCAGTTGGAGGGGGTCCCTGGCTATGACTCCGTAGAGGAAGGCTCCAGGACAGGTAAGTGATTTTTACCCCCTTTTTGGTGTGTTGCATGTGGGGGGGGGTGGGTACATGTGCCAAGTGTGTGGGACCACCAACATGTGTCTGCTTTGTGTCATCCACAGATGACGGTGCTGGGCCATCTCGTGCCGGCCAGTCCACCCCAACCCCCCAACGGGATGCTGAAGACGAGGCCCTGGGTGCTGGAGACACCGAGGTGGAGGAGGAGAGTACCCACACCACTTCAGCAGAGGTGGTTGTGGAGGAGCCTGTCCCTGAACAGGAGTTTATTTTAATGTTGGAGGAGTCCTCCTCCTCTGCAGGGCCCTCTGTGATCCCCTCCCCCATCCTAGGTAGCCCCTCAAGGGCGACTCCATCCCCACGGGGACAACCTTCCTCTGCCCCCAGGAAGGCCACCCGGAAGACCAGGGGGGTGTGTGATTTGGTCGAGGACCAGGTGCTGTTGGACCACGCCAAACAGACCCAGCAAATGGGGGAGATGGCTGGCCACCTGGACAGGGTCGCAGACAGCCTGGGCTCTCTGTCACAGCTGCCCAGTCGCGTGCAGGGCGTTGTGACCAGCCTGGGGGAGGTGCAGGCTGATATCCGGCACTTGACAGCAGCTGTTCGAGACAACACTGCTGCCATTCGGGAAGAGGGGAGGCAGCGGCAACGTGACCAGCGGCACAATATCACCCGCCAGTTGAGGATGCAGGCCCAGACAAACCTGTATCTGAGCCGTATCGCTGTGGCATTGGAGGGCATGCAGCCAACAGCTCCCAGGAGTGGCCCACCCGGGGATCAGCCTCCTCCTGATGCCCCCCCACCCCCACCACCACCCACTCCCTCCAGGCAGATGAGGAGCCCGAGAGTGCCCCCAAGGAGGAGCCCCCGTCATCCCAGATGAGGGTTTTTTTTTAATTTTTGGTTGTTATATATTTTTGTTTATACTCAGGACATGAGTTTTTGTTTATTTTTTATTATTATTGTTTATACTCAGGACATGAGTTTTTGTTTATTTTTTATTATTATTGTTTATACTCAGGACATGAGTTTTTTTTTTTTTTGGGTTCTCAGGTTATGAGATATTTTTTTTTTTTTTGATACTGCACACGTTGCAGTGTGAATGGTGTGTGAATGTGAGAGGGTGGCACTCCTGAAAGTAAGGGGTGTCACCCTCGGCCGTGGTGGTGAAGTGAACCCCACGGCTGAATGAATGACGTGTGAAAGGTGTGTGAATGGACAGTAACATCATTGGGGCCTTGACGCTGGCGTTACTGCTCCCAAGTCCTACATGCTGGACTTGGGCTAATCCAATGCGATGTGCATATGGTGTGTGTGATCTAGGGACATCAGTGGTGTACATGCGTGCATTGTCTGTGTGATTAATGTTTTGGTTTAGTGTCCAAAGATGCCTACGGCGAGGACCCTCCTGACTGCTCTTCCATCAGCAGACTGGGTGTCCTCTGGCAGGTGGGGACTGTGTGGGTCGGGGGTCAGGTCATCACGTATGTCAATCTGCAGGCCTTTTCTCATAGCAAAGTTGTGCAGAATACAACATGCAGCGATGATCTGACACACGAAGGTAGGGGAATACAATAGGGTCCCCCCAGACTTATCCAGGCAGCGGAAACGGGACTTCAGGAGCCCGAATGTTTGCTCCACCACTCCACGGGTTTTGATGTGGGCTTCATTGTATTTTCTCTCTCCTCTGGTTTGGGGGTTCCGGAAAGGAGTCATTAGATGGGGTCCCAGTGCATATGCAGAGTCACCTGTAAGGTAAAAGACAGGAGAATGTTAGTCATGCATGTGCGACTTCTGTTGTGCATCACGGGAGGGGATAGTCATGCCTGACTCCCTTGTCACTCACCAACCAGCCAGCTGTCCCCATACATGTTCTGTTCGAATTCTGCTGGGATGGGGCTCTGACGGTATATGAAGCTGTCATGGCTAGACCCGGGGTGTTTGGCACGGACGTGCCATATGAGGCGTTGGGCATCAGCTATCACCTGTACGTTGATGGAATGCCAATGCTTCCGATTGCGGTATATGTGCTCTGTGGCACTGGGGGGCTGTAGGGCCACATGTGTGCAATCAATGGCCCCGATGGTGCGTGGGAATCTGGCAATGTTGTAGAAATCTGTCATTGCCTTCAGCCGCAGGTCCTCAGTGGTGGGTCTGATGAACTGGTTGGACATGCGTCTGAGGATTGCGGGGACAACCTGGTGCACACATCTGCTTATGGAGGACTGTGACATCCCAGCCACCACTCCACTTGTACGCTGGAATGATCCACTGGCAAGGAAATGAAGTGTTGCCAGGACCTTCACCAGTGGCTGCACTGCTTGTGAGCGGTGTGTTGGGCTGGTGATGTCATCCTGCAGGGTTGTGGTTAGTTCAAGTATTACATCAGGGCTGAATCTGAAGAGGCGATACACCTCCTCATCCCCCATGCCAAAGAGGTTCATACGAGTGCGGTATATCCTCTCACGTGCCCGCCTCCTCCGTAGCGAGGAACCCAGTACTAGTCTTAGGACCACGAGTGCCCCTGGCATGTTGGCACACAGAGGTGTTGTCCTTGCAAGTGTTGTTGTTCAGCTTGCTAGTTTTCGTCGGTAACGCTGCTGTAGCTGCTCTCCTGCTGACCTGTGACCGTCTGGAGTAAAGATAAAGCAGCCTTTTGTAGAAATAACTTTGCGCCGGACGGACCAGATACGCGCGGCGCATGTAGCCAGCGTATGGTGCTAATCCGTTCGTGAATTGGGAAAAATACCTCATTTGCATATTTGCAGGGGAAATCAATGGGCGCGACTGATGCGCCCAGCGAAAATAAGCGCTGACGATACTCTGGCGTCGGAACGTTCCGCCGGTCGCAAATGACCCGTTATTGGGCGCATCTAGTTTGGTGGGTACGGGCACATAGAAACGACGGCGCATCATCACAGTTACGCGGCGCATATCCAAATACTCCAGCGCAAGTGTTCGTGAATCTGGCCCATAGAGCGCAACAAATGCGAACTGAATCGCCTCTGGGCGCTGTTTCCATTCTTAGGATAAAGGAAGGCTTTGCCTCAGAAAAGATGAGTTTTAATCATTCTCCTGAAGGCCAAGTGGTCCGACTCCAGACGGATGGTGGTTGGTAGTGCATTTCACAGTCGCGGTCCTTGGACAGCAAATCTCCGATCTCCTTTGGATTTGTATCTTGCCTTTGGGATGTACAGTAGGTTTTGACAACACTCGCAAACCAAGTTAGGATTTTTTTAAATACAGTGCTTGTATTGCGAAACGCTCGTTAACCACGTTACTCGCAATCCAAGGTTCCACTGTATATGTAAATAATGCTTGTATCTGCCAATACATGTCATTGTTGATTAAAACAAAAACACAAAATAGTGATGTACACAACCCTAATGACTAGTATATAAGTATATAGACTGCAACAGGATACCAAAAAAAAAAAAACGTATTATGCCCAGAGGGGGAGAACTGATTTTTGAAGCAAAAAAATTTACTTTATAAGAAACCAAAACAGGAACAAAAATAAACTGTTTAAAGAAAAGAGCACTGCCCAGAGGAGGAACTGATTATGTAACAAAAAGTCAGACTTCATAATAATATGTGACATCCCACTCATGGTTTAACCCCCTCTGTATCCTACTCTGTAATTTGAAGATCCAAAAGACCTATTTTTTTTGCAGAGAAGGCGAAATACATCACCTCTTCTTCGGGGGATTTTCACCTTTTTAACCACTTTAGCCCCGGACCATATTGCTGTCCAAAGACCAGAGTACTTGTGATTCGGCACTGCGTCGCTGTAACTGACAATTGCGCGGTCGTGCGACGTGGCTCCCAAACAAAATTGGCGTTCTTTTTTTCCCCACAAATAGAGCTTTCTTTTGGTGGTATTTGATCATCTCTGCGTTTTTTTATTTTTTGCGCTATAAACAAAAATAGAGCGACTATTTTGAAAAAAATTCAATATTTTTTACTTTTTTCTGTAATAAATATCCCCCAAAAATATATAAAAAAAGTTTTTTTCCTCAGTTTAGGCCGATACGTATTCTTCTACATATTTTTCATTAAAAAAATCGCAATTAGCGTTAATTGATTGGTTTGCGCAAAAGTTATAGCGTTTACAAAATAGGGGGTAGTTTTATGGCTTTTTTATTATTATTATTTTTTTACTAGTAATGGCGGCGATCAGCGTTTTTTTCAGTACTGCGACCTTATGGCGGACACTTCGGACACTTTTGACACATTTTTGGGACCATTGGCATGCTATAAAAATGCATTGGATTACTATAAAAATGCCATTGGCAGTGAAGGGGTTAACACTAGGGGGCGGGGAAGGGGTTAAGTGTGTTCCTATTTGTGTTCTAACTGTATGGGGCGGTGGAATTACTAGGGGAAATCACTGATCTTCCGTTCATACATTGTATGAACAGAAAATCAGCATTTCCCTCCGCTGACAGGAACGAAAGCTGTGTGTTTACACACACAGCTCCCGTTCCCCGCTCTGTAACGAGCGATCGCGTGTGCCCGGCGGTGATCGTGCCCGCCGGGCACACTCACGGGACTCGGGGGCGAGCGGGGAGGTTTTAATCAGGGGTTAAAACCTTTATTAGAAAATGTATGGGGGTAACGCTATAAAAACATGGCGGGCGAACCTCAAAAAATAACTAGCTACCTAGCGGCACTAGCGACACCAATACAGCGATCAGAAAAACGATCGCTTAGTGACGCTGGCAATAGGGGGTGAAAGGTTAACTCTAGGGGCAATCAGGGGTTAAACCTTCATTAGAAAATGTATGGGGGTACCTAATAAAGGTTTTAGCCCCTGATTGTCCCTAGAGTTAACCCTTTCGCCTCCCTTTTGCCAGCATCACCAAGCAATTGTTTTTCTGATCGCTGTATTAGTGTCGCTAGGTAGCTAGTTATTTTTTGAGGTTCGCCGCCATTCTATAAAAACAGGTTAACTAGGGGATGATCAAGGGGTTAAAACCTTTATTGGGGGGGGGTAGGGGGTTACTCTGGACACTAACTGCCTGACACTAACTGTCTGTCACACTGACACTAAATGCAGTGATCAGTAGATCACTGCTATTTAGTGACACTGTGACTGGGGGGTGATCGGGGGGTGACCGGGGGAAAATTGTGTGCCTATGTGTACTGGTGTCAGTGTAGTGCTTGTGTACTCACTGTTGTGATGTCTCCTCTCCTCCGCTGGACGAAAATACCAGCGGGAGGAGCGGTGACATCACTTCCTCCTCTGCCTGTGTTTACAGTTCAGGCTGGGAGCGATCCAGAGGGGGCGGACAAAAACCAGTAAAGGCACGGACGTACCTGTACGCCCATGTGCCTGTACGTGCCATTCTGTGGACGTACATAGGCGTGCGGCGGTCCTTAAGTGGTTAAGCTGCATAATGGTCTGGGGCTTAAGTGGTTAAATTCTAAACTATAACCTAAAACCAAAGAAGGACGCTTATCCACCCAGTTCTTCTTTAACTTTTTTTGTACATATTGTAAACACTATGGCCCAGATTCACAGAGCGATTACGCCTGCGCAACAGGAGATGCGCGTGCGTAAGTTTAAATGTGCACGTGCGTTTCGTTGCGCGGCATCCCCAGAACGAGATACTCAAAAAATCTTTTTTTTGTCCGGCGTAATTTCGTTAGACTGGCGCATCCTTCCGCGCAAAAGTGCGATAGACACACCATTGATTTGCTAGTCAAATATGCTAATGAGGGACTTACGGGGATCCACAAAACAACATTGGGGCAGCGCAGGCGACGCAGTGTGCGCAACAGCAAAATGTCCTGTCTAAAATTAGAGCTGATAAAAGCTGGTCTAAAAAAAGAAAAAAAGTCTACTTGTTAGATAAAGCAACACTGTTAGTGAGCAGCTCAGCAGTCACACGTGTTGCACAACAATCTGTATGCCAACATGCCAGGGGCATCGTCGCGCATAGCTATACTACTGACTTTAGATGAACAAAGAAGGAGGAGGGCACGGAGGATGGCACGGGAGAGGATATACCGTACCCGCATAGACCTGTTTGGCATGAGTGATTCTGAGGTGTATCGCATCTTCAGATTCACCCCTCATGTCATTCTGGAATTAACCACAACCCTGCAGGAGGACATCACCAGCCCAACACACCGCTCACATGCAGTGCAGCCACTGGTCAAGGTACTGGCAACACTCCATTTCCTTGCCAGTGGCTCTTTTCAGCGTACAAGTGGAGTGGTGGCTGGGATGTCACAATCCTCCATGAGCAGATGTGTGCACCAGGTTGTCCCTGCAATACTCAGACGCATGGCCAACCAAATCATTAAACCCACCACTGAGGAGCTGCGACTGAAGGCAATGACAGATTTCTACAGAATTGCCAGATTCCCACGCACTGTGGGGGCCATTGATTGCACACATGTGGCACTCCAGCCCCCCAGGAGACAGAGCACATGTACCGCAATCGGAAGCATTGGCATTCCATCAATGTACAGGTGATAGTGGATGCCCAAGGCCTCATATGGCACGTCCGTGCCAAACACCCAGGGTCCAGCCATGACAGCTACATATACAATCAATGCCACATCCGAATGGAATTCGATCAGAACGTGTATGGGGACACCTGGCTGGTTGGTGAGTGACATGGGTGGCAGGCATGACTATCCCCTCCCATGATGCACATCACAAGGGGCACATGCATGACTAACATCCTCCTGTCTTTTCCCTTACAGGTGACTCTGCATATCCACTGGGACCCCATCTCATGACTCCTATCCGGAACCCCCAAACCCCAGGAGAGGAAAGATACAATCAAGCACATGCCCAAACACGAGCAGTGGTGGAGCGCACCTTTGGCCTCCTAAAGTCACGTTTCCGATGCCTGGATAAGTCTGGTGGTACCCTCTTGTATTCCCCAAACTTTGTGTGCCAGATCATCGGTGCATGTTGCATGCTGCACAACTTTGCAGTGAGAAAGGGCCTGCAGATTGACCTACGTGATGACCTGACCCCTGAACCAGACAATCCCCCCCTAACCGAGGCTACCCCGTCTTCTGAGGGAAGAGCAGCCAGGAGACAGCTCACATTGGGCATCTTTGCACGTTAAACATACACATTAATCATGGCACAATGAGAATGCATGCATGCACACCACTGTGGTCCCTAGCACACACACCCCACATCCTCATCAAATTGGATTGGCACCAGTCCACCATGAAGGACTTGTGAGCAGCAACGCCACGCCAAGGCTCCAATTATGTCACTGAACATTCATACACCAATCACACGGACCTGGGGATCACTTCTCCCTGGTCCTGGGGAACCCTTCTCCACCAAAATAGAGGGTGACACCCCTTTTCCGGCAGGAATGTCACCCCCACATTCACACAGCATTCACAACACAAAAAAAAAAAAATGACCAGCAAAAGCAAAAAATTTCCAGCAAAAAAAAAAAAAATGACAAAAAAACAACAAAAAAAAAATGAAAAAAAAAAATGCCCTCTGCGTGAGCCACGCCTGGGGCGCCCCCGGCCACGGCCCCGGCTTCTCAGGGGAGACTCTTGGGGAAGGGGTAAAACCGGGGAAGGAGGATCAGCCCCTGATCTCTGCCCACCTGGTGGCCTGCCCTCCAAGGCCACGGCAATTCTGTCCAGGGCAGCACCAAGTGTTGCCGTGTTGGCCTGGATAGCCAGGGTAAGGGCCCTCACATCCTGCCCAACGCCTGCTGATGTCGTCTGCAGTTCATTTAGGCAGGTTGTGAAAGCCCGGGAGTGGGAGTCCAGGTTCCCCAGCGTATCCTTGATGGAGGACAGGCTCTCCTCCATCCGCACCAATGTCTGGCTGACCTGTCCCAGACGGCGGGTCTGGAGGCACTGGTCCCTTCTCAGGGTGGCGGGCAGGAGATCGGCCAACCCCCTGGTGGTCTGGGATGACATCCTGCCTCCAGCTGATGCTTGTGGCCGGGGAGAAGGGGAGGCCCTTGTGAGGGGAGCCATGTTGGGGGAGGAGGGGGGGCTCCCCCTTAGGGAGGCCTGCCTGCTGGCAGCCAGAGGGGAGGAGTCCTCAAAACCCAAACGTCCAGTGCCTGACATGGACTCCTCCTCCTCATGATTCTCCTCCTCCTCATGATTGTCCTGCTCCTCATGATTGTCCTGCTCCTGTTGAACCTCCTCCGCGGACTCCGGCCTTGTTGGGGGGGCCTCATTAGGCTGCTGTCCTGGGGTTGGTGCGGTCAGGCCAGATGGCCCTGCACCCTCCTGCACATCTGTGGATAACACAAAACATTCACAGGTTGGAGGATCCACACACTTGCCACATATTCCCTTTCACCCCCTCCCCCACACATGCTACACACCTGATATTAAAAAAGAAAACAACTTACCTGGCACCACGGGCTGGGGACTGGAGTCAAAGCCGGGCAGGCCCTCAACTTCATGCCGATGAAAGGTCAGGGCCACCGCACGCTCCTCCGCTGTCAGGCTAATACGGCATGGTGGGCCCCCTCCTGTGCCCCTGGCATGGGCATGCATTCTGGCCAACTTCTTTTTGACCAGACGCCAGAGGTCATTGATTTTTTTGTCAATCCCAGACCTGGTCCGTGTCTCCCCTGCCCCGCTGAATTCACCTGGTCAGTGATCCTATCCAATATCTCCCTCCTCCTGGCCGGGGTGGTGTTGGCACTCTCTGGGCCGTGGAGGTAACGCCCATACTCGCTAATGGCCCGGGCAAGAATCTGTTTTTCCACAACTGTAAAATTGAGCTTTCGTTTTCTCTCACTCATCCTTCCAAAAAAAAACAGTCCCAGTCAACAAAATTCACACACACAAACAAGCACAACTAATCACAAAAAAACACACACAGAGAGAAAACTACTCACCAAGAAACAGTCCCCAAAAAACAAAACAAAAATACAGCAGGAAAAGAAACAAACACAAATATATCAATCAAACAAACAGTCTCTCAAACACTTATCAAAAACCACTTTCAAAAATCTACTACCAAACACTTGATCACACAGAACACTAATCTGACAACTACAAAACACACCGCAACGAACAACAAGAAAAAAAGCACTAGGTTAAATGGGAAGGGACAAAGGGATGTACTTTTGCAAAGGAAGTGCGTTTGTGTGTGTCTATTTATGCTGTTTGCGTAGTTCACAACGTTGCCCTAGTCCATTTCCAATTTCACTGATTGCGCCGCTCCCGAGTTGTGAGCATGCGCACATCGGAGCTGACATGGTCTCGTTCAAGCGCGCATGCGCGAGCCGGCCGGCCCTTCATTTGCATGGGGTCACGGCTCATTTCAATGTAACACGCCCACGTCCTTCCCAATTTGTTTTACTCCTCCTTACGCCTCTGGAAAAACGTTACATATGCTCAATTTCCTGCGCAAAAGCTACGAGAATAGGGTGATTACGCGGCAAAATTGCGCAAGTCTAACGCAAAGGCGGTGCGCTACGCCGGTCTAATAATGCGCAGATGTACCTGAATCTGGGCCTATACATTTTGCGCAAACCAATCGATAAATGCTTATTGCGATTTGTTTTACAAAAAATAGGTAGAAAAATACGTATCGGCCTAAAATGAGGAAAAATATATATATTTTTTTTATATTTTTGGGGATATTTATTATAGCTAAAAGGAAAAAATATTGCATTTTTTTCAAAATTGTCGCTCTATTTCGGTTTATAGCGCCAAAAAAAAAACGCAGAGGTGATCAAATACCACCAAATGAAAGCTCTATTTGTGGGAAAAAAAATGACGCCAATTTTGTTTGGGAGCCATGTCGCATGACCGCGCAATTGTCAGTTAAATGACGCAGTGCCAAATCGCAAAAACTGGCCAGGTCCTTAACCTGCATTTTGGTCCAGGTCTTAAGTGGTTCATTTACAAATACCATACTGGTGACCCCACAATAGGGTTCTTTACTTTCAGAGCGACAAACATGTAGAATTCAATTCCACAGGCGGTGATTTCAGCGCGGAGCATCAATAGTTTAAAAAAAAAAAATATTAGATAAGCACCTGAACGACCACAACATACAGGGATATTCAATGCAATACTGACATAGAATCACACCCAAAGGATGGAGTTGTGTAATTTTTCAACCTCACCTACTATGTAACTATGTAACATATTTGATGAACTTAAATTAGCCTCTAAAAAACAACATAACAAAACATTCAACTTGTAGATGTTATATATATCA
The DNA here is from genome assembly GCA_029574335.1 of Rana kukunoris. Lineage (NCBI taxonomy): Eukaryota > Metazoa > Chordata > Amphibia > Anura > Ranidae > Rana > Rana kukunoris. The sequence continues at coordinate 441,856,573 of CM056049.1, forward strand.
TGTATTTTCTTTTAAATATATAGGTAAATATAGTTTTATTTTTATTTATTTTTTCTTAGATATACATGAGAAAACAGCAGCATAATGTAAAACATATATTCACTGTATGCTAACATAATACAATTTTAATTTATATTATATTTACCAAGGACTTACAACGGCGTATCTCTCGTAAGTCCGAATGTGAGCCGTCGTATCTATGCGCCTGATTCTTAGAATCAGTTACGCATAGATTTGGCCAAGATACGAGCGGCGTAAGTCTCCTACGCCATCGTATCTTGGGTGTATATTTACGCTGGCCGCAAGGGGCGTTTATGTTAGGCTTACGTCCAGCGTAAAGTTACCCCTGCTATAGCAGGCGCAGGTAATGCAAAGTATGGACGTCGGAACAAGCGTATCTTTTTACATCGTTTGCATAAGTCGTACGGGAATGGGGCTGTGCGTAGGTTACGTTCACGTCACAGGCATTGAGCCGGCGTAATTTAGGGGAAAAATTTGACGTGATACTGAGCATGCGCGCGCATGCACCGTACGATCGACGCTTCATATACATGGAGTCACGGCTCATTTACATAAAACACGCCCACCTCTTACACATTTGAATTAGGCGGGCTTACGCCGGCCAATTTACGCTACGCCACCGCAACTTGCGGAGCAAGTGCTTTATGAATAATGCACTTGCCTGTCAAAGTTGCGGAGGCGTAGCGTAAATAGGAAACGCTACTCCCGCACAAAGATATGCGCTCCTACCTAAATCTGGCCCAATATGTACCCAGAAGCAGCCATGTTTGGTGATTGCATATACAGGACCTTGGAAATTCAAGAAAACTCCTAAACTGCATACTCATAATCTATTAAAATTGCCATCAAACAGCTCTGCCTGATACATGCCTACAGCTCGCTACCTTATCTCAAAAGGTTATAAGATTGGACATACATTATACAATTTTCTGTACAACTTTCCTTTAAATTTACCAAAAACATATGGCCTTTTTTTTACTGGAGGTCTTGTATTTGTATGTCCATATTAATAAATACTTTTTGGTAGCCTATAGTACATGCTATATAATTTGTGGTGTTTTTCTTATAGAGAAGATTAAGCACTTTCAGGTATTTCCTATAACTCCACCTTACAGAGCTCTATGCTATCTTCTATATTTTCTTATTCACTATTCTCAGTATCTTTCTCCTGGAGTTTCTTGAACTGAATGAAATCCTTACCCCAATTATTATCCATTGTTAGGGCCTACTCCCACTACACACATTACTCTACCTGCAGGAGTTTCAATCTTGAGTCTTTGCTGAGGAGCAATTACCCAGATCGCTGCAAATTGCCTCTTTTCACAGTGACAGAGCACTGGCCTGTCAGTATACAGTATGTACTGTATATGCCTGTGTAACTGTGGTGCATACCTTTGTGCTAAACTGATTTTCTTTAACGTTTTATTGTGCTTCACTTTTTATTTAATTTTAATTTTAATTTATTTTTCTATATGTGCTTTCAACATATTTTGGGTGTTCATCTATTTATAGTATAAATTATATTAGCTCCCACATTGATGATCAACCAGATTGTTTTTTTTGCCAAGTGCTGGAAATCATTTGGCTATATGCAAGCTACATCTGTTACCTTCTAAAGGCCATCTGGCACTGATGAGCATAATTGTGGGGTATTTATTCTACAAAAATAAAAAAAACACCCACCTCCAAATAAAAACTGTTATTCATTTTAGTGTAATAATCCAAAATGTAACTTAATTAATTTCTTCTACAAAACCTGATGTTAAATAAAAATTATTGTGTTCAATGCAAGAGAAAGAAATGCAAGGAGTTCATCAATAAATAATTGCAAGAGAATCAAAGCAATTTCATTCCCAGGTCAGACACCTTATTAACCATGCATTTTGCAGCAAATAGGGCTATCTAACAAATAGCACGGTCTGAACAGAATGGCACTTTATTAGATATGGTTTCAATTGTAATCACAATATGCGCTATTACTTTGGGTATTTTTTTTAGAATTGTTTGTCCTAAATTCACATAACAGTTGTTATCAGTGCTGCAAACAAATGAAATAGAAATGTTGTACTGCGTCATCAAAATTGCCATTTGAGAGCTTCTAAAATATTATGAAAGGATACGGATGCTAATTTCACCAAGCTTTACTTTGCCACCAATACACTTAATTTCTTTTCTTGCATCATATTGGTAATCAGAATGATGAGTGACAAGGTGAGGTATCTGTATTAGGCCTCCCTTGTTGAACCATACACTGGCTCCTCTGTATATATAAATACAACATTAATGACTTTCCTGAAAAAAACATTATAAAATCTGCCAGCTAGTATAACTAGGTCATTTTCTTCACTTTTCATCAGTTAAGCAATAGAGATTGATCATTTACTTGCCCCTTCTTCCAGATTGGACAGTGAAGAAGCAATAGTATAGTGATAGGGTCATACTTTTGCTATACCCATCAGAAATGATATTCAGGAAGAAATTGCCTCAATTTGAATTCTATTGCTGCTGTGCTGTAGATAAAAAGGGGCTGACACACAGACATATTTGTAAGTGTATGTGAAAAAAGCTTAAATCATTTTTAAATAATATATAATACTTTTTAAATAAGAATTTCAAGGGACAACTTTATACTTCCCATATCTGTGTAAATATTTTAAACCAAAAAAGGTAACACATTTCTACACAATTTTTTTTGTACATGCTTGTATTTTTCTTACTATACAAAAATACGAAAATAATAAAAAAACAATAAAAAAAGTGACAGGTTCTCATTAAAATGCTTAGACTTTTAATAAAAACCTTCTGCTTCAAAAGGCAGCTCATGCTTAGCTGATAAGGGATCTAAATAATCTTTTACTGGTTCAGTTTAAGGAAAAACAATTCTAAAATGTTAGAAAAAAGAAAACAACAGGGAAAAAAACTATATTTAACCACTTGACCTCCAAAAGATTTTACCCTCTTCTTGACCAGGGCAGTTTTTGCTATTTAGCACTGCGCTAATTTAACTAATAATTGGCCGGTCATGCAACACAGCACCCAAACAAAATTTATTAATTTTTTTTTCACACAAATAGAGTTTTCTTTTGGTGGTATTTGATCACCACTGTTTTTTTTTTTTTGTGATATAAACAAAAAAGACCAAACATTTTTTTTAAAAATCTATATATTTTTTTATTTCTGCTACAAAACATATCCAATAAATAAAACGATTTCTTCATAAATATTGGCCAAAATGTATTATGCTACATGTCTTTGATAAGAAAAATCCCAATGAATGTATATTGATTGGCTTGCATGAATGTTAGAGCATCTATGAACTATGGTATATAAACTAGAATTTTTATTTATTTACTTATTTTTTAAACTTCTATTGGCAGTTATCAGGGACTTATAATGGGACTGCAAGAGCAATCTGACACTAACTGATGCTGAAGGGGGAACTTACTAACTGCCATTGACATCACTAGTGACTGTACTAATGACACTGGCTGGAAAGGGGTTAACATCTAGGGTGATCAGGGGGTTACATTTTTCTCACCCTCCGTGTTTCTCTGTTCAGCTATAACATAGTGATTACATACAAAGCTTATTTAAAAGTAGTTTCAGCTTGCAGCCACTGGAGCCTGACACAATTACAGTATTAGAAAATACAATCAATAAAAATATCCTTAAAAAAAGGTAAAGGGTAAATTCACCTTTACAGAAAAATCTGTAAGGCGAGCCCACCCCCAGTCCCCCCAGTCCCCTTGACCTGGATCGCAAAGAATCTCACGTTCTGAGCCTTGGTATAGCTGCGTCATGGATCTGTAACTTAGAAATCCATACACCTTAAACTCCATCGTACTGTACGTTTAGGAGCATTTTAATTGGTCAACGCTGTACCATGGGTGGCGCCCACCAATCAAAACCTGTGTAGCCCGTCCTGTAAGCAGGGAAGAAGATGCGTGAAAATCATAGGGATTTCTATGCCCCGGACCCGTGATATGGCTGTTACAAGGCTCAAGACGGGAGGTCACTGCGCAACAGGTCAGCATGAATGGGGGGGGGGGGGGTTGGGATGAGAAGGGGTCCTGTGTAAGTTCACTATACAGATTTGCAATAATATATGCAAATTATTCATAGAGTTACAGTCAAGCCAACTGACACATACTTCAAAAATTGCTTGGTTCTAAAGGCTTGCATAATTCTTTTATAAGTTAATCAGCCAAACAATATTTCTAGCTGAAGAAAACATGTCACTGTCAAATACTGCATAATGATTCTCTTTTTTACTTTTAATAAATTGTTACATTTTGTTCTGTGTATATGTCTTTTTTAAATGAGCCTTTAATTAATAAATAAAAAATTTAACCCTGAAACATCCTACTGTAAGTTAAAAAAAAAGTTATAAGAAAGTTATATTCTTCGATAAGCAAGCATAGTTTTTTATTAGGTGTTACATGTTAGTCAATTTGTATTCTTCTTCTTATTCATCAACGATAGACTATGTCTCAGAGATAGAATAAAACAACAACATGTAACAATTTGAGCGAAGCAGAGTTGTCATTAATTAAAGTGGATATGCGTTTACAATTAACATGCAATCAAACTGTAATTTCCAAGCCTCATTTCATGATCACAAAAAAAAACACTTGCATGTGATTAAAACATGTAAACAGCTTGACAAAAGTGAGAGTAAGCCCAGAAGAACATGTACCAGTGAAAAAAATGTTTTAATACCACTCAGCTTGGGAGCCGTGATTTTTTGAAGCACTGGGTTTTACAAAGGGAAAATGTATTTTAAACTGGCCGCAAATTACATTTCCCTTCTGGCTAAACTGTAAAAAAAATCTTTAGAAATTTCACTATATTGAATAAACGTTGTACCATACAGTCTCCATCTTGTCCACCTTTGTTCAGTACAGCCTGCAATGCATTTCTCCAATTATTAGTCCTCTGCAGCATCGGTCCACTTGTCAGAAAAAGAGGTACAGAGGTATTCACAACTCAAATTCTCTCGGGGACCCTCATGTGGCTGACCATGTGGAGGGCCTCTGAAGAAGTAGCCGGTGCTCTTTCAGAACATTATTAGGTGCCTTATCCACTAGAAACCTTTCTGATCCAGTGACAGTGGGCTGCTCTACAACCTTGCCAGGGACATTATCTGTTTAGTAAATCACATCTTCTATCATGGCAGAATGCAATAACAGAATGAATATCAGTTTCTATTTAGCTGCTTCACAGGCCTAAAAGTGTTGGGCTTTATTACACCTCACCTAATAATTAATTGAATCTGCTGTGCAGATAGTCTTCTCCCAGCCTGGCAAGCTCCTTCTCCATTTCACTCTCACAACCATGCCTGAGTAATATTGTATATTCCTAGTTTTAGCCCCCCTGCATTCCTTGTGAGTTACCCTGACAAAGTTCTAAGTTACCTCAAGTTCAGTGCCTTGAAAAAGTATTCATAACCCAACATTTTGCCATGTTACAACCAAAAACATAAATGTATGTTATTGGGATTTTATGTGATAGACCAACACAAAGTGACACATAATTGTGAAGTGGAAGGAAAATTATGAAAAAAAAGATCTAATCGAACCAATTGTCTTCAGAAGCCACCTAATTAGTAAATAGAGTCCACCTGTGTGTAATTTAATCTCAGTATAAATACAGCTGTTCTGTGAAGCCCTCAGATGTTTTTTAGAGAACCTTAATGAACAAACTGTGCCATGAAGGCCAAACAACACACCAGACAGATCAGGCATAACGTTGTGGAGACGTTTAAAGGGTAACCACTTTTGTGGGGAAAAAATAGCAAATAAAGAAAAAAATAAGATATAATAATATAACAATTGCCATACAGTCATATTGTAATTGAATGTTATTAAAAATGACCTTTCCTTTTCATACTGCAGCCTCTGTAAATTTCTATATATGCCATGCAATATACTGTAGCTACATGGAGTTGTTCTATACACAGAGTGTGTACTAACCATTCCCCAGAAACATAATTTCCTGCTTGTATGATTGGCTCACCAATTTTCCCAGAAGTCAGATTTCAGGCATCCCCTGTAACAAAAATGTAATTTTTGGTGAGATATTTCCAATGGGAACATGTCTAAAGGGATGCAGGCCCAGCAACTTCCTCATTAGTGCCCTGTAGCTGCCACAGCTGACAGATTATTATGAAACTACTCCCATAAGACCTACTCAGAATATAGGCACAAACAAACACACATGGATTTCTTCAGAATAACAAAAGGCAGGAATCGGCAACAAAGGTTGTGATAATCCTTGCAATGTACATAGATCACCCAGGGGGAATGTTTTTTTTCTCATCAAAAGTGGAGTTATGCTTCAAAGCAGGGTTAGGGTATAAAAAAATATCCCTTTAATCCATCATCAGAAAATGGAAAGAGTATGGCACAGATGAAAACCTACCATGGCTGTCCACCAAAACTGATAAGCTGGTCAAGGAGAGCATTAATCAGAGAAGCCGCCAAGAGGCCCATGGTAAATCTGGAGGAGCTGCAGAGATCCAAAGCTCAGGTGGAAGAATTTGTCCACAGAACAACTATTAGTCATGTACTCCAAAAATCTAGCCTTTATGGAAAAGTGGCAAGGAGAAAGCCATTGTTGAAAGAAAGCCACAATAAGTCCTGTTTGCTGTTTGTGAGAAGCCATGTGGGGGACACAGCATGTGAAGAAGGTGCTCTGATCAGATGAGACCAAAATTTAGCTTTTTGGCCTAAAAGCAAAACTTTTTTTCAGCAAGGAGAGGGAAGCTGGTAAGAGTGGGTGGGAAAATGGATGTAACCAATTACAGAAAAATCATAGAAGAAAATCAGAGTCTGAAAAAGACTTGAGGCTGAGGCAGAGGTTCACCTTCCAGCAGGACAACGACCCCAAACATACAGACAGAGCTAAATTGGAATGGTTTTGATCAAAGAATATTCACGTATTAGAATGGCCTAGTCAAAGTCCAGACTTAAATCCAATTGAGAATCTGTAGCAAGACTTGAAAATTGCTATTCACATATGCTCTGTATCCAATCTGACAGAGCTTAAGCTATTTTAAAAATCTTTTTTTTTTAGGTTTTGATTGCTGTGCCCTTGGGTGGCAATCAACACCCTTGGTATAGAAAGTGCCACATCCTGAGATAATTGAGGAATTTGGATAGGAAAAATGGACTTTGTAGGCACTGGTTAGAAAAGGACAAAACTTTTAATATTTTTAACATACATTTTTTTATAAATCAGACATATTAAGAATTAAAAGAGGTATGTATTTACACAGCGGTGTCAAGATAAAACACTATAGTATTAAACATCTGGGATAATAAACATATTGAAAGCTTAGTCAAACCATGGTATGGCAATGTTTGAGTATTGGTATCTGCTTGATTAGTATTACGGAAGTCTTGACACTTGATCACATTCCTCAGAAAGTTGCTCTACATGTTTAGTGGAAGACCACTTCTTCAGGAGCTTTAAAAATTATATTTTGTAAACAGGTAAGCAGAAAAAAAATCATGATGAGAAAAACATCATAACAAGCAAGAAAAACACATTATCCAATTACCTTGAGGCGGGTGAATAGACAATATGTTGATACACTCACCATACGATCGGTGTATTGTAAATGAAAAAAGCTGACTGTAGCTACCCAGTGCTAGCCAGGGTGTTGATCGCAATGTGTCCAACCTCAAGGGGGTGGGACTAGATGGACTTCCTAGATGAACCGGGGTCTGTGATGCTATTCGTTGTGCTCAGCTGGACAGGCCCATGCCCTGGGGCGGTGGCTATACAGAGAGAAAGCATATAAATATAAAATTAACTTGTAAAAATAGTGTATAGATATGTATACATATTTAACCACATATTTCTATGGCCACCGGCATAAAGCCTCGGCCCAAGAGCAAATGGTATTATATGCCTGTTGCTAGTGATAAAAACAGAGGGAATTTTTTGCCTGGTCTGTAGACCCTGAGTACAAGGTGTAATGGGTAAAGAAGAGGGGGGGGGGAGTTATTAGTATTGAGAGAAGGCCCCAGATTTGACACACATAATATCAGTGCCTTATTTGGGTAGGAAGGATATAATAAGAGTTTCCTCTGCAAATAAATACAATGCAAATATAACGGAGTGCGTGTTATACATATCTAAGATATTAAGGATAAGTTGGTAATATGGATTTGTGTGAAAACCCAGTAATTTACAGCACTTGCCTTGTTTGAGTATTGGAACAGGAATACAGAGAATTTATACTTAATTACAACGATCCTTCAACAGAGATTGACGGAGGCTGTGAGGCTGGAATGCCAAAATTGCCTATAGGGAATGAGGTTGATACAGCTTAGATTTGTATTGGAGTTAGTGTCCAGTGCTTAGTGCAGTGCTGAGCAGTGTTTAAGGGCATAATATAGGGGGGGGGGGGTAATGTTCCCTCCAGGGAATTTAGCATAACTTACCTATGTCTGTGTTGGGGGAGTATAATGTCTCTCTGTATGACCCATGTGGCTACACACTCCAAAGGACAGCAGGAGTGTGTATCTTGCCGCATCTCATTTGTATCCCCCGCTCGTCTGAAGGTCAGTGGCGTCTGACGTCACACGGACCAAGCCGCGTCACTTCCGTATATGTACGCCGTAGAGGCGCCTGCGCTGTCCGGAACTGAGGGCTAGTTCCGGAACGCAGTGAGGGCGGAAGTGAAGGTGGGAAAGCCACTGGGACGCGGAGGTCCGCTCGTCCCTCACAAGGAGGGGAAGGGCTTGTTCCGCCCACCAAAGGCTGGCGCGGCTGATTGGATATGGAGCCCAAAGTCTTGCTGTAGGGGCGAAAAGTAATAAACAGACTAAAAGTTAATTGCGATCATAACCTGGAGCAATGCGTTGCCACAAGCGTGTCAGTGTGCATTTTCACAGTAATAGGATGAATGTATTGACAAAACATAAAATAAGTTTGATTAATAAACATTTTAAACAAAACATAACATAATATAATTTTTGGCTAGCGAATTTGTTTTAGTTGTAACCATAGGGGAGGAGACTCAACAGATCAAAACTAGATGCCCATGATCAAATGGATATATATTTATACTAGTGGAGGACTTAGATGGTACTTGATGTAATATTAGTCAATACAGCACTTGTTGGTTACAGGCATACCCCACTTTTAAGTACACAATTGTGTTTATTTACTAAAGCTGGAAAGTGCAAAATAAGACTCCCTTCTGCACAGAAACCAATGAGCTTCCAGGTTTTATTACCAGGCTTAATTGAACAAGCTGGAGTTACAAGCTCATTGGTTTCTATGCAGAAATGAGCCTGATATTGCGATTTCCAGCATTAGTAAATAAACCCTATTGTGTACTTAAAAGCGGGGTATGCCTGTATTTAACAAAGACAACCAAAATACTGCTCGTAGTTGTGGTAATGTAGGGTTATATTTTTGGGTTGTTTGTGGAGCGCTACAGAAAGGAACGGTATGTTAACACTTCGTTAATCCCTGGGGGGCGTGTTGCCCCCAAATGTTCGATCCCGATCGTTTCTTTTTGCAAAATTCTTTTATCCCAATTTCCACCTCTTGGATCCTTGGGTATGACCTCCAGTATGATAAATTTAATCATTGATGTGTCAAATTTGTGATATAAGCTTAGATGTCTACTGACTGGTGTCACCATTTTAGCAAACTGTGAGTAGTAAATATGGTCATAAATACGTTGCTTGAATTGACGTATTGTTTTACCAACATAGAATGCTCTGTATTTGCATAGCATGAGATATACCACCCCTTCTGTATTGCATGTGGCATGAAAGCGAGGACGAAAGATTTCCCCATTGGGCAAATGAAAAGTTGTGCCTGGTTGTATCCAGGGACAGTAGCTACATTGTCCACAGGCTTCAAGGCCTGTTCTTGAGTCTGGTTCATCACTTGGTGGTTTAAAATGACTGGCTGTGAGTCTATTTTCTAGTGAGGGACATTTTCAAAAGACTATTTCGGGTTTGTCTCTAACATATTTACCCAAAATGGGGTCCTCACTTAATAGATGCCAATGTCTTTGGAGGTAGTCTCTAAGCATGCCATGTTGGGCTGCATATTTGGTAATAGATTCAGTGGTTTGTAGGTTCTCCCTACTTTTTGGTTCAGTATAAATCAGGGATAATCTTTCTTGAGTAAGCGCTTTATTGTATTCTTTTCTCAAAAGGCTCTTGCTATAGCCTCTTTGTAGTAGACATTGACGAAGTTCAAAGGCTTGGTGTTTAAAGTCCACATCATATGTGCAATTTCTACGTAACTGCAGATGCTGCGCATATGGACTAAGGATTTCGGGTGGGCACTATCCGTCGGAAGTAGGGTGTTGCCTGCCGTATCTTTTCGAAATAATTTTGTACTTATATTGTTACTACAGTCCCTGTAAATCAAAACATCCAATTTTTTGGATTTGTCAATTAGCGGCTCAGTATATGCTGAATAAATTAACATTTTAAACTCTAATTTAAACTGTGCTGTAAGTTCTGGAGTGATAGGTTTATACCAATCGGTATTTTACAGAATATTAAAGCACATCGTTTCGTATTGTTGGCAGGTTTGCAAGACTATGTTGCCATCCTTGTCGGAAGCTTTTATCACAGTGTCTTTCCTTATCTGCAATGCTTTGAGGGCCTTTAGTTGTTGTTTTGACAAATTTGATGGTGGAGATATAGTTGGCATGTTTTTAATTTCGCGGACTGTAGCTATTAAGAAGGCTGTAATTTGAGGATTAGTATTTAAATCCGGTAATTGATCTGACTTGTTTTTGAACTGGGGCTTTTTTGGAGCTTCCTGTGTCTGATCGATGTGTGCAGTTTGTGTGACTGAGGTGTCTGAGCTTTGATGTAGTAGGAGCATGAGGTCTTTGAGTGCTCTAAGTTCTCTCATGGAATATTTTTTAATCTGCTCAGATAGTTCTTTTTCTTCTCTCTGTCTCTTTTTATCAGGATCAAAAATGTGTTTATATGTAAGTTTCCGTGCGAAGAGGTATAGGTCTTTAATAACCTCATATTTATCTAGGTTGGCATAGGGACAGAAGTTCTAATTTTATCCCAGATGTTTAATACTATAGTATTTTATCTTGACACCGCTGTGTAAATACATACCTCTTTTAATTCTTAATATGTCTGATTTATAATTTTCTATTTTAAAAAAAATAAAAGTTTTGTGCTTTTCTAACCAATGCCTACAAAGTCAATTTTTCCTATCCAAATTCCTCAATTATCTCAGGATGTGGCACTTTCTATACCAAGGGTGTTGATTGCCACCCAAGGGCACAGCAATAAAAACCTAAAACAATCCTAAGGTGGAAGCACCAATAGGGTCACCAAGTGTGGCCAGCCCTGTTTATAACACGTATACAAACAATTTTTTCTATGTTTATGTGTTTCTTTTCTGAAGATATATTCGGCTTATAATTAGCCTTTGTTCTCTTCTTTTCACCATATAGAAGGGATTCACAGACAATCAGCAATTTGTCAATCATCTGGTATAGTATATAGATTTCTCTAAATATTTATCTATATATACACATGATACCTTGGAAAACATCCATAGTAGGTCACTTTCTGGTTCAAACTGGTAAGGGTCTCTTTATGTGAACCCCCTTTTGAAATCTAATAACTATTCATTATTTTGCAAAAATGGACTTTGTAGGTGTAGCAGCCAATCCCAGACGACGTCCGTGGTGACGAAACGCGTAGGCGTGGCTTGCGGCACAGACGACATCACGCTATTCCAAGAGGAAACCCTGAACGAACACGAGCAGGAGGGGACGCGCAGCCGCCGGCTTTTTAATAATACACACCGCTGTTTGTTTACTTCTCAAATGTGAGTGCAATCAGTTTTATTACATTAAATCTTTGGATTCTCTGGTATCACGCTATGGTCCTTTTTGTTTTTATGTTTTCTTTGTATGGAGAGAGACACTTTAGAGCCATATATAGACCATACAGACGGTCAGGAGGGAGACCTTAAACCCCCGTGCTCAGAGTGACCAGCATATTGGTCAGTACATTCGGTAAGGAGACTACATCTTCACTTTGGGTGTTTCTTCTGGTGGATGAAGTCTACTTATACTTTTCATTTTTTACCTCTTTGGATGACCAACAGGACCTAATTTCTGGGACTTCCTTTTTCACGTTTATCATTTATATAAGGATCTTCTCTTCTGTGCTGATTTAAACGCATTAAGAACTCTTTTTGTTTATTGCACAGTTTGGTGTTTATAATCACAGTGTGTGAACATTACATCCTTCATTTATTTTGACTGTTTCCTATAATGATATATAGTTTCAATACGTTATAGCTCAATGATCATCCATCCAGTCTCAATCTTCATCCAGCGCCGTATCTTTTTATTTTTTATATTGTTTAATTTTTGTATCACAAATTTTTGATACTGGCTGCTTTTACAAATTCTCATATTTGTACATGTTAATTCATCATATATTATTTTTTATTAAGCGCAGTGTTTCCCTTGTGGGTTTTTTTCCTTTTGTAGCATGGTAAGGGCTGATGAATGAATTTCAGACCTCCTATAATGGCTCCAACAAAGAAACGGATGATTTAAAAATATATTTGAAAAATTAAAACAACTACTAAAAAGAAAATCCAACCTCCATTGGCATATGGAATATTTCAAACAATACATGAGTGAAAACATGTGTCCCATTGGTCTTAGAATCCAGCTATTTCCTACAATCACAAATGTTTCACAAGACTTAAAACCATCATGGGAAGGAGTCCTGACCAAATGCAGCCAAGATTGTATGCAATTACTATTATCACAATATTCCCTAGATACTGCAATGCTAGATCAAGAACTAGCCCTTCTACATACTAAATATAACGTGATTCATACCCAAGAAAAATTCTGGGAAAAAGGCCAGGAATTGAAACTTTTCCTGGACAAGTTAAATAAGAATATTATTTCCAAAAAACAAGCCAAATTTGAAAATGACAAAATGGCATTTGTAGAAGGTTACGCATATAGGTGGTATAATGCACCCATAAGATGAGGCAGTGGTCAATTCGACCGTCCTTACAACAAAGGACGAAATAGCTACATCTCAAAAGGAGGTAGTGAATCTGACTCTTCTATTTCTTCTTCTCTCTCACAGGCACATCGAATACAACCCATCGATCCAGTGCATGCATCTAATGGGTCACGTAAGCGGGGATATCGTGGTGGGCACTCATTTACACCCTCTAACAAAAAGAAACCCACTGATACAGGAGGATTCACACCCTCACAGGCAACCAATCACAGTGGACAGAATAGAGGTGATGGCAAAACACTGGTACATGATTTATCACAATACGCATACATGGGCCCTATAGCAGCCCAAGCTATACAACAATTACAGACACAGAACACCGCTAATCCACCTGCTCATCAAACACCTCGAGGAGCGGAGGAAAGTATAATGACACCCCTAGGATCCACCTTACATCAGTCTCGATCAATGATCACTCAGGACGTCCCTTTAGGGGAAGCTCCCCCCAGCGCTTTACAAAAGAGGAACTAAGTGTCATCAATCTGACCCCATATCCTCTATCAGATGATGAACCAACAGTCCTAAAATTAGGACTTAGCATCTGTCCCTATGCCAACCTAGATAAATATGAGGTTATTAAAGACCTATTAAAGACCTATACCTCTTTGCACGGAAACTTACATATAAACACATTTTTGATCCTGATAAAAAGAGACAGAGAGAAGAAAAGGAACTATCTGAGCAGATTAAAAAATATTCCATGAGAGAATTTAGAGCACTCAAAGACCTCATGCTCCTACTAGATGAAAGCTCAGACACCTCAGTCACACAAACTGCACACATCGATCAGACACAAGAAGCTCCAAAAAAGCCCCAGTTCAAAAACCAGTCAGATCAATTTCCGGATTTAAATACTAATCCTCAAATTACAGCCTTCTTAATAGCTACAGTCCGCGAAATTAAAAACATGCCAACTATATATCCACCATCAAATTTGTCAAAACAACAACTAAAGGCCCTCAAAGCATTGCTGAAAAGGAAAGACACCATGATAAAAGCCTCCGACAAGGGGGGCAACATAGTCCTGAAAACCTGCCAACAATCCGAAACGATGTGCTTTAATATTCTGGAAAATACCGATTGGTATAAACCTATCACTCCAGAACTTACAGCACAATTTAAATTAGAGTTTAAAATGCTACTTTATTCAGCATATACTGAGACGCTAATTGACAAATCTACCTTTGAGTTCTTTAATGTAAAATTTCCTAATGGAAGAAGATCATAGACAATGGAAGTTTCAACACTTCATTATCTCTCTGTTATCGTTCATATTAAAGCACAATTATTTCTCCTTTCTCGGCTCCCACTACCTCCAGGTGCAAGGGGTCACAATGGGCACGTGCTGCGTGCCGGCCTATGCGAACTTGTACCTGGGGGTGGGGGGGTGGGAGTGAGAGATTTTTGGTGATGAACGATTTCAATCATTTTTCAGTCGTGTTTTATGCTGGTATAGGTATATTGATGACGTTTTTGTCATTTGGACAGGAACACTACCCATGCTTCATGAATTTCTGGTCCTACTCAATACCAACGAGTTTAACCTGAAATTCACCTACAATTGGCAACAAAACTCAATACCCTTTTTGGATGTTTTGATTTACAGGGACTGTAGTAACAATATAAGTACAAAATTATTTAAAAAAGATAAGGCAGGCAACACCCTACTTCACGCGGATAGCGCCCACCTGAAATCCTTAGTCCATAGCATTCCATACGCGCAGTATCTGCGGTTACGCAGAAATTGCACATATGATGTGGACTTTAAACACCAAGCCTTTGAACTTCGTCAACGTCTACTACAAAGAGGCTATAGCAAGAGCCTTTTGAGAAAAGCATACAATAAAGCGCTTACTCAAGAAAGATTATACCTGATTTATACTAAACCAAAAAGTAGGGAGAACCTACAAACCACTAAATTTATTACCAAATATGCAGCCCAACATGGCATGCTTAGAGACTGCCTCCAAAGGCATTGGCATCTATTAAGTGAGGACCCCATTTTGGGTAAATATGTTAGAGACAAACCCAAAATAGTATTTCGAAAATGTCCCTCACTAGGAAATAGACTCACAGCCAGTCAATATAAACCACCAAGTGATGAATCAGACTCAAGAACAGACCTGCATACAACCAGGCACAACTTTTCATTTGCCCAATGGGGAAATCTTTCGTCCTCGCTTTCATCCCACATGCAATACAGAAGGGGTGGTATATCTCATGCTATGCAAATGCAGAGCATTCTATGTTGGTAAAACAATACGACAATTCAAGCAGCGTATTTATGACCATATTTACTACTCACAGTTTGCTAGAATGGTGAAACCAGTCAGTAGACATCTAGGCTTATACCACAAATTTGACACATCAATGATTAAATTTATCATACTGGAGGTCATACCTCTTAATTCTTAATATGTCTGATTTATAATTTTCTATGTTAAAAATATTAAAAGTTTTGTACTTTTCTAACCAGTGCTTACAAAGTCAATTTTTCCTATTCAAATTCCTCAATTTTAAAAAGAATATTGGGCAAACAATTCGCTCCTTAGATGTTCAAAGCTGGTAGCGTCATCCACAAAAACATATACACACATACACACTTTTTTGCTGACAGTGACAAGCCAGGGTAGGGTGCATCAGTGACAAGCCAGGGTTTTTTTGGTCCATCAAAAAAAGAGTTAGCAGAGGGAGAGGGAGGCAAAGATAGAGAAAGTGGGGTGAGAAAAAAATTGGGGAGGGGGAGAAATAGAGAGGTGGGGGAGAGAGGGGGGAAGAGAGAGAAGGAGAGAGAGGGAGAGATAAGAGAGAGGGGGGAAAGAGGGGGAGAGAGAGAGGAGGGAGAGAGGGGAGAAAGAGAGAGAGGGGAGGGGGAACGAGAGGGGGAGAACGAGATAAGGGGAGAAAGAGAGAGGGGGAGAAAGAGAGAGAATGAATGAATGAATGAATGAAAAACTTATAGAGCGCGGCACATGCGAACTGAATCGCCTCTGGGTGCTTGTTGTTCCTGTCTCCTTTGATATCAAAAGAGATGAGTCTTGATCTTTCTCCTAAATGCTAAGTGATTCGCCTCCAACCGAATGCTGGTTGGTAAAGCGTTCCATAGTCTGGGACCTTGGACGGCGAATCTTCTTCCTCCTTTGGACTTGTAGTTGGCTTTTGGGATCTGTAGTAGGTTCTGATTGGTGGATCGCAAGATGCGATTGGGGTTGTGAGCTTTTATTTTATTGCATAGATATTGGGGGGCATTCCCATGGACACATCTATGCGTTAGACAGAGTGCTTTAAAAGCAATCCTGTCTTTAACTGGTAGCCAGTGAAGGGATCTCAGTGAAGGTGAGATTGATTCCCAGGGTTTTTTTCCAGTCACAAGTCTGGCGGCCGTATTTTGAACGACTTGCAGACGAGCGATTTGGTACTTGGGGAGTCCGAGGTAAAGGGCATTTGCATAGTCCAATCTGGAGTTAACAACTGCTCCCACCACAACCGCTAGGTCTTCTTTGGGGATGAAAGGGGTAAGTCTGCGTAGTAGGCGCAACAGATGGTGGGATCTGCTGACTACTGACCCTATTTGTGTGTCCATTGTCATGTAGGAGTCAAAGATGACCCCGAGACTTTTGACTTTGGCGCTAGGGGTGATGATTTTGCCCAGAATGGGCGGGGGTGTCCAGGTTGTTGCAGGTTGATTCCTTCGCTTGGCGTGAAACAGGAGAAGTTCTGTTTTCGCTCCGTTGAGTTTAAGATAACTCTTTGTCATCCAGTCCTCTATCAAAGAGAGGCATGTCTCTAGATTGAGGTGGTGATCCTTTCTGTTGCAAATGCGGAAATAAAGTTGCGTGTCGTCTGCGTATGAGTGATAGAGCAGTTTTTGGCTGCTGATAATCTCAAAAAGAGGACGAAGATAGATGTTAAACAGCACTGGTGACAGAGGCGATCCTTGAGGGACTCCGCATGTTACTGTGCGTTTCTCAGATGTGAAGGGTCCTAACTTCACTGTTTGCGATCGGTTTTCCAAAAAAGAGGAGAACCAAGATAAATCGCTTTCTGCGACTCTGGCTACTTCAGCAAGTCGCGTCAGTAACAGTTTGTGGTCTACAGTGTCGAAAGCGGCACTTAGGTCCAACAGAACTAGAAGACAAGATTCTCCTTCGTCTGCGGCCTCGAGAACATCGTCCCATACTTTGAGCAGCGCGGTTTCAGTCCCGTGTCCGGGACGGAACCCTGATTGCAATGGGTCAAGTAGCTTGTAGGTATCTAGATGCCGTTGCAGCTGTTGTACCACTACTTTCTCCATTACCTTTGAGAGTACATTGAGGCTTGTTATGGGACGGCGGTGGAGTGGGTCCTTGGGGTCCAGGGAGGGTTTCTTAAGGATGGGTTGGATTATACCCTCTTTCATCTGCGAGGGCACTATGCCCTCCAAAAAAGACTGGTTGATAAGCTGCGTGATGGGAGGAGCCAAGATGTAGGCGCATTCCTTCAGCAGTTTTGTAGGGATAATGTCATTTGGTGCTGTGCCATTACGCAAAGCACCAATGACATTCTTAGTGGCCTCGATGGAGATGGGTTCCAGGGTGAACTTACCTGATATAGGAGAATTACTATGGGTGTTATGTGAGAGGCTGCAGGGGAGGCTAAGGGGGGGATTGTTTTGCTGAATGCTTTCACGGATTGCCTTGATTTTATTAATGAAGCAATCCGATAGTTCATTGCAAAATTCTTGTGTGTCTGTATTGGGGGCTTCAATACATCCTGGTTTCATGGTCTGAGTGACCATCTTGAAGAGTTCGCGGGGGCGGTTTAAGGCACTGTTGATAGCCTCTGAAAAATAATTTTTCTTGGCTTGGAAAATTCCTTTGTGGTATTTTCTTGTCGCCGCCTTGTAGATGGATAGGTTTAGCTCTGAAGCACTTCTTTTCCAGGCAGATTTGGCCCTTCTGCGTTCTTGCTTCAGTAACGACAGCTGGTTGTTAAACCAGCTGCGGTTGTTTTTCCGGATGCGGGTTTTACATTTCGGCGCTACCAAGTCAGCTGATTGTAGCATGGCCGAATTTATGGCCTCCAGCGTTTCAACGGCCGTTTGATGCGGCTGAATTGTTTCTATTTTTCCCCTTAAGGTGGTTTTTAAGAGTTCCGAGTGGAGCTTCTTCTGACATCTAGTCCAGTGAATTGTCACTGGATTTGATGTTTTTGTTGCGGGGGGGGATTGTGGAAATAATGAATTTAATTGCATGGTGGTCTGTCCATGGCAACTTTTAATTTTCCAAAATTTTTATTTCCAGAGCTTGTCTGAAAATAAGATCGAGTGTGTGACCTGAAGCATGTGTGGGCCCACATACTAGTTGCTGTAACCCTAAATCTTCCAGTTGGTTAATACAGGCATCGGCAATGGGGTCTTGTGTGGAATTGGCCCAGAGGTTGAAATCCCCAAGCAGCAAAAAATGTTTGCTGTTGAGGGTGTAAGTAGAGAAGAAATCCGTCCATGATGATAGCAGCTGCGATTTTGGGCCGGGCGGTCTTTAGCAGAGCAGAATGTGGACGGTCTCCTTTGAATTTGTTTGCAATTGTAGCGTAAGGGTTTCCATGAATGGAAGAGGATTTTGAAGGACTGGTTTGGTGATTGCAAGATGAGTTTTGAAAATCACCGCCAGGCCTCCTCCTCTTTGCCCTATTCTGTTTTCCGTTATAATACGGTAGTTTTCTGGCACCAATTCTCCTAGAATGGTGTTACAGTCGGCTGTAAGCCAGCTCTCTGTAATGAAGAGGCAGTCGAGATCGTGCTGTAGAATGAAATCACGGATTTCAAGTCAGTGTTTTACTGCCGATCTTGTGTTGATCATAGCACATGAAATGTGCTTAGGCTGGGGTAAATGGCTGAAATTTTCGAGAGTCGATCGTCGATCGATTCTCAATAGTCGCTCAGTTCTGAGGTTTTTTTTGGTGCTGGCTGGCAATATAGCGGCAAATCGCCTCAGACCCCAAATGGTTTCTGTAGAATACTGCCGATTCGCCATGATCGCCAATCACCGGGGGGGGGGGGATTCCTGGGCAGCGGAGAGAGGAGTTTGGTTTAATCCTCTCCCCTGGCTTGGTCCAGAGGAAGGCAAAAAAAAACCTGGCCGTGCTGTGCCAATATGCTGCGGCAGGGGCAAAAAATTCCTTCCTGACCCCTTTGAGAGGCGATCGGGTGAACCCTGGATCAAGTTCTGTTATGTTTGAGAAGGGTATTGAGTGGGGATGAAACAGTTGAGTGTAGCAAGATGGCTGCCGATCCAATCCCAGGTTCCAGCCTACGTGCTGCTGATTGGATGGATCGGGGATGCCAGGGGGTGCTGAATCAATCCCCAAGCGGAGAAAGGTATCCACCTGGGGTAGGGGGGGTTTCTTAACCTGTTAGGGGGTGATGGCAGTGTGTGGGAAGCGGCGCGGCGTTAGGCCGCAAGTGAAGCCGCGGTCTTTCCTAGACCACGGCACCCGCGATTCCCCACAGGCTGGCGCGAATGTCAGGAAAAAGCACGGGGGTTGCAGGGATTGCACGGGGATGGCGGGGATTGCGGCTGGCCGGTTGTGGGGATGGTAATGGCGATGAGGGGCCACCGAGGAGGGGGAAAAGGAGCAAGGGAGAACCGTGGGACATAGATGTTTTTGGCGGCTTGTCCTAACAAGGACGGCCGCCAATGTTCCCAGTGAGGCTCTTACCTGTAAAGGAGCCAGGGGAAGCCTGGGTCAGCGGGCAGAAGTGATCAGAAAATGATCATCAGCAGCTAGTGGATGGCGGCAGCAGATAAACAGGGAGGTGGAAGCCCTGCCTGTCTGTGAGGCCTGGAGCCACAGAGTGGGAGGATCCTGCCTAGCTGTACTATCCCTGAGAGAGTGACTCGTTTGAGAGCGTCCGGCTCTCTCGGCAACTGACTGACTGGGGGGAGAAAGAGAGAGAGAGGGGAGAAAGAGAGAAAGAGGGGGGAGAGAGAGAGGGGGAGGGAGAAAGAGACAGGGGGAGGGAGAAAGATAGAGGAGGAGGGATAAAGAAAGAGAGAGGGGAGGGAGAAAACAAGAGAGAAAGGAGAAAGAGAGGGGGAGAAAGAGAGAGAGAGAGGGGGGGTAGAGAAATAGAGAGGGGAGGGAGAGGGAAGAAGAGGGAGAGAGTGAGGAGTCAGAGAGAGAGTGATAGAGGAGAAAGAGAGAGAGGGAGAGGAGACATAGAGAGGGGAAGAAGGAGTTAGAGAGGGGGAGAAAGAGAAAGAGGGAGAGAGAGAGAGAGAACAGAGAAAGAGAGAGGGGGGAGAAAGAGAGAGAGAGGGGGAGAAAGAGAGAGAGAGGAGGGAGAGAGAGAGAGAGATGCCTGCTCATTGCAGGCATTGCATGCAGGGGGTTGGACTGTGGGCAGGGTTGGGCAGACATAAATGGAAGGCGGAGTGTGGCATTGGACAGTTAGTGAAGTGAGGGAGGGGCTGGAAGAACGGACAGGACCGAGCGGACACAAAGAACTTGCAACCTGACTCCCGGGCAATATGGCTCTCAAAGCCAGGCAGAGTCCATTATCTGCCCTTGGTTTTTGCTGCAAGGCAGAGCAGAGATAGGGCACAGACTCTCAGTGCAGTGCTCACCTCGATCTAGCAGGCTGCAGCCACCTACCTGCCACTATCCATGCTCCACTAGTCCTCTGCTTCAAAGGGGTGAAGAGAGGGGGGGCAGAGTGCAGATGTAGATTACTCCGCCAGGGGCTGAGGAACCTGCAGCCGGAACTATAGCAGCTGCATCGAGAAATTCGACTGGATTATTCCCCACTTGCAGTACTGCTGTTTTTTCTGGCCCGAACCGACCCCAGTGGTGGTGACTGTGAGCTACACAGGGACAGACATGTTGCAGGCAGTCAGCACTAGCAAAAGGTGTTAAACCCCCGACAGAGAATATGGATGATTAGGGCGTTCCTGGGCACACCCGGCACACCCTGTGGGCACGCCTATGGTAGATGCTCTGTTTTGTGAAGTAAACAGCTGAATTCAGACATTGGATTTTTAGAAACTGCTTGGAATCCAGCAGTGCAAAAAAGTCAGCTCTGCCAAGAGCTCTTTGATCAAGAGCAAAGGCTCCTAACAATCTTGAGGCCCTAATATATTTATATATCTAAATTGATTAGAGACTCATGGGAAAAAAGAAGAAGAGACTGGTAATAGTAGGAAGTACTGGAGTCATGCATTATAATGATAGTTGGTTTGCTCATAAGGGCCCAAAAGTTCTTCCGGGTGACAACACTCCTGAACCTATGCAGGTGGATGTTATTTAGAGATCCAAATTACTCAGGGGAAAGGGAGACGATGCTCAAATAAAGTTTTAGTTTGTATTGTGTAGACCCTGGACATTATGCAATGAATTGTCCCAATAAATTTAAAAGAGCAATTGCAGCAACTGAATGAACAAATAAACTCCATTTGGCTAGGTTCACATTGCTGCGCCAAATCCTCCGATATTGGGAGCTCATGTCACATGACATGTGAAAATCAATGTTTCCCTATGGGAGCCGTCTTAACTGGTCCGACACATGTCAGTGCGACTTTTAAAATGCTCACTGTACTAGTTTGGTCCGACTTTGATCTTACTTAAGCCCATTGAATATAATTGAAGTCGTAACAAAGTTTGCTAGCGTTGGCCCGGTCTTCTCTGTCGTCTTCTTCCCTCTTCTCTTTTTCTTGTGTTGACACAACGCTCTCTCCCGCTGTAATGCTGTGTGCGCGGTGCGCAGCGACTTATATAGGCATGGAGCATGGTCACTGGGCGCCCCCCTGCCCCAAAGCACCCATCCCCCATGTTAGGGGCATGTGGCTTAGTACCGTTCAGGAGCGGGGGTGATTGCTCGTCCCCATCCCCTTTCCTGACCGACCAGGCTGCATGCTCGGATAAGGGTCTGATATGGATTTTGGGTGGACCACCACACCATTTTTTCAGCGTAGGGGGTTCCCCTTAAAATCCATACCAGACTCAAGGGCCTGATATGCTCTTGGAGGGGGAACCCATGATGTGTTTTTTTTTTGCGTTGAGTTCCCCCTCAAGATTCATACCAAACACAGTGCCTGGCATTGGCGGGGATCCAAGTCAGGGCCCTGTTCATTGAAAGTCGGACATATGTCAGCTTCAAGTCGCAGGGCAAAGTCGGATCCAAAGTTGGGATGGCTGTCGTGTGGCACAAGTGTGAACCTGGCCTTACTTAGTTGATCTCTCTCTTGATTCATGAAAGTTCATGCTTTTTCATCCCATTTTGTCCTCCTGTAAAAATGATCATTGAGAGTCGTAAAATGTTGTGCTCCACTTTGGGGCTGGGGGGGACTTGATGGGCATTGAATTTACCCAAGGCAATATCATTCAAATGTGATATTAACCTTCCCCCATTGATATAGAGACCATGGATGGTTCACCTTTTATCTTCAGGACCTGACACCCCTGAGACCATCCCACTTAAACACAAAATTGAGCCTGACTATTGTAAGATTGTGACATTTCAGTTGATCACATCACCATAATTCCCTATCTTTATGTTCATTCCTTGATACTCTATACAAATTCCATTCCATCAACTTTGGGACAGGGACTATACATTTTGCATCTGACCAGTGCAAAGAACATTGTCTTTCCAAAAATTACTTCACTGACCAGGGATTCACAAGCTGTTGTGTTAACTACCCTGTCATGTTAAAGACTGCTCTCCACAGTATCATGAGTTCCAGGACATCTGTGATAAAAAGAATGTGAAAAAAGATCAGTTAGCTCTTGATTGCACATATGACTGTCCTATCAAACTGCTTCCAGGAGTAAAATTAATCTTTGGTTGCATTTATTCTCTATCAAAACTCAGAATAGATGGTTCTCAGATAATAGCTCGATGAGAATTTAAAGAATGCTTTTATCAGACATTAACTACTGGGATTTGAACAAGATAACTAATAAAAACAGCTATATTCTCCCCTGGTTCAAGACTCCGCTCTGTCAAAGACTTCACTAAACTATATTTATGGGGGGCGCCATACCCTTGCCCTTGTTCGCAATTGTCATTGTCCAGGAGATGGAATAGAAAACTGCTTTTTGAAAGATATGGACATTTTACGTTTCTAGTCATGCATTTTGGCTTTTGCAATGCTATTGCAACTTTTCAACATTCCATCAAAGTTTCTGCGATATCTGTATGATAAGTTTGTGAACGCATATCTGGATAATATTCTCATGCTTTCTGATAACTTTGAGGTGCATTAGGAGCACAATGGCGCTGTTTTTTTTAAAGAGGGGGAATTAAGTTTACATCAAACAAGTGTGAGCTTAAACAAATCCAGATTCAGTTCTTGGGATACATCATTTCTTCAGAACTAGTGAGCATGGATCTTGATAAGATCATAGCAGTGGTGGATTGGCCAGCCCCATTAAATGTTATGGAAATGTAACAATTTGTTGGATTTGTCAACTTTTACATAAGATTCATAAATAATTTCTTCTAGGTAATTGCTACAATCATATAGCCCTTTTTGTATACAAATAATAAAAATAATACTGGTACATCCTGATCCTGAACTAACTTTCATTGTGGAAGGTGATACTTCACATACTGCTGTGGGAGCTATCCTTTCTCAGCTAATTGGAGATAAGATACAGCTTTATTTATGTGCTTATTTATATCAGTTAATGTCTTTAGCCAGAAAGAAATATGACTTTGCAAACAAGGAGTTGCTAGCAATTAAAAAGGCATTTTCCAAGCAGTGGCATGTACTGGAAAAGACCAAGAACACTGTAACTGTCCTCACTGATCATACACATGTAGAATTTTTTCATTCTGCCAAGAGATTGTCTTCTAGACAAGCACGCTGTCCACTATTTTTTTGACAGAATACATTTTGGCATTTTGTATTGCCCTGGATCAAGGAAAGGCAAGGCCATGGGGATGCCTATCATGGGTGTTGTCTGGGTCTCTTCAGAAAAACAACTCTGAATGTACTATTCTGCATCAAAAAGTTTTCATGGGGCCACAAATTTTAGGGTCAGGTAGAAATCCTTAGGTTGGTTCGTGAATCTAAACTCGGGGTGCATTTTGGGGCCTTTAAGACAAGCTTTTATCTCACTCTTTCTGGTTGCCGGGTTACAAGAAAGATATGAAAAATGATTTGGCCTCATGTTTGACTTGTGCACAATAAGACACCCTAATCTTCTACTTTGGGGTTTCTCCAACCATTTCCTGTCCCATTAAGACCATGGGGGGCAATTTCTATGGACTTTGTGATCGATTTACCCCTCTGGAAATAAATGACTATTATTTTGGTGGTCATCAACCATCTTAATAAGATGGCTCACTTTATGCCAGCTAAGGGCTTACATACTGTAGAATAGACTGTGAAATTGATGGTCTGAGAAATCTTTAGACTACATAGAATTCCTGATGTAGTATATGAACAGAGACGTTCAATTTAACTCAAAATTCTGGAAAAATTCTGCTATAAAAATTACGAAGAGAGCATTACTAGAGGGCATCTACAATTTAAGTAGTGCCACGTTCACGGAAGAGGAATGGGAGACCCTAGACCTTGGTATACAGGTACACCTCGCTTAACGACCGAGTTCCGTTTCAATGGCTTGGTCGGTAAGCGAATTGGTCGTTAAGTGAGGAACTGCATGTACTGTATACAGTAGTACCGTATATGCATAGTATTTGACAATACAGTATTCTGAATAAGTAAAATAACAAGAAAGATCAAACTGAAAACTTCCACTTGTTTTAATTTGCATAGGTTGTGTAATTTACACACAGTACTGCAATGTACAATATTACAGAACATAAAGTTAGCAAAGTACAGTAGGTACATTAAAGCACCAAAAACCACAGTACTGTACTGTAGAGTGTACAAGATGGAAAAAGGATAATTAAAATACAGTAAACAAAAAAAAAAATCAGGCTATCATTTTAGTCAACGAATCCTTCGAAATCTTCATCTGTGTCATCATCAGAGCTATTATCAGGAGCTGCTGAAGGCCCAGGTAACAGACACGATGGAGTAGAAATTGAAGCATTGGTAGTTACATAAATAGTTACACTGTACTGTACATACAGTACTGTAATGTACTACAGTATATCTGTATAGTACTGTATATTGTCACACTACTGTGCTGTATTGTGTGGGCCTGAGAGAGATCCTGGACTGTATACAGTACAGTACAATATAGCCGTTTATAACGTTTTTTTCTTTGCATCCTTTCATTCTTTTGCAAAAATAATTTACTGCTGAAATGTGAATACTGACCATGAAACCAGCAGTACTGGACCTCAGAATAGTATAGTATGTGTAAAGTATATCAGCCATAAATGACTTTGAGATGCAGGGCCGCCGCTACCACGTTTTAGTACGTAAACACATTTTAGCTCGTACCGTCGGTGAGATGGTCGTAAGTGCGAGCGGTCGCTAAACAGGTCAGTCGTTAAGTGAGGAGTACCTGTATTGATCTTCTAAAATGTATGAGGAAGCTGAATTTGAAAAAAAACACTTTGAACTCAATGGAGACACCAGAACACCTGAACATTTAATTTACACCCAAACTACACTTAATAATAACAACTCCTTATTCAATCCCCCAACCCCAGGAAACCAGTGCATGGGTGATTTTAAAAAGATGGTTGAGGAAGACATAAAGAACTTGGAACACCAGAAATGGAGAGGAAATAAAAACATATGGAAAGCTATCAAACAGATTGGCAAGAAAAAAAGAAATTGTGATTAGACCAGCTCACAAGGGGGGTGGGTTATTATTAATAATTAAAAAAGACTATGAAGACGAAATGGAGAACTTACTGAAAGTAGAGAACACCTACCAAAAGCTAAAAGGGAACCCCAAAACATGGTATGATAAGAAATTGAGAACCTTTGTCAAAAAAGGCAGAGAAAAGGGAATCCTCAGCAAAAAAAAGGTGGAGTACCTAGTGTTGTAAACCACAAAAACTACAGTAATATAACCTGTCCATAAAATACATAATAGATTAGAGAAACCACCAGGAGGGCCCATCATAAGTGGGATAAACTCTGAGTTTTCCTGACTGGAAGAATTTAAGGGACTGTATCCAACTGATTACTGAACTACAGGATTTAACAGGAGTAGAAAACTGCCTGCTTGCTACTATTGATGTTAACTCACTATATACAAGCATTGTACAAGATGGATTACAGGGAGTGGAAAAAGCTCTACATAAAAAGGCACCAAAATGAGACAAGAACAAATAACCTACATCATGGAAGGCCTGAAAATGGCAATGGAAAATAACTACTTCTAGTATATAAAGGAGTACTATGTACAAACTAAATGAGTAGCAATGGGGGTGTAGCTAATCTTTTTATTGATATGTGGGAGAGGGAGTATATCTATATCAAAAACATACCTCAGATCATAATGAACAGGAGGTATATAGATTACCTCATAATTCTATGGAATGGAACAGTTGAAACTTTTGAAACCTTCTTGGCACAGTTGAACAATAACAGGTATGGGATCACCTTCACAGGGAAATGCCACAACCATCAAATAGATTACCTGTACCTACATTTCTTTAAAGACCCAAACATTTTTTAAGAAAACAGATAGAAATGGGTACATACCCACCTCCAGCTGCCACCACCCAAAGTGGAAGGGGAATATACCCAAGGAACAATTGCTGAGGGTGAGGAGAAACTGCCATTGGGTGGAAGACATTTAACAGGCAGACATCCTAATCAGAGGTTCAAAGAAAAAGGGTACCAGAAGCATAAACTGCACAAACTGAACAAAGAAATAAAACGGATTGACAGGAAGACATTACTGGCCAAGAGGGAGAAGCAAAAGGGAAATAAACATACCGATATAGCTTTCATTACAGGGTATAACAACCAATACCAACAATTAGAATATATCATTAAAGTATTGTCCTATTCTTAAAGAAGATAGAACTCCTGCCACAGAAACCAAGGTTCATTTACAGAAGAGCCCTTACATTGAGAAACCATCTGGTACATAATGTTATAGATCCTCCGAGATCAGTAGAAATTTGTCCCAAA
The DNA here is from genome assembly GCA_029574335.1 of Rana kukunoris. Classification (NCBI taxonomy): domain Eukaryota; kingdom Metazoa; phylum Chordata; class Amphibia; order Anura; family Ranidae; genus Rana; species Rana kukunoris. Next base: position 441,883,718 of record CM056049.1, read on the forward strand.
CTAAAGTGCTTCTATAGATGTCAGCAATGTCTCCCATGTAGGATAAGCAAGAAACAACATAGAAATAAAAACTAATTTAAATCCACAACAGACTACAAAGAATATCAGATTAAACAGCTGATCACCTGTAACAGTACACACGTCACATATGTGGTTGAATGCCCATGCCGGCTTCAATAAGTAGGAAGGACTACACAACCCTTAAGGGAACACATAAGAAATATACGTAAATGGTTCCCAAAACACAGTCTCTCCAGACATTTAGATGAAGCGCACCACAAGGATCCAACAGGGCTCACCTTTTACAGAATCGATATGATTAAAGTTTACTGGAGAGGAGGTAACAAAACAATCCAGTAGGGTAATGGCGCTGCCTGGTTGAGATGTGAATGTCCTTGCCAGTGATAAGATCAAACTGGTGATGTGTGAATAAACTTGTGTCAGGACTTGCCGTGTGGTGGGCTCAGATAATGGAGTCCCCCATATAGTTTGTCCCCTTTTAATAAATGGTGGTAGTGAAGTGAACTTATTTAGTGCTCAAAAAAAACCATATATAGTAGGTCAATGATAGACTTATAGCATGTTAGCACTGTTGGACAATCCCCTGAGATGTCCTTCCTGATCCTCCAATGGGTCAGGTAAGTGATTGGAATATTGCTATGATGTGCAATAGGTTAGTGTATAACACTCCTCTGGTACGTGAATAAAACAAAAACTAAAAAAAAAAAATGTGATAATAAGGTGAATCGTGGATTCCAGAAAACCAAGAAATGTAGTAATTCAAAAATAATAATTCAAAAATAATAGTTCAGAAATATGAACAAAGTGGGGAGTATTGCCTCAAGTATATTGAGTAGAATAAATAAAAATAGTACCTTTTCATCCCAGGTATAGTAGAAAAGGGGGGGCGAATGGGGGCGAAGGACTAGTGGCTGAGGTTAGACCTAGGGCTGCCCATTCAATGGTTTGGGAGGGACTATCTCGGTACTGATGAGAATTCATAGAAACAAAATTAATATAAAAATTTTTTATTGATGTATAAAAATTGCAAAGAACAAACAATTGTACAAATCATGATTGGTCAACGTCGACTAGTTTCGCGGACTTGCCGCTTCGTCAGGACAGCCAATCTACAGAGTAATGCAATAAAAATATGTAATAAATACCAGCGATACAGTATACAAATAAAAAAGACATTGATAAAAAAGCTCACCAATTGAATCAATTGAAATTATGCGGAAGCCAGGCGGCCCAAGGGTACTCCCTTCACGGCGAACAAGGGGATGGTTGGTCGTGAAAAAATCTGAGTATACACGTTGTAAAAGTTGTATAATATATATATCAGTATAAAGATCAATATTTATATTGATTACCATGAAGTAGGTGGGGTGGGGGTAGGGAAGGTGTGTGGATAAGATAGGGGGGGGGCGAAGAGGGGCCTGAGAAGGGGGGGGGAAGGGGGGGGAGGGGGAAAGAGCTGGGATGGAAAGAAAGAAGGGGGGGGGGGAAGGAGGGGAAAAAGAAAAGAAAATTATAACTAGGTGATGGGGTAAGAGGGGATGGGGAGAGAGTGGAAACTTACCATGGGAAAACTTAGTGGGAGGTACAGCCGATTCAAGATGGAGTGGAAGGGGCCTGATAATATCACAAACAGATCGGGCCGGAGGCATGGACAAGGCAGCAAGGTGGGGCGATCCCAGGGTCCCAGGTTTGAGTGGAATGTCCAGTGAAATGTCATTAAGGAGGGTATCCATATGGGTGACAATTGCATGGTAATGCATGAACTGGAGAATAGCGTGAGCTGCGTCCAGGGAGAGCTCCATAGTGCTAACAGCCATGTCCAGGGACTGTAAAAGCCCTGCCGTCGGGGCGTAGATAGAAAAAACACGCTGCTTATCTAAGGGCCAGTCGGCCATTAAATAAGCACATCCCAACTTGGAGACGCCATGGACACCGTCGGACGGCAGCGCCATGACGTCACCAGGTCAGTCTCTCCGTACAACGCAAGTGCATGGTGTGCGCAGCTATGCGTGTACGCTCAACTCCAGCCAAGGGGCGGGGAGCCCCGAGCCGAGAGAGAGCAAGAGGGGGCGGGGCAATGCTAAACCCCCGCCAGGAGAGACACAAGTCCGCCGTGAATGGGAGATGTAGGCAGCCGTGACCGCATCAATTAGACTCAAGGGGTGATTCAATACAAGGGGATTGATAAAGTTATTTATGATGATAATAATGAAGAGATTGTAATGGTAATGCGTGGGGGTGTAAGTCCCACAAATTAGACTGCTCATGGTGGTGTCCTAGAATATTGTCATCTTACTGATTTTGGCAGGGCAATGCAGGCAGGAATAAGGAATTCTACACAGTAGGGTAGAAAGTTAAACATATAGGAAGACACATATAAGTGGTGGTGACAAAGAGGAAAATAAATGAAAAGACGTGAGAATATTAAATAATAAATAATAATGAAGGTGCTACAGTATATTGTAGCCAAAGAATAAGGAAAAATGAATAAATAAGGAAAGAAAACAAAACAGTATAAAAATGTGAGGAAATAATATGAAATGAAGACATTGGTGGAACCCAAGATGAAAATATGGGGGTTTATATGTAAAGTAGTACTGCCTGCAATATAATAGAAGAAAAGGAATGACATAATTTAAATAAATAGCTGGAATAGACATGATATGTGTATGGACAAAGTTATCAATGCAGGTGTAACCCAATAAAGTTGAAATTTCTAAGGCAATAGGGAATAGAGGAAAAATCTAAAGTTACTGGAGCCAGAGGTGTAAACACACATACTGATTCCTTTACGGTGGGGGGATAGCCCCTCCGCAATCGTACATAGACCTTTGGTAAAGGTCAATGATGATTATTAGATATAACCACCCTAAAGAAAGAGTTCAAACCATTCATGGGGTACATATAGTGAACATGCATTATAACGTATCAATTGTTTTAGTCAATCACAAAGCATGTATTAAATTAATACATTACATGAGACCGATAAGGTCTGATCATTCAATACCGAGAATGTCTGTAACCAAATCGATCATGAAGACAATATCAAGAAAAGGATCACCAGGCGGGCTAAAATATAATTAATATTAAGTAGAGTATTTACCAGTTAGAGGCACTCAGGGAAAGAGAGAAACGGGTGTGTTATCCACCCAATGATGTTCTTTGCAATTTTTATACATCAATAAAAAAAAATTATATTAATTTTGTTTCTATGAATTCTCATCAGTACCGAGATAGTCCCTCCCAAACCATTGAATGGGCAGCCCTAGGTCTAACCTCAGCCACTAGTCCTTCGCCCCCATTCGCCCCCCCTTTTCTAGTTCAGAAATATATATAACAGTGTGTACCACTGGTATGGATCTTCAATCAAACATCAATCTGTTCAATGTATATAAAACAGGATAGTCTGCATAGACCGAAAATAATTACAGTATATAGTGGTGTTCCCAGTTATAGCAATACAAAGTGTAATTAATGACAAAAGGTGAACATTCATATGTTGGCAGCCTCAATTTTCATCTGTTGTCATCAGGCAGCTGTCTGTGATCCCCCCACTTGGGTCCCCACTCACCAGATAGCAGTCCCCTCTGAGGGGGTGTTGCTTACCCACTGTTGCCAGACGGGGTCCTTGACAAATCTCAGGAACTCTGTCCACTGGTGTTTGAAGGTCTCCGTAAAATATAGGAAGAAAAAAGCAGGGGAGTCCTCATAGGGTAGTAATCCAAAATGATCTGGATGTATTTATTGTTAAAAAAACTTTTTTTTTTTTAACAGTATCCGATAGAAAAATAATAAAATCAATATATAAAGTGTCTTATAAAAACAATCATGCCAGCAGGCATAAGATCCTAAAACAAATATGAGGTAAAAAAAAAAGACGTCAGGCAAGTCCTGGGTAGTTTGCTCAACCAAGCTTTGAAGACGTCATCTTTGACCACGTCCATACGACGAAACGCGTCAGTGAACTAGCTGTGATTACATCACATGCACACTTCAGAGCCAGTTCCGGGTACAGGTGCAGACGGCGGTGGAACGCAAACACACTGCACGCGCCGTGCTCAATCTTCAAAGCTTGGTTGAGCAAACTACCCAGGACTTGCCTGACGTCTTTTTTTGATCTCATATTTGTTTTAGGATCTTATGCCTGCTGGCATGATTGTTTTTATAAGACATTTTATATATTGATTTTATTATTTTTCTATCTGATACTGTTAAAAAGAAAAATAGTTTTTTTACAATAAATACCAATAATAGGGGGTGTGCAATCAGCGCAAAAATATCAAAGAAATCAAAATATATAATGGTAATGTTAATAAATGTAAGAATGAAAAACAACTCCCAGAGTGGATTTCATATGGATGCAAGCTGAACACCAAAAAGGACAATCACAAGATCCCAAAAGTACATGTATATAAAGAAAGCAGTGCAGCGCAAACCAAAATTCAAATAATGATAAATATACTCATAAAAGTGAAAATGAGAACCAAAAAATGAAAAAATAGTCCAAAACGGTAAACAACATATGAAATAAATCCTGCGACCAGATAATAAGAGTATCTTCACCACGTGACTGGACAACCAATTTCAAAGTGTGATCCCTTCACCAGTAAAAGATGGGTACTCTCACCTCACAGAAAGACCTTTGTTTTACCAAAGGTCTAAAAAGCTTAGATCAATGGTGGAAATCCGGATGGATCAGGGGTGTATACTATTCAGCCGTAGGACCCGGAGATGAATAAGTATCCTCAGTGGCACCAACGAACAAGTATGTAACCGATGATATGTAAAGGAAAAAAATAGATCTAAGAGCTTCCGTAAAGCCAGGTCAATTTATTGCGTTTAAAACGTACAGGTTACAAAAAAATGAAGGCATGTAACACCATGCTGAGGAAGTTGTATTATGATACGCGTCCGGGGTCAGGAACCACTCCACGTCACTCGTTGTCGTCCCATTTTTTCATCCGAGCTACCTGTCTCATGGTGTTACATGCCTTCATTTTTCATCACAAATGTGAGTAACCTGTACGTTTTAAACGCAATAAATTGACCTGGCTTTACGGAAGCTCTTAGATCTAGTTTTTTCCTTTACATATCATCGGTTACATACTTGTTTGTTGGTGCCACTGAGGATACTTATTCATCTCCGGGTCCTACGGCTGAATAGTATACACCCCTGATCCATCCGGATTTCCACCATTGATCTAAGCTTTTTAGACCAGGGATCCTCAAACTACGGCCCTCCAGCTGTTGCGGAACTACACATCCCATGAGGCATTGCAAAACTCTGACATTCACAGACATGACTAGGCATGATGGGAATTGTAGTTCCTGAACAACTGGAGGGCCATAGTTTGAAGACCCCTGCTTTAGACCTTTGGTAAAACAAAGGTCTTTCTGTGAGGTGAGAGTACCCATCTTTTACTGGTGAAGGGATCACACTTTGAAATTGGTTGTCCAGTCACATGGTGAAGATACTCTTATTATCTGGTCGCAGGATTTATTTCATATGTTGTTTACCGTTTTGGACTATTTTTTCCTTTTTTACAATAAATACGTCCAGATTATTTTGGATTACTACCATATGAGGACTCCCCTGCTTTTTTCTTCCAATATTTTACGGAGACCTTTAAACACCAGTGGACAGAGTTCCTGAGATTTGTCAAGGACCCCGTCTGGCAACAGTGGGTAAGCGACCCTCCTCTGACCCCGTAAGGCTCAACACCCCCTCAGAGGGGACTGCTATCTGGTGAGTGGGGACCCAAGTGGGGGGATCACAGACAGCTGCCTGATGACAACAGATGAAAATTGAGGCTGCCAACATACGAATGTTCACCTTTTGTCATTAATTACACTTTGTATTGCTATAGCTGGGAACACCACTATATAATTATTTTCGGTCTATGCAGACTATCCTGTTTTATATACTTTGAACAGATTGACGTTTGATTGAAGATTGAATCCACGGTTCACCTTATTATCACATTATTTTTTTCGTTTTTGTTTTATTCACGTACCAGAAGAGTGTTATTTTTTTTTATTTTTATTTTTTTTTCCAAGAGTTTATTGAAGGCAACATAGTAAGTAGAAGAGTGTTATATACTAACCTATTGCACATCATAGCACTATTCCAATCACTTACCTGACCTATTGGAGGATCAGGAAGGACATCTCAGGGGATTGTCCAACACTAACACGCTATAAGTCTATCATTGACCTACTATATATATTTTTTTATGAGCACTAAATAAGTTCACTTCACTACCACCATTTATTAAAAGGGGACAAACTATATGGGGGACTCCATTATCTGAGCACTCCACACGGCAAGTCCCGACACAAGTTTATTCACACATCACCAGTTTGATCTTATCACTGGCAAGAACATTCACATCTCAACCAGGCAGCGCCATTACCCTACTATTTACCAATCCATCATACTCATCCCCTTCCCAGGGGGTCTCATATGGGGCAGCAGCCTTCTCACCCAGTCCTAGCGTGGAAGTTTCAGCCAATTTTTAACAAAACAATCCAGGCTTCTCAAAATGAAACTAGATGGATACATAGTCTCGACATTAACTATTTTTTATCCAACTTCTAATCCATCATTCCTGCTTATATTACAGTTGACCATTGTCTAATCTTGAACTCAGCCTATAGGGTTAGTATTCCACCTTCAAACATATGAACCTAAATTAAATTATATATATCACTTTTCCCCATATACACAGGACACTAAGATTCCAGCCTATCCCACAGGGACATTATATATATATAACTATGAATCATCCCTAGTATTTCAGGTTTGGCTATGGAGAATTGATTTTTTTTATGCCTATGCTAATTTCTTACCTGTGAGCCATTTAAGTGTGGGGCACCAGCATTACACCTACAGGAGTTTAGCAAATCAGTGAGTGAGTGAATGAGATAGAAACTTATAAAGCGCAACACATGCGAACTGAATCGCCTCTGGGCGCTGTTTCCATTCCTTCGGATAGGAAACCCTTTACCTCAGAAGAGATGAGTTTTAATCATTCTCCTGAAGGCCAAGTGGTCTGACTCTAGTCGGATGCTGGTTGGTAGTGCATTCCACAGTCGAGGTCCTTGAACAGCAAATCTCCGATCTCCTTTGGATTTGTATCTTGCCTTGGGTATTTGCAGTAGGTTTTGATTTGTCGATCGCAGAATGCGATTTGGGTTGTGGGCTTTTATTTTTTCGCATAGATATTAGGGAGCGTTTTCTTGAATACACTTGTGTGTTAAAGGTGATTTTGTCTTTCACTGGTAGCCAGTGAAGAGATCTCAGCAAAAGAGAGATTGACTCCCATGTTTTTTTGCCAGTCAAGTCTGGAATTGATGATTGTTCCCACCATGACTGCAATGTCCTTTTTAGGGATAAAGGGGGTGAGTCGGCGTAGTAGGCGCAGCAGATGATAAGATCCGCTGACTACAGACCCTATTTGTGCATCCATTGTCATGTAGGAGTCGAAAATGACTCAGAGACTTTTGACTTTGGTGCTAGGGGTGATAGTTTTACCCGGAATGGGCGGTGGGGTCCAAGTTGAGGTGGGGTGGCTTTTTCGGTTTGCGTGAAACAGGAGAAGCTCTGTTTTCGAACCATTGAGTTTAAGATAACTGGATGTCATCCAGTTATCTATTAGAGTGAGGGATCTCTCTAATCCAAGATAATGATCCTTTTCGTTACTGACGCAGAGATACAGTTGAGTGTCATCTGCATAGGAATGGTATAGTAGTTTCGGGTTGCTGATGATTTCAAAGAGGGGGCGGAGATAGATATTGAACAGTACCGGTGACAAGGGAGATCCCTGAGGGACTCGGCATGATACCGTACGCTTTTCAGATGTGAAAGATCCCCATTTTAACTGTTTGTGATCGGTTTTCCAAGATGGAGGAGAACCAGGGTAGATCCGCTTCCGCGACTTTGGCCACTTCAGCTAGCCTAGTGAGTAGTAGTCCGTGGTCTACCGTGTCAAAGACTGCACTTAGGTCCAACAGGATCAGTAGAGAGGATTCTCCTTCATCTGCGGCCTATAGAGCATCATCCCATATTTTTACCAGAGCTGTTTCAGTTCCGTGACCTGGCCGGAAGCCTGATTGAAACGTATCGCGTCGTTTTTGGGTTTCTAAATGCAGTTGTAATTGTTGTACAACTTCTTTCTCCATTATCTTGGAGAAAACATTTAGACCTGTTATGGGCCTTCTATTGTTTGGATCTTTAGGGTCAAGGGTGTTTTTTTTTAGGATAGGATTTATTGTACCTTGTTTCAACAAGGTGGGCACCATGCCCTCCTTGAATGATTGATTTATAAGCTGCGTGATAGCTGGTGCCAATATATCGGCACTTTCTTTCAGCAGTTTAGTGGGAATGATGTCATTGGGTGCTGTGCTGTTTCGCAGAGTCCCAATGATATTTTTAGTGGTAGCGATGGTGATGGGTTTTAAGGTGAATTTTGGTGCTTGCGGCTGGTATATAATGGTATTTGGGTTGGGATTGGGGGCCAGATTCATGCCGATTCCTTTTTGCTCAATACTTACACGGATTCTTTCAATTTTATAAATGAAATAATCCGACAGTGCTCAATCCGACAGGGCTCTAAACAAGCTGGATTCAGCTGAGGAAGTCACGTGGAGTGACGAATGCGCGTATGAGGTACCAGAGGTGACGTTGGCGGACGCCCTGTGTTTTTATGCCTGTTTTTTATTTCAACTTTGTGAGTACCCATTAATTGTTTTAATAAAACCCCCCTGTTTTAATGGTACTACACTATTGGCATTTTTTTGTTTTCCTGGATGTGAGCGACTATTATCGTTTGGAGGTGATTACCAGGAAGGATCCATTCTCACCACATTTACCTATTTGGATGACACCACAAGTGGACTCAACCTGAAAAGTGCTCCTGGGCTTTGTTTTCTGCTGTTACCTTACAGCAGTAAGGTAAGGGGACATCTTTACTTATTTTGGAAATAGCATCTGCAACTGGTCATCACGGCATTTTGGCTTTTACATCAGCAATCTTTTTGAACTTTATATCCATATTGCATTTTTACATTGCATTGACTCATTGTTACCTGTTGTATGGACATTCACCCTGAATAACACTGTTGTGTGCGATTTCTGGCACTTTGTGCACCAGATTGTTATAAGGAAGTTACACTTTATATGTTATTTTGCACTGTCATTGGTTTGGCAGCCGGCTTAGGCTGCATTTAGCACATTTAATATATATTTCTTATATACACCACTGTCATTTTCTGACATTACTATGTATAATAGTTAGGTTATTCCTTTTTTCTTTTTTCCACGTATCTAGTTTTTTGCCACACTTCCTCTTCATTTTATCCCATCCCCACTTTCTTCCTTACAGCGCAGCACTACACCCCCCCCATTTTTATCTGCCTTGGTTGATACACCATTCAGTGCAGCAGCTGTATCCACGCACTCCCCTCCCCCCCCACCCACTCCCCTCTTCCCCCCCCTCCCCCCGTTTATGGTAAGCGCGGTAATATTCACCCCAACATCTATTTGATTTAAGCATCACCTGACTTGCGAGGAGGATTTACTAGTTCAAGCAGTATATATTTTTTTTAATCCTATTGCCTTAATGCACCTAGCACTTTGAATACCACACCACTAACCCAGTGGGTGGCAGCACCACTCACCCCCCTTTTTTTCCTTTATGTTACCCATAAAAATGCACTGATTACTGTGTAAATTTACTTGCAGGGAAGGGGATAACACTAGGGGCGATCAAGCGGTTAACTGCATTCCCTCATGTATGTTTCTAACTGTGGAGTGGATGGGACTCACTGGAGGAGGAGACAGGTCGCTGTTCCTAATTACTAGGAACAGCAGATCTGTCCCTCCTCTCCTGTCAGAATGGAGATTTTTTGTGTTTATGCGCACCTGCTATGGCTCTTAAAGGAGCCAACCTACCAGTAAGGCGATTTGTGGGAACAAGCTGACCTGCCACCATATAATGATGGGGACTGGTTGGCAAGTGGTTAAAAAAAAAAAAAAAACAGTGGTGATTAAATACCACCAAGAGAATGCTCCATTTGCGTGAAAAAAAATGATAAATAATTTGTTTGGATACAGTGTTGCATGCCTGCACAATTGTCATTACAAATGCGAAAGCGCTTAAAGCTAAAAATTGGTCTGGGCAGGAAGGGGTATGCTGTAAGTGCCCAGTAACCAAGTGGTTAAACCATATCCTTGCACTTCCTGTTTGCCAGATTATTGTACTGGTTACAAATGGTATATGAATTTACAATATGTGTGATTGTGATACTAGTGCTATATGTCCCCATGGATGATACCAACCTGCATGGGGATATGATAAATTAAAATTGACAACTGTCTGTGATGGTGATAAGAACACCTATAAAAGATATATACCAATAATAGTGAATCATCATAAATTACATGATACAAAAAACTCTGTGAGTGGACTCAGTCCGTTTGGCATAATGTTCTCTAAAGAGTTGAGTCAAATAGTGTTTCCAACAAAAATATATATACCTATATATTAGCAACAAAATATATATTAAAAAAAGATGCTCAAAAAGGGAAAGGAAAAAAATAAATAAAGGGGGATCCCCAAAAAATGAAAAAAATGTGTACATATCTATCCTTATTTGTGAAATGGAAAAAATATATGTATGTATATATATATATATATATATATATATATATATATATATATATATATATATTAGGGCTGTTACTGATCAAAATTTTTGTGTTCGATTAATCGTTTTTTATTTTAATCGATTAATCGACTAATTTGAATTAATTATAACGCACATACAGATCCAACTACTTTTAGCTGATCTCCTTGCAGGCTGATTTCCAGTGCAGCTGCCAACAGCAGGATACAAAAAAACACACAAAGGCAGCGCTCGATGGGAATAGCATTAAAACTTTTATAATCTTCAAGTAGGTAACAAAATAAATATTGCACTGGAGATAAAATCGATGTAGCTACATAAACTGTAAAAATGGTGCGAGTAATAGCAAATGGTACCAAAAGCAGTCATAAAAACACGTAGCTAAGTATGATACTGGTATAAAAATGTGTACAACGATATCACTGCTGAATCCAGATGAGGAGAGGTTACCATCAGTCCGTCGGCATGTAGCTGTCCCATGAAGGGAACTATCACAACTCCCAGTGGATGGTTGTAAAATCCCAGGTTAATAAAAGGAAGTGATAGAGGGAAGTGTAACAGCTACTATGTGGCAGATAGTAAGGTCCGCAGGGGCAGACTGACCATTGAGTCACTCGGGCACTGCCCGAGGGCCCCATGCCACTAGGGGGCCCTATCAGGGTTGCCAGGCTCAATAAAACCAGGGACAGTATGTAAATATCTGTGTTTTTTTTACATCTGTCCCTGATATGTCCGAAACCGACATGCTTTTGATGTGAAAACCTCCTGGCGTGGTGGCCATCTGTAAGCCCAGGGGCCCCATAATCTTCTATTGCCCAGGGGCCCCATGAGTTGTCAGCCCCTGAAGGTCCGCCACCATGCAGATATGAAGGCATAGCTAAGGAGCCCTTCAGATGTATACGGCAAGCCCCGCCGGTGTCCGTGACGTCACCGGATCTCTGACTGAACTCCCTGAAGGCCCAGAAGCCGGCGGAAAGGCGAGTACCAATCAAAATAATTTTAATCGATCAAAAATATTTTGATCGATCAAAAAAATTAAAGATTAATCGATTAATTAAAAGTTAATTTGCACAGCCCTATATATATATATATATATATATATATATATATATATATATATATATATATATATATATATATATATATATTTTAGGGCTGTGACTGATTAAAATTTTTGTGTTCGATTAATCGTTTGTTTTTTTAATCGATTAATCGACTAATTTCGATTAATTAACGCACATACAGATACAACTACTTTTAGCTGATCTCCTTGCATTGCAACTCTGCATTATTCAGTGGTAAATGTGATGGGGGCAGATGTGTATATTTTTGCAGTATGGGGGCAGATGAGTATATTACAGCATCTACCCCCATGCTGTAATATACACATCTGCCCCCATGCTGTAATATACACACACATCTGCCCCCATGCTGTAATATACACACACATCTGCCCCCATGCTGTAATATACACACACATCTGCCCCCATGCTGTAATATACACACACATCTGCCCCCATGCTGTAATATACACATTTGCCCACATGCTTTAATATACACATCTGCCTCCCATACTGCAAGAATAAACACATCTGCCCCCATGTGTACATTACAGCATGGGGGGCAGATGTGTATATTCTTGCAGTATGGGGGCAGATGTGTATATTAAAGCATGGGGGCAGATGTGTATATTACAGCATCTGCCCCCATGCTTTAATGTACACATCTGCCCTCATACTGCAAGAATATACACATCTGCCCCCCATGCTGTAATATACACACATCTGCCCCCCATGCTGTAATATACACACATTTGCCCCCCATGATGTAATATACAGTTTGCCCCCATACTGCAAGAATATACACATCTGCCCCCATGTGTACATTACAGCATGGGGGCAGATGTGTACATTACAGCATGGGGGAAGATGTGTCTATTACAGCATGGGGGCAGATGTGTCTATTACAGCATGGGGGCAGATGTGTCTATTACAGCATGGGGGCAGATGTGTCTATTACAGCATGGGGGCAGATGTGTCTATTACAGCATGGGGGAAGATGTGTCTATTACAGCATGGGGGCAGATGTGTCTATTACAGCATGGGGGCAGATGCTTTTCATATACACATATCTGCCCCCATGCTTTTCATATACACATATCTGCCCCCATGCTTTTCATATACACATATCTGCCCCCATGCTTTTCATATACACATATCTGCCCCCATGCTTTTCATATACACATATCTGCCCCCATGCTTTTCATATACACATATCTGCCCCCATGCTTTTCATATACACATATCTGCCCCCATGCTTTTCATATACACATATCTGCCCCCATGCTTTTCCTGTACACATATCTGCCCCCATGCTTTTCCTGTACACATCTGCCCACATGCTATACATGATGGTTGTCCTCTCTTACCTTCTTAAGGCAGGAGGACCCATCCGCAGAGTAGCCGACACTGACACGTGCACGATGCAAGCAGGCGGGCGGGTAGGGTTGCCACCTTTTCTTCAAGCCAAACCCGAACACTTTAGCGGCACATTGCAAATTTTTTTGTGCTATACTCTATAAGATTTTAAAGACCTGGAGGAGAGAAATAATGCGGCATGCTTAGCACACCGCGGGAAACATTTGGTGTGGTCAATTTTAACAGGTGGCAACAGATTTGTATACCGTGTTTCCCCGAAAATAAGACGTACTCCGAAAATAAGCCGTAGCGGGATTTCGACGCAAGATAGAAATATAAGACACCCCTCCGAAAATAAGACGTAGCGATGTAGTGTCGAATCTCCGAAAATAAGATGTAGTGTCGAATCTCCGAAAATAAGATGTAGTGTCGAATCTCCGAAAATAAGATGTAGTGTCGAATCTCCGAAAATAAGATGTAGTGTCGAATCTTGTAGTGATATCTTGTAGTGGTACAACCAGACAAGATGAGTGCAAAAAGAAAGAGTTATTCTGTTGAGTACAAGAAAGGAATTGTGGAGGACTCCCGAGGCAAGAATCTTACGGCTTTTTGCAAAGAGAAGAAGTTGGATATCCGAATGGTCCAAAAATGGCGTGCAGAATACGATAATCTCAGTCTACAGGTGGACAGAGGAAATGCTAAGAAGCGCAAGTGTGGTTCAGGTAGGCAACCTTTATTTTCTGTAATAAAAATAAGACACCCCCCGAAAATAAGCCATAGTGTGATTTCTTGAGGAAAAAAAAATATAAGACGGTGTCTTATTTTCGGGGAAACACGGTATGACTATCTTGGTTACATGGGAAGCCACAGTCCAGTCTAAATAATGTGTGTGATTCAAAACCTGAACTATTCATGTGGACCCCGGACAGGTGGCAATCTTAGGCGTCATAATACAGGGGTCAGTATCGCCCCCCTTTGTAATACAGGCCCCCCCATAGAGGAACTCATTAGATCAGAATCCCCTTATATCAGTGCTCCCCTTAGAAACCCCAAAAATTGAAATTGAAAAAATGCAGCACAACCTCAACAATGATGGTGGAAACCCTCAAGGATAATCCAAGTATTAATACACTCCAATCTTATTTAAACATACAATATATACTGTTCAATCTCCACACACATATATAATAGTGTATGAATAGTGGTGTAAATCCATTCCACAATGTGTTGTGCTAATATCCAATTTATAAACACCTTTTGCGTTAGATACGTTGGATATTAGCACAGCACATTGTGGAATGGATTTACACCACTATTCATACACTATTATATACGTGTGTGGAGATTGAACAGTATATATTGTATGTTTAAATAAGATTGGAGTGTATTAATATTTGGATTATCCTTGGGGGTTTCCACCATCATTCACAATTCATCTTTTAACATTTGAATTAATATAATAATCATTACATTTTTGTTTTTTAGGCATTTTTTTTTATATCAGAGTCCCCTATATCAGATTCTCTTGAGAGAGCAGTCTCTAAAGGGGTGTTGATGTAATTGAACTGTGAAATAATGGGTGTCTCTAAAGAAGGGGGTGATATAAGGACACACTGATCCTTATATCATAATGTGGGTCTCTAAAGGGGGTGCTTATATAAAGAGTTTCCCTTATCTAATAGAGGTCTCTAAGTAGGGGGGTGCTGATATAATGGGGGTCTCTAAGTGGTCAACAGCAGTCAGAACCCCCCTCCCCACAGACTCTCCCCATTAGCTCAGATTCCCCTTCCCTTATATAGGTCCGCCCCCATGATTAGATCAGGGACACCCCCATCAGTGTCCCCTGCCCTGAAAGACCCCCATTAGACTGCCTTACCAAGAGGCGGGAAGTGTGGGAGCTGGAGCATTCATTCACAGTGCTGCTGTTAGAAATTATTAGGGAGGTAAAAAAGAGGAAGGAGAGGGGGGGCAGGACAGAGAGAGAGAGAGGGGGGGCAGGACAGAGAGAGAGAGGGGGGCAGGACAGAGAGAGAGAGAGAGGGGGGCAGGACAGAGAGAGAGAGAGGGGGGGCAGGACAGAGAGAGAGAGGGGGGGCAGGACAGAGAGAGAGAGGGGGGGCAGGACAGAGAGAGAGGGGGGGCAGGACAGAGAGAGAGGGGGGGCAGGACAGAGAGAGAGAGAGGGGGGCAGGACAGAGAGAGAGGGGGGGCAGGACAGAGAGAGAGAGAGGGGGGGCAGGACAGAGAGAGAGAGAGGGGGGCAGGACAGAGAGAGAGGGGGGGCAGGACAGAGAGAGGGGGGGCAGGACAGAGAGAGAGGGGGGCAGGACAGAGAGAGAGGGGGGGCAGGACAGAGAGAGAGGGGGGGGGCAGGACAGAGAGAGAGGGGGGGCAGGACAGAGAGAGAG
Source organism: Rana kukunoris (assembly GCA_029574335.1). NCBI lineage: Eukaryota > Metazoa > Chordata > Amphibia > Anura > Ranidae > Rana > Rana kukunoris. The sequence goes on from CM056049.1 coordinate 441,899,250, forward strand.
GGGGGGGCAGGACAGAGAGAGAGGGGGGGCAGGACAGAGAGAGAGGCTGACAGAGCAGATGGGAGACAGACCCTTAGAAGACAGCGACACAGCGCGGGTTACGACTCTGGAGCATACAGGGCAGGCGTGATTATACAAAAACAGCCCTGCATCCACATGTGACCACTGAGCAGCAGCTACGGCTCTAGGCGAATCCTTCATCACATACCCTCATGTCCGCCGCGCTGTCCGATCCATCACGTCCCGCACAGCGGCACATGACATCATGTCACATGCAGCCTGCTCGGCCAACCACAGGACACCCGCTGCTGCCCTTTGCTGAGCTGGGCTCAGACACACAAAGCGCACCATGCCACCACCGATGTTTAGGCAGTGTACATTGATAGCCGTACGCCACCCGAGATGATCACGGCGGGTGATGATGACATCAGCGCGCCGCTACTTGGTTGCCGCCGGGTGGACCAAGATGGCCGCGGCTCCGGAGCTAGGCCGAAGCCGCGGTCTTTCCTATCGGTGAGACCGCGGAGCTCACTCCGCGGATCGTCGATCGAATTTTTTTTAGTCGATCAAAGAAATTAACGATTAATCGAACAATTAATCGTTAATTTCCGCAGCCCTAATATATATATATATATATATATATATATATATATACAGTACAGACCAAAAGTTTGGACACACCTAGATTCACACTGAAGGCATCAAAACTATGAATTAACACATATGGAATTACAGTGCAGAAAATAAGTATTTGAACACCCTGCTATTTTGCAAGTTCTCCCACTTGGAAATCATGGAGGGGTCTGAAATTGTTATCGTAGGTGCATGTCCACTGTGAGACATAATCCCCAAAAAAAATTCCAGAAATCACAATGTATGATTTTTTTAACTATTTATTTGTATGATACAGCTGCAAAGAAGTATTTGAACACCTGTCTATCAGCTAGAATTCTGACCCTCAAAGACCTGTTAGTCTGCCTTTAAAATGTCCACCTCCACTCCATTTATTATCCTAAATTAGAGGCACCTGTTTGAGGTCATTAGCTGCATAAAGACACCTGTCCACCCCATACAATCAGTAAGAATCCAACTACTAACATGGCCAAGACCAAAGAGCTGTCCAAAGACACTAGAGACAAAATTGTACACCTCCACAAGGCTGGAAAGGGCTACGGGGAAATTGCCAAGCAGCTTGGTGAAAAAAGGTCCACTGTTGGAGCAATCATTAGAAAATGGAAGAAGCTAAACATGACTGTCAATCTCCCTCGGACTGGGGCTCCATGCAAAATCTCACCTCGTGGGGTCTCAATGATCCTAAGAAAGGTGAGAAATCAGCCCAGGACTACACGGGAGGAGCTGGTCAATGACCTGAAAAGAGCTGGGACCACCGTTTCCAAGGTTACTGTTGGTAATACACTAAGACGTCATGGTTTGAAATCATGCATGGCACGGAAGGTTCCCCTGCTTAAACCAGCACATGTCAAGGCCCATCTTAAGTTTGCCAATGACCATTTGGATGATCCAGAGGAGTCATGTGAGAAAGTCATGTGGTCAGATGAGACCAAAATAGTACTTTTTGGTCATAATTCCACTAACCGTGTTTGGAGGAAGAAGAATGATGAGTACCATCCCAAGAACACCATCCCTACTGTGAAGCATGGGGGTGGTAGCATCATGCTTTGGGGGTGTATTTCTGCACATGGGACAGGGCGACTGCACTGTATTAAGGAGAGAATGACCGGGGCCATGTATTGCGAGATTTTGGGCAACAACCTCCTTCCCTCAGAGCTTTGAAGATGGGTCGAGGCTGGGTCTTCCAACATGACAATGACCCGAAGCACACAGCCAGGATAACGAAGGAGTGGCTCTGTAAGAAGCATATCAAGGTTCTGGCGTGGCCTAGCCAGTCTCCAGACCTAAACCCAATAGAGAATCTTTGGAGGGAGCTCAAACTCCGTGTTTCTCAGCGACAGCCCAGTGGGCCAAAATCCCTCCTCCAGTGTGTGCAAACCTGGTTAAAAACTACAAGAAACGTTTGACCTCTGTAATTGCAAACAAAGGCTACTGTACCAAATATTAACATTGATTTTCTCAGGTGTTCAAATACTTATTTGCAGCTGTATTATACAAATAAATAGTTAAAAAAATCATACATTGTGATTTCTGGAATTTTTTTTTTTGATTATGTCTCTCACAGTGGACATGCACCTACGATAACAATTTCAGACCCCTCCATGATTTCCAAGTGGGAGAACTTGCAAAATAGCAGGGTGTTCAAATACTTATTTTCTGCACTGTATATACATAACAAAAAAGTGTAAAACAACTGAAAATATGTAATATTCTAGGTTCTTCAAAGTAGCCACCTTTTGCTTTAAATACTGCTTTGCACACTATTGGCATTCTCTTGATGAGCTTCAAGAGATAGTCACCTGAAATGGTCTTCCAACAGTCTTGAAGGAGTTCCCAGAGATGCTTAGCACTTGTTGGCCCTTTTGCCTTTACTCTGCGGTCCAGCTCACCCCAAACCATCTCGATTGGGTTCAGGTCCGGTGACTGTGGAGGCCAGGTCATCTGGCGCAGCACCCCATCACTCTCCTTCTTGGTCAAATAGCCCTTACACATTGTGGAGGTGTGTTTGGGGTCATTGTCCTGTTGAAAAATAAATTCTGGTACAACTAAACGCAATGGATGGAATAGCATGCCACTGCAAGATGCTGTGGTAGCCATGCTGGTTCAGTATGCCTTCAATTTTGAATAAATCCCCAACAGTGTCACCAGCAAAGCACCCCCACACCATCACACCTCCTCCTTCATGCTTCACAGTGGGAACCAGGCATGTAGAGTCCATCCGTTCACCTTTTCTGCTTCGCACAAAGACACAGTGGTTGGAACCAAAGATCTCAAATTTGGACTCATCAGACCAAAGCACAGATATCCACTGGTCTAATGTCCATTCCTTGTGTTCTTTAGCCCAAACAAATCTCTTCAGCTTGTTGCCTTTTTGTGGTTTCCTAGCAGATATTCTACCATGAAGGCCTGATTCACACAGTCTCCTCTTAACAGTTGTTCTAGAGATGTGTCTGCTGCAAAAGGTGGCTACTTTGAAGAACCTAGAATATGACATATTTTCAGTTGTTTCACAATTTTTTGTTATGTATATAATTCCACATGTGTTAATTCATAGTTTTGATGCCTTCAGTGTGAATCTACAATTTTCATAGTCATGAAAATAAAGAAAACTCTTGGAATGAGAAGGTGTGTCCAAACTTTTGGTCTGTAATATATATATATATATATATATATATATATATATATATATAAATCCAAGATGACTTGTGAAGACTGCATGGAAATCGGGTGACTGTTGTGCTCCCCTGCTTGGGTCCTCACTCACCAGCTACCACGACCCCTGCAGGGGAAAATGGCATGTAGCACAAAATGAAGCTTGAATCCTGGTGTATCTTCCCGGCCGATTGGCTACAGTCTTCCCACTGAGATATCCTATAATGCAGCTGAGACGTGGATTCATTCCAATATAGCCAACTGCAATCAACAGATGGCTGGAGCAGACCAAAAAAGAAGAACCACTCCTCACTTCTTTTCAGAGCCACTGAGCTCAATTAACAGCTTGGAGTCTTGGACCAATGGAAAAGTACCATTAGCCCCAGCTGTCCAATAAAAATCCAATGACCTGGCTGAAGAAGGAACCAATTAGCAGTTCCGAAACGTGTCCATTTCTGATGACACACTTCCTGTTTGTGTTCCATGCTGGTTTTCGTCCCACTTCAGCTGATGTCATTTCCGGGCTCCATACTTCACACTGACCCAGACAGTGTTATTGTGTCTCCAGAGCCTGCAGCGTCTACCAGCTGTTGTTTTCTGGATCCTTCTGAAAGTATTACATACTGGGACCTTCCTGCTATCAGAACATCACCTGGATACACATGTTTTTCCCTAAATAGCTTCCTTTACCTTAGTGCAGTCCTCCTTCACTTACCTCATCCGTTGATTTTGCTTTTAAATGTCCTTATTTCTTTTGAGAAATGCTCACTTTCTGTTCTGTCTATAACTCACCACCGTAATGCAAGGCTTTCTTCCTGGTGTGGAAAAAGCCTCTTGAGGGGGGAGGAGGTGAGCAGGAGTGTCAGGACGCCCACTAACACACAGCTCCTTTCTCTATCTGCTAAGTAGAGAGTCTCCTGACTTGCCTGCTTGCCCCCTCCCCCCTCAAGAGGCTTTCTTCAGAACAACAGGAAGTGGAATTTCTGAGAAGAAATAAGTCATTTAAAAGCAAAATCGCAGGTTGAGGTAAGTGAAGGAGGACTGCACTAAAGTAAAGGAAGCTATTTAGGGAAAAAAAATTCCTTTACAACCCCTTTAAGCCTGAAGATAAGTTGAAACCCCCAAACCCTATATATTTTATGAAAGCAGATGCCCTAAAGAATAAAGGAGGAGATCCAGCCTAATAGTACATCAATTATCAAACATCAATATGCATAGATACCACAAAAAACATTCAGCTGACAGGCCTCGTACACACGACCGAGAATGTTGTCGTAAAAGAAACATTGGTTTCCTCGACGGGGTAGGTAGCACCATCTACTCCACCTTTGTTTTACAGGAAGTTAGGAGAGGCACTGTGAGCTCTCAGTCTACTTCAAACAGAGTGTAATAGCTTGTATTCAAACTGGCCATTCTGTATGTAGCTTCTGACAGGTTGTACAAGGAGCCCATATCTCTGGAACCATAGGTCATAGGGGAGGTGGGGTAGGACTTACCCCCCAAACCTACCTACCCCCCACCCCCAAATTTGGGGTCTCTGTGACCCAAAGTCGCTGAGCTACGACCCTCAAAGTTAAATTTTTTATTTTTATGTTCATGATTTTGCCTCACCTGCCTCCCCCGATTGCATGTCCCTGACACACACACTGCATATATTTAGATAAACCCCTATCTATAGACCCCTACAACTCTTGGGACTAGGGTTGTGGTGAAGGGGCTCTTGCCTTCATCAAGGGACAAGGTGCTTTACCAAAAAAGGATCTCATGTTTTTTTTCTTGATTTTTGCATGGGGTGCTCCCTTAAAATCCATACCAAAAGCATCTGGTATAGAATTTGGGGGATGGAAAATTTGGAAAGAAACTGCGCTAAGAATTTTTTTTTTCCCTAAAAACAATCCCAAAATGAATGGTGAAATGAGTGATAACAAAGCTGCAAACCTGCTGAAAAACAAAACAGTAAACAAATATGGAAAAAATATAGGTTGCACTAACTTGATAACAGTAGCACAAGAAAGTGAATATACTTGGGTTTTAGCTGTTTCAAAGTCTCTCCTGATCCTGATCCTCTGTAGTGGGGGGTCATGGAGATCTGGTAAGCAGGCATTTTTTTCAGTTCTGTGGTGGATCTCACAAGGCTGTTTCATAACAAGAGAACTTTAATTTATGGAAGAATTGATCAGAGACTTTTATGCACGGGTATTCTTTTCAATTTATTTCACCAGTTTTTAGACTCCAATCCAGTTCATTTGTTTTATTGCATCTGCAATTGGATTTATTTCATATATATATATATATATATACATATATATATATATATATATATATATATATATATATATATATATATATATATACTGTATATATATATATATATATATATATATATTTTTTTTTTATGTGGTAACAGGTGGAATACATTTTTCACTTTTTATCCAATCACCATAGTCATGTATTCACTGTGTTTTCATCTATTCACATTTATTAATTGATGTTATGGTTCTATGCACTTTCTTGTGCTACTGTTATGAAGTTAGCCCAACCTAAAAATGTTCCATAGAATTTGGAGGGACCTCATGCTATTTGTTTGTTTTTTGCCAAGGCCAAGAGAGAGCAGTACATGGAGGCCAAGAGGGAGAGTACAGGGGGACCGGGAAGGAACTGTATAGTACAGGTTTTGGCAGGATGGTGAGAGCGGGGTTCAGCTGTGCAGGTGAGGTGGTGAGAGTGAGGGTTGGATGCACTTGGGCATGGGTGGTTCCACGGCCTTGGTTCAGCCTCAGAGGCCAGTGGCTGTAGCAGTAGAGAGGTTCACATAGTAGTCAGCTGGATGAATGAAGCCAGGGGTCTAAACACTATGCATTATCCACCAGAGCTGGACACGGCCACCTGGATTGTTTCAGCAGGAAGAGAGCAAAAGAGGGTCAGGTAGCAGAGGAAGCCAATGGGGAACAGTCATAATATGAGTTATGAGTAGCTGGATGGGAACAGGCAGAAGAGTAGTCATTGAACAACCCAAGGGTTGATAATGAGTAGTAGCGAAAACAGGGACAGCAGCAGGTATGCAAAGAGAACGATTTCAGCTGGAGAGAGCACAATAATCTGGCAAACAGGAAGTGCAAGGATATGGTTTAACCACTTGGTTACTGGGCACTTACAGCATACCCCTTCCTGCCCAGACCAATTTTTAGCTTTAAGCGCTTTCGCATTTGTAATGACAATTGTGCAGGCATGCAACACTGTATCCATACAAATTATTTATCATTTTTTTCACGCAAATTGAGCATTCGCTTGGTGGTATTTAATCACCACAGTTTTTTTTTTTTTTTTAACCACTTGCCAACCAGTCCCCATCATTATATGGTGGCAGGTCGGCTTGTTTCCACAAATCGCCTTACTGGTAGGTTGGCTCATTTAAGAGCCATAGCAGGTGCGCATAAACACAACGCCCCTAGTGTTATCCCCTTCCCTGCAAGCAAATTTACACAGTAATCAGTGCATTTTTATGGGTAACATAAAGGAAAAAAAGGGGGGTGAGTGATGCTGCCCTAAAGAATAAAGGAGGAGATCCAGCCTAATAGTACATCAATTATCAAACATCAATATGCATAGATAGATACCACAAAAAACATTCAGCTGACATGTGGACACTCAGGATTAGGCAGAGGTGCGAATTACTATCTTTCAGGCCTCGTACACACGACCGAGAATGTCGTCGTAAAAGAAACATCGGTTTCCTCGACGAGGTCCTTGTCAGGCTTGTTGAGAATCTTGTCAAGCTTTCTTTGCGCACACACTGTCAAAACAAAATCTTGTCGTTCTCAAACACAGTGACGTACAACACGTACGACGGCACTATAAAGGGGAGGTTCGATTTCACTGGCACAACCCTTGGGGCTGCTTTTGCTAATCTCATGTTACTGCGTGTTAAGTAAAAGTTTGGTAAGAGACGATTCACGCTTTTCAGTCTGCTACAGCGTGACGAATGTGCTATCCCCATTACGAACGCTACTTTTACCAAAGGTACGCTCCCGTCTCATACTTTATTCTGAGCATGCGCGGGTTTCTAAGCATACACACGAACGTGTTTCTCGTCGAAAACCAGCCCGACGAGGAACACGACGAGGAAATTGAGACTCCCGACGAGGAAAAAGAGAACTTTTTTTCTCATCGAGTTCCACGACAGTTTTCTCAATGAAAAACATACACATGACTGTTTTCCTCAGCAAAAAAGCTCTGCCACCAAGTTTCTTGATGGATTCTGTCAAAGAAAAAGGGTCATGTGTACGAGGCCTGAGACTAAAGACCCTTTTCTCAGGTGATTTCCAGGTGGATCAAAATACAGGTTTTAATCTGATTGTGCAATCATCGTATAGTCAATTTTAGATTTACAAAAAATGTGTAATGTGAGGACTTACCTAAACTATAAAATGCATCTGTATCTAATCAGGCGGGCCCCTGCACTACATGGTTATTTGTAGATCTAACAGAAATTCTACAGTTGGATTGTAATACGTGTGGTGAGCTTAAAGACTTACCGTATTTATCAGGGTATTGCGCGCTCCCGCGTATAGCGCGCACCCCTGAAGTAGCCCCGAAATTCCTGTAAAAAAAAGCAGACAGATTCGATCGTGTGTACGGGCGAGCAGACGGATTTGGCCAGCCGACAGATTTTAAAGCATGCTTTAAAATCTGTCTGCTGGGAATCTGTCCGCCCGACATGTCTGCTGGTTAGTACGCTAACCAGCAGACTTATCTGCTCGCACATACATCAAATGGATTCGACGCATGCGCGGAAGTGTTTTACTTCCTGGTGCGGTGACGTGGCGGCGTCAACATCACCGCCACGTCACCGCCACGTCAGCGTGCTGTCTGCGGACGGGGATTTTGGTTTGATCGTGTGTACACGATCAAACCAATACATCCCAGCAGACAGATCTGTTCAAATCGGTCTGTCCGACCGATTTGAACAGATGTATTTGCTCGTGTGTACGGGGCCTCACAGTTTTGGTGTCTGGCGTCTATCGTCCGGTCCGGCGTCCGTCTGCGGCCTTGGTGGTGTCCTCCCGGCTTCTCCAGCGCGGTCCGAGTCGAATTCCGCTTCCCGCGCTCAGTTTGAAGCCTCCACCGACGTATACCGAGCGCAGTACACTCGGGCACACTCGGCTTCTCACGCATAAACGTCACAGAGCGTGACTACGAGCGAAGCCGAGCCTGGCCGAATGTACCCGAGTGTACTGCACTCGGTATATGTCAGTGGCTCGGTTCAAACTGAGCGCAGGAAGCAGGTATCGGCGTATATCGCGCACCCACGATTTTCCTCTTATTTTAAGGGGAAAAAAGTGCGCGGTATACGCCGATAAATATGGTATATAATTTATTAAACAAATGGCAAAAGAAAAAATCAAACTTTACTTCACTTAGCAAAATAAATATCCAACAACTGAAAATAATAAAATAAAGCTGTATTTATTTTGAGTAGCCAGTGAAAGGCAAGGCAAAATAATCACACAACCAGGATTTTGAACATGGTTGGGGGACAAAAATAAGAATTTTATATGATAGGATTTATTTGCTTTCCCTTTGCTAAAGAAAAAATTAACTACTCTTTAGTAAATCAACTCCCAATCAATCTCTATGAGATTTTAATGAAAATGCTAAGAAGTTTGCTCAGTGCTAGCAGAGATATGCACTGTGCACCACACAGTAAGCTTACTGACTGTATACTGCTTAGAAGAGATCTAACTGAACCTTAAAATCCCAGATATCCTTTTCTTTAATATCTGAAAGTTATTTTAGGCCATCTATTTGATCTACAAGCAGACAATTTTTATCAAAGGATTTTCAGAATAAAGCATTTCATAACTTTGACTGAACCTTATAAAGGTCATAGAAAAAAAATGGGATATTTTTTTTTTTTTTTTAACCTAAAGCTCTAAACCAAAATGACTCACTTGACATCCTTTAAAGCTGTTCTTGTGTACACTATATTTATATAGCATTTCTTTACAAATAGATAAGAGAAGTACCAAGTATCACATTTTTTCCTTGCTGACAAGTAAACATCTATAGTTTTTTTTATGATGCATTTTATTGTGTGCGTACAATTCAAACGTTGACAAAAAATATAAGCTCATATATTATTGCATATTACACATTTTTAAATAGTGTTTTGCTTCAATCAGCTTGTTTCTACTAGAATAGAAGCATCTCTTACAATATACATACATTGCCTTGTAGCTTTTTTCCGCTTCTGCTTTGTTTTTATGTTTCTGCAGTTGCACTAGAGCTTAGTAAATAAGCAAAGAAGACCCAATCACATGCAAGGAAAAAAAAAACATTTTTTGCTTGCACATGATTGGATGATGCAAGTCAGCAAAGCTTCCTCTCATTTACTAAGCTCTGTAGCAACTGCAAACTTCACTTGCAAAGTGCACAGGCTATTTGCCTTTAACCACTTCCCAATGGCCGTACGACTTTGTACGGCCGAAGGGACGTCCTGAATCTCTAACAGGCTGTTCTTAGCCAGGCCACTGGGGGGCGTGCGCGCCCGGTGGCGGCGCGCGTGTGCCTGCCGCATCGCTGACATGCCGATGCGCGTGCCTGGCGGCCGTGATGTCCGCCAGGCACTCGGGATTGGCGGCTGCAGGGACAAGACGTGGATCTCTGTGTAAACACAGAGATCCATGTCATGTCAGGGGAGAGAGGAGACCGATCTGTGTCTCTTGTACATAGGGACACAGAATCGGTCACCTCCCCCAGTCACCCCCGTCCCCCCACAGTTAGAACACAATTTAGGGTATACATTAACCCCTTCCTTACCCCCTAGTGTTAACCCCTTCAATGTCAGTCACATTTATACAGAAATGAGTGCATATTTATAGCACTGATCGCAGTATAAATGTGAATGGCGCCAAAAATGTATCAAAAGTGTCCAATGTCTCCGCCATAATGTCGCAGTCATGAAAAAAATGCTGATCACCGCCATTAGTAGTAAAAAAAAAATAATAAAAAATAATAATAATTCTGTCCCCTATTTTGTAAGCGCAATAACTTTTGCGCAAACCAGACGCTTATTGCGATTTTTTTTTTTTTTTTACCAAAAATATGTAGAAGAATACGTATCGCCTAGACTGAGAATTTTTTTTTTTTTTTTTTTTTAATTTGGCTATTTATTACAGCAACAATTGTCACTCTATTTTTGTTAATAGCGCAAAAAATAAAAACCGCAGAGGCAATCAAATACCACCAAAAGAATGCTCTATTTGTGGGGAAAAAAGAACGCCAGTTTTGTTTGGGAGCCACGTCGCACGACCGCGCAATTGTCAGTTAAAGTGATGCAGTGCCACAAGCTGAAATTTCACCTGGTCAGGAAGGGGTATATGTGCCCAATAAGGAAGTGGTTAATAAATCATCTCAAAGGTGTGATGGCAGTGCTAAAAATGTACCTTTTGAGGAAATTCCTTACATTAACAAACAAAATAATCAAAAAATAATAATTAAGTGATCCCCCCCATAGCTAACCAATAAAGAGCTCTTTACTAGTTCAACATACAGTAAGTTTCAGAATTGAATGTTGTTGGGGAAGGTGGTATAAGTTGAATAATATACTTATAATGTTGTAATATAGAGAGATATAATAGAGGGCTGCTTTGAACTAGTTAAATAAAATCCAGATTTCCCCACACACCTCCAAAAAGCTTAACAATGCATATCTCCACACAATCACAAGTGCTTTCTTGGGCTTTCACTGTGCGATGAAGTTGCATACATTGCGAGTACGTACATATGCAAAGGTAGGCAGAACTTTGCACTTGGCTCTGGGAAGGATGGTAAAGTGTCATTGGAAAATATTTGGGAATGATTAGTGATTCCTCACTCCTTCCATTTGTTACCAAATTTGTATCCTGAGATATTTAAAGGAGGAGGTTGTTGGTATTGGACAGGATTGAGCCACTGGCTGATCCAAAACACTGTCCAAAAGCATCAGGGCTGTCTTAGTCCAGAATAGACCCCAAAGGTAGATGTAGTGGACATAACCTTCTGTAGAGATGAGGCAGTGTCCCCAATAACAATATCAAATTGTCAAATTGTCAGCGTACAGCAGAATTTTTCTTTCAACTCACCATATCAAAATCCATTGATAACGTGATTGCATCGGATCAGGTCAGCCAGGGGCTCAATGGCAATGGCAAATAAGAGCAGTGACAGAGGACACTCCTGCCCAACCTAAAGGGGGTGGATCCTACCAGCTTCCCTAGTTACAGCCTGAGGGCAACTTTAGAAAAGCTTAACTCTCTAAAAAAAATCACTAAAGCTGAACTTGGCAAAGACCACCCAAAGGTACTGCCACTTGATGCTCAAGGCCTTTTTAGTGTGGAGGGAAAACAGGCAACCATACGGTTATACACATCTTAAACGACCATCCATTCATCCCAGGAAGATTCCAAGGAGGCACTATTGTATGCCTGCTCTAGTAGTCGCCTGCGAAGTTCAACCTGCTACTGAAATTTAGCCCCATGCTTAACTGTCATAATTTTGGCAATGAAAACCCTACATAGAAATGCCATAAATACCTCCCAGGTTTGTATTAGGCCTGGATGGTCTTCATGATCTTAAAGGAATTCAAGATTATTTTACTCCAACCCAGTCATGACTAGGAAAAACCTAATCAGCGTAGCGCTACTCTAGGTGCATCTTTAATCAACAATTGAATATACCGTATTTATCAGCGTATAACACGCACAGGCGTATAACATGCACCCTGGTTTTAAGTACCACAGGTTTTCCCTCCATATTAAAAAGTATCATAATCAGGACCCCTCTGGTTTGAAGTTCTGGGGTATAGACAGTGCTCATTCAAACTGGAGAGGTTCAAATATGGTGAGGGAGTTATCAAAAAGCAAGACCTGGTGGATATATTTGATGAACACTTTGACGCCTGCCGGTTTGAATGTTGAACTAGATGTGAATTGTTTCATTAGTGACTATTAGTAATATTATTTTTTGATCTTTTATATATAACCTTTTTGATACGATACATGTTTAATAGAAGGTGTATTCTTATACTAGGTCATCTATTGCATCAACCAATTTTTGGATTTTTTCTGGGTGATATATGGTTGTTTAGTTTACTTCCCATATTATAGCTTCCTGTATGCCAATATCAGGGGGCAAATGGCCAATACCAACTACATGGGATGATAGGATGGTATTTAACCACTTGATCACTGGGCCTATTTTGGCACTTTTCTCCTTCATGTAAAAACCACATTTTTTTTGCTAGAAAATTAATCAGAACCCCCAAACAATATGGGCCAGATTCAGATAGGACTTATGCCGGAGTATCTCGAGATGTGCCGCCTAAGTCTAAATTTGCCCCGAAATATCTATGCACCGTACCCACAGAACTAGATACGCAGCAAAATAGGCTATTCCCGACCGGCCTAACTTGCCTACACCTGCACATCCTAGGTGCATATTTATGCCGGACGCATCTGACAAACCCATTGATTTCCTATGCAAATATGCAAATGAGGGAGATACGCCGATTCCCGAACATAGGCCCATTCGGCACAGGCTACGCGCGGTGTGCCTAAGCTGTTTGGCCAGCCTAAAGTTACCCCTCATAAAGCAGGGGTAACTTTGCACCAGACTTGCTCAAGTCAGCTGGAGAGCAGCTTCAGCAGCACCGTTACAGACGAGCTGAGCAACCACACTTGCAGGACAACACACATGGCAGCCGTGGTCCTAGCACTACTAATGGGTCCCCCATCAGGGGGGTACAGGCAGTACACCTGTAAGGGGCCCGTGGGTCCCCTGGGGCCCGGATGGAAACCCCCTAAAAAAAAAAAGAAACCTTTTTTCTTTTTTTTTTAGGGGTCCGGAGGCCACCAGGACCCCAGATGGCAACCTCCCTTTTTTTTATATAAAAAGAAATGACCAAATAAAGGGGGCTTTCCATCCAGGACCTCTGGGCCCTTTAATAATAATAATAATGATAATAATAATTATATATATATTTTTGTCCGAAAGGCACTGGCCGTGAACTTGTTCTGCATACAGACGGCAGAACTTTTTCAGCCAACATTCACGAAACTACGTCGTTTTTCTGCTCTTTTGTCTGATGGAGCGTACAGATGGTTTGATTATATGACAAAACACGTCCATCGGAATATTCGATCGTGTGTGCGATCCTTTAGCCTGTAGGGTTCAATATTGGGTTGGCTCACCCTTTGCAGCTATAAAAGCTTCAACTCTTCCGGGAAGGCCGTCCACAAGGTTTAGGAGTGTGTCCATGGGAATGTTTGACCATTCTTCCAGAAGTGTATTTGTGAGGTCTGGAACTCATGTTGGACAAGAAGGCCCGGCTCACAGTCTCCGCTCCAATTCATTCCAAAGGTGTTCTATCAGGTTGAGGTCAGGACTCTGTGCAGACCAGTCCAGTTCCTCCACCCCAAACTCACTCATTTATGTCTTTATGGTCCTTGCTTTGTGGACTGATACAAATCATTTGATAAAAGGGGGGTTATGGTCTGGGGTTGTTTTTCCGGGGTTGGGTTTGGCCCCTTAGTTCCATTGAAGGGAACTCTTAAGGCGTCAGCATACCAAGACATTTTGGACAATTTCATGCTCCCAACTTTGTAGAAACAGTTTGGGGACGGCCCCTTCCTGTTCCAACATGACTGCTCACCAGTGCACAGAGCAAGGTCCATAAAAACACGGATGAGCAAGTTTGGGGTAGAGGAACTTGACTGTCCTGCACAGAGTCCTGACCTCAACTCGATAGAACACCTTAGAAATTAATTAGAGCAGAGACTGCAAGCCAGGCCTTCTTGTCCATCAAAAAAATATTAAAAAAATATATAAATTTTTTTTTTTATATAAAAATTAAATAAAAAAAGGGGGGTTCCCATCCGGGCCCCTGGGGACCCCCGGGCTCCTTACAGGTGTACTGCCTGTACCCCCCTGATGGCGGCCCTGGTCATAAGTCTCCATTGCTGTTATGAGGGCTGACATCTCCTAGGTGTTAAAGTTTTTTTTCCTCCTCTGCCTGTCGGGAATGGGAGCAGCCATCTCCCAGCAAAAGTACCTTCCCTGGGGGGGGGGGAATAAAACTGTATGTACTTTTGCATCGGCTGGGCGTAAGTTGGACTGGCGTATCTCTGTAAGTTGGGCCGGCATAGTTATGAGCATGCTCACAAGGGAACAAACGTAATGAGCATTGTCCGTCCAAGATACGCCGGGCGTAAATCACTAGACCATCATTTGCATAACATCACACCCACTTGCAGTTGCACCGGCTTACGCCGAAGGAATTAAGTTACGCTGGCGCAAAGTTAGGTGCAAGTGCTTTATGAATACTGTAGTTGCCTCTCTGAGTTACATCTGCGTAGTGTATCTGAGATACGCTACGCCCGCCTAAAGATAGGCAATTCTATCTGAATCTGGCCCAATATATATATATTTTTAGCAGACACCCTAGGGAATAAAATGGTGATCATTGCAACTTTTTTTCTCGCATGGTATTTGCGCAATCATTTTTCAAACACCATGTTTTAGGGAAAAAAACATAAATTTCATGAATTAAAAAATAACAAAAAAAATAAAGTTAGTCCAATTTTTTTGTATAATGTGAAAAACGATGTTACGCCAAGTAAATAGATACCTAGGGCCAGATTCAGGTAGAGTTAGGCTGGAGTATCAGTGATACTCCAGCCTAACTCTCACTTTGAGCCGGCGTTTCTGTTTTCTGTAAGCAGAAAACAAGAAACGCTGGGTTGGAGTGCCTATACGAGCTGCGTAATTGTATTTCGCCATCGTATCGGAACTGCAATTTTAAAAATGGCGCTCGGGGCGTTCCCGCTGATTAACGCAGAGAATATGTTAATCAGCAAGAATCGGCAATTCACGATCGTATTCGGGCCCGACACAGTGGGCCAGATTCAGGTAGAGTTAGGCTGGCGGTCCGACCGGAAGTGCCATTGTTTTGGTGTTTTTATCCGTTTTTCTTTCTGTAAGTGTGTTTACCTTATTAAACCATTTTTAAGTTTACGTACTTCACTATGTGAGCTTCATTTCTTCTTTGGAACATCCGATACATTTTCGACCGGACGTCGAATGTGGCTGAGACTGGCTTAACCTCCCTGGCGGTATGATTCTGTCTGGAATTACGTACCAAAAGCGGTACAATTATTTTGCATGGAAATTCTGCGTTTTATACTGTAGGCCTGAAACTTTTAGGAATAACTCACTTAAATTTGTCCAAACCAGAGTCTAGTAGACATCCCGGGTATGATAAAGTTTGAAACACAAAATCATAAAATTATAATATAATAAATAACTATAAATAATTATAACAAATAATAATGTAATTATAATAAAAATTATTCACTAATGTAATCAAATCAAAATCACTGAAATTTGCTCAGTTGCAGAATTGTCGCTGTCATTACTTTTATTTTTTTATGACGAATTTCCCCACAAATCGCTATCGCTCAATTCTGCAAGTGATTATCATTTATTATCGCTGTTTTCTAGCTGCTCTAAAATAACTTTTGACATAAAGGGACACTTTTGGTTGCTATGGACAATCTACAGTTTGCAGGCACAAAAAAAAATGTTTTATTATGTAGAAGAACATGCAGGGCACTGGGCAGACCACTAGGGACAGGGGGGGTGTGTACTTTTTACATACAGTACTGTAATCTATAAGATTACAGTATTCTGTATGTAATGTGTTTGTTTACTTTTTTGAATTTGCCGCCGGTCTCCGCCCCCGTGCGCCGTTACGTCGCAGGGAACGGAGATCGGTGCCGCGCGGGCACTGTGTGAGTCGAATGGAGGACGCCACTCGCTCACAAAGCGGGGATGCATCGCTGGATCCAGGGACAAGGTAAGTACAGTACCCCGCCTGGATAAACAGGAAAGCCAGTGCGCGCTGCAGGCTGTGCATTCACCCCGAGCGCGACTCGGGGATATCGATATTTACATAAAAAATCCAACCCGAGTCGCGCTCGGGGATACCGGCAAGGGGGTTAAGGATTACATTGGAGACGGCTGCCTACAGGATCATCATTGCATGTGTCTGATGCCCCTTTCTTCCTTGTGGAAGGTAAGCGCTCTGTGAGCACGTTCATCTGCCTTGTCACTGATTTATTGACTTTTGTTCCCAAACTGGATTTCACTATTTTGGGACATTTGTTGCTGCACTGTTTTGCACATATTTTGATCACCATTTTTATAGTGATGCTCACTTGTTTGTTTGGGATTGTTTATTTAGTTTAGTTTAAGTTTGCGCTCATCATTACACTTTTAGACCTAAGAGCCTGGTATGTCCCCTGTGGGGGTACCCATGCCGGAATTTTATTTAAAATTTTGGCGTGGAGTTCCCCCTCATGATACATACCAAACGCCGCTTGTAGATTAGGCGGGAATCCAAGTCGGATCCCCGTTGCTTCTATGTTCGCTTCTGCGCGCAAGATAATGGGGACAGAGGCGGTTTGAAAAAAAATTGAAATCGGTGAAAAAAAAAAACACTGATTACATGATGACGGACGCAATCGCAGCTTTGTTTACTTCCAGGTACCGGGCGTGACATCATAACGTCGCATCCGGGCCTCTGACAGTCATAGAGATGACTGGTGACCGTCTGGTCACAATTATCTCTATGCTTCACCAACGAGAACCGGCCGATTCACTCTCCGGGCCCCCAATGGCACGGGAGAGCCCGGATAAGCACCGGATGGCGGCGGGAGGGGGGTGTCCCCTCCCGCCGCCTATAAGAACGACTAAGCAGTGGAATCGCTGATTTGATCATTCTTTTTTTGTTTTTGTTTTTTAGTTCAAAATTTTTATTAAAGTTTAAAATGAGAACAGCAATGAAGTAGTCAAAAGACAAGGTGCTTGCAGATAGAATAAAACAAACATTACAGCCTGGCACCTAAGCCCAGCTCATGTAAACCTTACACAACAGTGATCTTTAACATAGAGCAGTAAGTCTAACAAGTTGTGTCCCCCACACCCGGACCCAGGTACAGACCCAGCAACCAAGCCATGCGAAAGTATATCTTACCACAATGGGAGAGGCCCACATACCCCCACTCCCCCGGAAGCCCCAACGGGAACAAGCTGCATCCCAGGAGACGGGGCCGCCCGAACCCCCCCCTCCCACGTGGCCGCCAGCTCCCCACCCGAGCCCACACAGAAGGGGACCACCTCCCCTTCCTGTTGATCCTTCCTAGCAAACAAGTGTAAGGAAATGCAACGAAAATCCTCCGTGACAGAGGGTCACCTCAGGTATGCCAAGATAGGCGAGGGAAAGGAGAGAAAGTAAAGGGGAAGATGTGTGAGATTAGAAGAGAAATACTGACACCAGCTATCCATGTGGGGAATCGACAGACACATCTCCCAATTGTATCCCAGGTATGAGAGAGATATTACTGTAAGAGGCCCATGGTTCCCAAATGTTGTTGAATCTCTCCGTTCTATCATTGAGTTTAGCTACTAGTTGTTCCTGTACCATGATCCAGGAGACTTTCCTCCTGAACCCTTGAAAGGATGCGGTAGGTTTCTTCCAGGCTTTAGCAATGGTCAATTTAGCACCTAGCAGTAAGAAGAACGCCAGTGCCTGTGAGTGTTTGGATAGGTTCGGGATACGATGGTTAAGTAGTGCTACATTAGGATGAGGGCCTATCGATATCCCTAACACCGAACCCATAGTACGGAACACCTTCCGCCAAAACGGTCTTATGCGAGGACAGGTCCACCAAACGTGCAGCATGGTGCCTTCAAGTTCACAGCCTCTAAAGCAGACTGGCGAGGTTCCCGGGTACATTTTTGCCAGCCTGGAAGGAACATAGTACCATCTCAACAGTACTTTAAGGCTAGCCTCGATGAGGGAGACATTGAGTATACCTTTATATGCTCTATTAGAAGCACCGAACCACACTTCAGGATCCCACGAGCCGCCCACGTCTTCCTCCCAGGCTCGAGCATAGGTCGGCTTATCCGTCTTTGTCATCAATGCAGTATAGATCAACGATATTCCTCCCCTCTGATCCACCGCGTCCGCACACCACTGTTCATAGGGGGTAATGGAGGGGGGCAGAGGTTTGTTGGTCCAGATGGAGTGCAGAAAGTGTGAGATTTGAGAGAACCTAAAAAGCTCTGTGTCCGGCATGTCTAGTGTCTTCCTGCAGTGTGAGAGGGAGAGAGGACCTACTCGATTGAGAAAGTGCCCGATCCGATAAAGACACTTATCTGTCCACCATTTAAAGGCAACAATATCCAATCCCGGGGGAAACTCCTTATTATGAAACAAATGCCTCAAAGACCTCCATGGCGATATCAGGGTTTGTCTGTCATAAAGCTTGGAACAAAGAGTCACAGAATGCGAGAGAGTTGGGGCCATTATGGCCGGTCTGCATTTAGGATCGCAACCCAAAAGGTAATCAACGGTGTGTAACGGGACTGCCTGTCTTTCCATAAGTAACCAATCCGGTTTAGGGCCCCTGGAAAAGGCTATCGAAATTTGAGCTAATTGAGCAGCCTGATAGTAGTTCCACAGGCTCGGGAGGCCTAAACCACCCTGCGATCTTAGTCGAGCCAGTACACTTAAGGGACACCTGTACCCCTTCTTACCCCAAACGAAGCGAACTATCCCTGACTGTAACCTACAGAGGACTTTTTTCGGGACTGGTATTGGGAGAGAACGAAATAAGTATAAAAGGCGTGGAAGGATGGTCATTTTGACCGCGTGTATCCTGCCCAACCAGGATAATCCTGCCCTGGACCACCTTTCCATGTCACCCTGGCACTTAAGGATCATAGGGGGATAATTAGTTTTGAAGAGGTTGTAGATATCAGGTGTCAGTTTGACACCCAAATAAGGGATGTGTGAGGGAGCCCACGAAAATGCAAATTTATTGGTAAGTGGGGCAAGAAGGTCCGGAGGAACCGATATATTCAACGCGATCGATTTGTCCATGTTAACCTGTAGACCAGAAGTTTCACTGAAGACCCGCAGCGTCTTAAGGATTACGGGCGTGGAAGTCAAGGGGGAGGTTACAAAAAGGAGGAGGTCGTCCGCATACAGGGCGCATTTATGTTCCTGTGACCCGCAAGTTACCCCTTTAATATCGGGGTTCGATCGTAGCGCCACTGCCAGTGTCTCTATAGCTACCGCAAACAGGAGGGGGGATAGTGGGCATCCCTGTCTGGTTCCCCGGCCTATAGAAAAGGAGTCTGAAAATCTGCCCAGCAGGCGAATCTGCGCAGTGGGGCATGAGTAGAGGGAAATGATGAGATTAAGAAAGTGAGGGCCGAAGCCCCATCTTCCCAGGACATCAGACAGGTATGCCCAGTCTATAGAGTCGAAAGCTTTATGTAAGTCTATGGAAAGTAAGAAACCTTTTTGTGGGGACCCCCCGTCCCATCCTGACTTGAGCAGGGAAACAATGTCAATAGCGCGCCGGATCTGGTCCGGGCCCTGTCTTCCGGGGATGAAGCCCACCTGGTCCTTATGGACATACTCGGCAATGAAACCCGATAATCTGTTCGCCATTATTTTGGTCATAATCTTAACATCATTGTTGATTAGTGATATAGGGCGATAATTGCCCACCTCGCTAGGGTCCTTATCCGGTTTCGGGATCACTGAGATGTAAGCAGAGTTTAAATCTGCATTCAGGGGGGCTCCGTCCCGGAGACAGTTAAACAGTCTTGTCAGATGGGGGGCCAGGCTGGTGCTAAATTTCTTGTAATAACCAGTAGAGAAACCGTCGGGTCCCGGGGAGGAACCTAGTTTAAGGGTCTGGATGGTATTTAGAACTTCCTCCTGCGTGAACGGACTCTCCAGGAGATCACTGTGGTCTTTGGTCAGCATGGGCAAATGGAGATCATCTAAAAATGTATTACGCACCGAGTGAGGGGGAGTGCATTTAGAATTATATAAGTCAGAATAAAAATGTAGGAAGGCGTCCATTATCTTTGAAGGGTTCTGAGTCAGCTCCCCCGAGGCAACCCGAAGTTTAGGAAATGCATGAGTGCGCTGTTTGGGGTTCAGTTTCGTGGCTAGCCTGGCTCCCATTCTGTCCGTTTGTGCATAAAATCTAGCCCCCGTCCACCTAAGGTGTTGCTCCGCTGCTGTGGTCAGGGAAAGATTCAGAAGAGCCCGGGCCTTGTCTAAATCCTCTAGCGATTCGGGGGTGGGGTGGGACCTGTGAGCCCTGGCTAGTTTCCAAAAGTCCTCTGTAAGTTTACGCGTTGTCGCATTGTGTTCAGCTTTAAGCCTAGAAGCCATCTGGATTAGTTTCCCCCTGATGACCGGCTTGTGCGCCGCCCAGACTGAAATAGGGGATACCTCACTCGTAGCATTATACAGGAAATATTCATTAATGGACTCCTCCAGTAAGGAGCATTGCGCTGTGTCGCTTAATAGAGACTCCCGTAAGCGCCAACGAGGAGGGCCACCCGACGCCGAGGGCCTATTTGTTATCAAGGTGACCATGGAATGGTCAGAGAGGGAGGACTCCACAATCTTGGAGCTTTTAATGAGAGGGATCAGTGCTGCGCGAACAAAAATTTGGTCAATCCTAGCAAAGGAGTTGTGGGGTGCCGAAAAGTGCGTATAATCTTTGGTGCGCGGATTGCATTCCCTCCAAATGTCCACTAGTCCTACCGAGTTAGGAGATTTAGCTATGCTGACACTCTGTTTAGTTGGGCGCTTAGGTTTTGAGGAACCGTTTGCTAATTTGTCCAGGGCGAAATCGAAGGCAATGTTCGAGTCCCCTCCAATGACCACGGTACCTTTAAGGTGGTTTTGTAGCTTATCTAGCAGTGATTCGAAAAAATATCTTTTGTCCCCTGTTGGGCGCATAATAGGTTACAAAGGTGTAAAGTCCACCATCGATATTCCCAGAGACCAGAATGTAGCGACCCTGAGGATCTACAATAGTCTCAGGTTGCGATATGTTGATATTTCTAGCAAAACATACCGCAACACCTTTGGTTTTGTTTTCCGCAGATGCCAGAAAAAATTGAGGGAAGCGTTGATGTAGGAACTTGGGAGTAAAGGTGGACGGGAAGTGGGTCTCCTGTAATAAGAGAACGTCTGCGTGCATGGTGGTATACAGTTGCAGGAGCTTCCTGCGTTTAACCGGGGAATTGAGACCTTGGGTGTTGTGTGAGATAATCTTAAGAGTTGGTGAGGGGCAATGAGTATTAGTCATGAGTCAGGATGTAGTGCACTGCGCAGTGGTTCTGAGACTTACCTGGATCGAGAGGGGAGCATAACCGAAGCATTCTGAAGAGGCGGAGAAACCGTGGCCCGGGACCCGGGAGTGGAGACCAGAGACAGCCGAGGGGCCTGTGGATACCTGGAGCTGTATGAGCGAGAGGAGAAGAACCAAGAGGGGAGGAGAAAAGAAAGAAAGAAAAGAAGAAGACAACATTATATACCTGAGGAGACAATTGGAATAAGATAACAATACATAACAATACCCGGGGGTCCCCCGACCCCCTCCTGGGGAGGAGTGGACTAGCCATCCCCAGCCCCACAACCTAAAGGATCCGAGAGTCCCTGTTGTCAGGGAACCCAGAAACGGAACAAAAGGCACTAAAAGTGCCTCTGATCCAAAGGAGGGGCATTAATTCCACCACGACCCCGCCCCCCTGTTGAAAGCAAAAACTGAAGGTCTCAAAGAGACCCATGATCCCGTAGTTACCGAGCGCCTATTAGCAATGAGTTACACTATCCCACAATATTATTGAGAGTTATATAGCAGACATAGCCGAGGGAGAAAACAGTAGATTCCAGCCAGAACACTGTTCCACCTAGGGCAAAAATCAACCCTCAACCCCCAAGAAGAGGAGACCGCTTAGCGGTTCCAAACATGTAATACATTGTCAGTAAAATCTAACAGAACCACTGACCAGAACCTGTATGATAAGCTAGGCAAAAAAAAATAAAAAAAAAGAACAAGAGAAAAGAAAAAATAATTCAGCCCAAACCCGAACTAGTAGGAGCCATCCTTGCCCGGAGAGCAAGGGTAAGTTCCAAAAATGGTCCAAGGTGGACCAGTCCCAGTCCAAGTTCTGAAACCACAAACCAGAATAGGTCTCAACCAATCAAAGAGGTGGATAGAATGTTCACGTCGTCAGGTTCTCCTTAGGACGTTTGGAACCGTGTTTCAGCCAGGTCTGCTGCAGTGGACTTGCTGGTGGTGGCCTCTTTGATGATGTGGGGGTACCTCTATTAGCCAGTGCCGGGGGTGGGCCCAGGTGGATCAGCCCAAGTTGGGCCAGGAGATGTTCTCCCTCCGCGAACGAGGAGAAGCCGAGGTTCTTGGTTTTGTAGGAGAAGTTCAGGCGGAGAGGGAAGGACCATCTGTAGGTAATTCCTCTGTCCATCAGGACCTGGAGCAACGGTTTAAGTGCACGCCTCCTCTGAATTGTATATGGGGATAGGTCTGCAAAAATTTGGATCTTGTGCCCATGGAGGGTGATACTATCAACCGATCTAGATTTTCTCATTACATCCTCCTTCACCGAATAGAAATGTGGTTTAACTATA
The DNA here is from genome assembly GCA_029574335.1 of Rana kukunoris. Lineage (NCBI taxonomy): Eukaryota > Metazoa > Chordata > Amphibia > Anura > Ranidae > Rana > Rana kukunoris. Next base: position 441,922,105 of record CM056049.1, read on the forward strand.
ATGTCTCTAGGCAGACCGTCTGAGCGAGGGGCCTGGAGCGCTCTATGAGCCCTGTCCAGCTCAAGGCGGTCGTCAGGAATGTCAGGGATCAGCTGTCTAATAAGGGCTTTTACCGCAGACTGCACATCCTTTTCGGATTCAGGGAGCCCCCTCACCCTAAAATTGTATCTTCTCGTTCTGTTCTCGAGGTCGTCGATCTTTGCAAAGGCAGTTTCTAGCTGGTCCTGCACATCTTGGAGTCTGTCTGTGTTCTGATTAATTCTAAGGACTGCCTGGTCTGCCTTCTGCTCAATACTGTCCATCCTCAGTCCAATCTGTTGTAGGTCCGCATGTATAGAGGAGGTAATCTGTGCTGCATTCAGAGCCAGACTTTTAGAGAGCATCTGTGAAAAAGCAGACATCATAGAGGGAAAGTCTGTGGGTATAGGTGCTTCCTCCTGTGCCTCACTCACTGATAGCAACAGGCCTGTGTGAGGATCCATCATGGGGGTAGAGGGACAGCCCGCCCCCATCCTACCTAGTAAGGATTCTGTGGAGGTCGGGGAGCTGGCCGGTAGCAGCAGGTCCTGGTCGGCTATGGAATCGTCCGCCGGATTCAAAGCAGGTGAGCCTCGTGTAGCCGCCGCCATCTTAGCATAGCTGAGGGAGCCGGGCGCGTCCGCCATCTGGCTCGATAGGTCCCTCCTGACCAGCGGGGCTGACATCCGCCTGCTCCTGAGGGTATGCCTTCCTCGAATCTCTCGGTGGACGGTCCGGTGGAGCGCTCGGTAAGCTCCGGGGGTTAACGTTGGGCCGTGGTGGAGCGGAGCTCTAGCAGCCGGTGGCCATCTTGGGAGCTGCCGCGCATGCGCCCTCCTGATTTGATCATTCTTATAGTGCACAGAATCGCCGGCTGAAGACGGCGATATCTGAATGCTGCCTGTAGCTGCAGGCTTAATTTAGATATCACCGCACAAAGCCGAGGACGTCCATGGACGTCCTTGGTGATTAAGTGGTTAATATAACTTATCACCTTCACCTCTGTAGCATTTACTTAATTTTGTATTTAATGTAGAAGGAAGATAGGCATCCATCCCCTCTTACCATTAGTTTAATCTAATTTCAATCCTGTGTGCCATATAAAGATACTGTATGTCTTATTCTCATAATCGGGTGTGATAGATGGCATTTATCAATACTCTCTGTGTGATATTTAGAGAGCTCTTTTGATTTTAAATTAATTGGAATTTATTATTGTTATTATTATTATTAACTATTATTCTTATTATTTTTAGCTACAGTTATGTATTTAATAATGCTTTTTAGGTGTAGTTCACCATTTTTAATTTTATATAGACATTTTTAACCCATTGTTGTAGATTTATAAGTGCACACACACACACACGGAATTCCCCCTTTGTCTGTATATATTTTTTTTATGAACATACATTAGGTCTTCCATTGTACCGTATTTATCGGGGTATTGCGCGCACCGGCGTATAGCACGCACCCCTAATGTGGACCTGTAAAAAATAAAATTGTACTTTTAGTACTTACTGTTTTGGTGTCTTGCGCGGCGTCCATCCTCCGGTCCGGTGTCCATCTTTGGCTTCAGTGGTGTCCTCCCGGCTTCTCCTGTGCTCCGGCGAGTCGAATCCCCACTTCCCGCGCTCAGTTTTAACGCCTCCGATGACATATACCGAGTGCAGTACATTCGGCCAGGCTCAGCTTCGCTCGTGCTCACGCTCTGTGACGTTTATGCATGAGCACGAACGAAGCCAAGCCTGGCCGAATGTCCCCGAGTGTACTGCACTCGGTATATGTCAGCGGCTCAGTTCAAACGGAGCGTGGGAAGCAGCTATCAGTGTATATCGCGCACCCACGATTTTCCCCCTATTTTAAGGGGAAAAAAGTGTGCGGTATACGCCCATAAATATGGTATATATTATCCTATTAACGGATTATTTTAGTTAACCTTGTTCATATCAAGTGTTTTTTCCTTGTAAATATCTGCATTTGTGCAGTTTTATTTTTGCAGTCTTGACATGATTTAAATACTAACCCTCGGGTATGTGCAACTAAGCTTGTAAGCAGACTTGCTACATGTGTAAATATGTGTAGACTCCTGTGATATGTAGTTACACTGTCATGCTCCAATATAAAGAATGCACATTGATTGGCTGTAGTGGTTATGCTGACAGACGTAGGTTTTCGGAGGAGTATAACGTTGTAATGAAAGCTTGCTTCCCAGTGATTTGAGAAATCAGGTGTGGGTTGGAGTTTGTGACCACGTTGTCATAGATACGGTCAGCTGAGAACACAGAGTCAATGTATTGCTACGAGCGGTCCGCTCGGGAGCATAAATGGGATGTGTGCGTTGCTTGTCTCCACCCTCAGATGATGTCAAATGAAGAAACTAGTCAGGGTGGAGCAAAGTAGGGACGCCAGACAGTGCCAGAGTCGAAGGCTACTATCCCCACAGCACAGGAAGCAGCAAGTGGTAGGAGATGCTGGCGGTTCACTGATACTGGGATGATGCTTTGAATTGTGAATAACACTGATTTATTCATGCTGTATGTGAGTGTACATCCTGATGGAATTTATGTGATTTATTATTAAAGTTTTAAAACGGGGTCATGCTATGTCCATTCCCTTCTTTTTATATGGTAATCACTGAGCAATCAGATTGGCTAACTAGGACTGAGTGGAGACACCTGCTGAGATCGCCTTCCAACCTATTTATCTATATGCTGACTGTTTGATCGTGTTCTGGTAAGAGTTTACCCAAGAGGGGGTTTCTATCCACATCCCCCCTCTCTTTTCAGCACACATGTGGTGGTGTTGTCTTCTGGTAGCAGCAAGATTAATCGAACACGAACATTTTAATCAGTAACAGCCCTACTTGAAATATATCACTCTGTGTTCAATCCAGGGCTTTTTTTCAGGGGGAACTTGGGGGAACTCAGTTCCACCACCTTTGGCTCAGACCCTTTGGTGCCTGCTCACCACAATCACTTGTAAACACAGAAGTCTGGTTTCTGTGTTTACAAGTGACAGCTCTGCACTCTGTGTGTAACCCCCTGAACTCTGTACTCTGTATGTAATGCAATCCTGGTATTTAATGTCCCTTTAAGACCCTTCTACTGTTTGTGAAATCTGAATGGGTCATGGTTGAGTTCCTGCACCTATTTTCTGAGAAAAAAAAGCTCTGGTTCAATCTATCAATATAATATATGAGTTGCACGTTTTGAATTGATTTACTGCAATACATTAACCTTTTTGATGATATTCAAATTTTATGAGATGCACCTGTGTGTATATATATATATATAAGATTCTGCACAGGAGGGCCGCCCTGTAGCAGTACATCTATAGGGCAGTCCTTAAAGCGGAGTTCCACTAGTTTTTCAGTTAAGAAATTGAAGCTGCTGACTTTTAATAAACAGACGCTTACCATGACCCACAGTCCAGCGATGCGCCCATCTGAAGCCTTGCTCCTCTCCCCCTCCTCTCCGCAGTGCTGTCATAGCAAGTGTGAGCACCCAGCTGTGATAGCTTGTGGCTTCACAGCCGGGTTTGCATTACGCATGCCTAAGTCACGCTGCGCACTCCTAGTGGCCAGGCAATCTTCTGGGACCTGTGACGTATCCCAAAAGTTTGCAGAGAGAGAGGGGTCGCCTAGGGGGAGAGGAGGAATCACCTAGGCGGCGAGAGGATGAAAGAAAGAAGTGGGACAGGAAGTACCCGTCAAAACAAGGTACCCACTACCCCCCTAAAAAAATTAGATGCCAAATGTGGCATGTAAGGGGGCGAGAAGTGCTTAAAGAGGAAGTTTCACTTTTGGGTGGAACTCCACTTTATGTGGTTAAATGTGACCAAAACGGCAAAATACGTGGTGTATATATAAGCTGTCCACAATAAAAAATCTAAAAATGGTAACATTGATTTTACAGGTGATCTGGAACAATTCACACAATCAAGCCAGTTGCTTTATTTTGTGCTCACTTTGCTCTCCAGCTAGTGATTAATGACCCAAATCTAAACGAACAATGGAAACCAAAATAACTTAGAAGATATGAAATATGGAGCTGGCAGCGCTTAATAAAATGTTATTATTTTTCCTAAAACCCTGTTATATGGTTGAGTACGTTTCACTTTGTTAAAGATCTTACTAAAACCGCTTTCCTTTCCTTGGTTTGTTGTGTTATCTTTCAACATTCCAGCCAAATGTGTATGTTCTACTTTTCAACCAACCTTTATGCCTCAGTAAAGCACGGTTTCTGGGTCATACGCTGCTGATAAAAAGTGCTGCATCATCATTCTGGAATACAATACAGTAAATTCTAAAGGAAAAAAAAAAACAGTAGAATAATAGAATTTCTGGATGTATTTAAAGTCATAATTTATTTTCACATACAGAATTCGAGAAAATGAATCTAACCTTTAACATATTTCCTTTAAAGGGAAATGCTAAAAAAAAAAAAAAATACGAATAGCTATACATTTGAGGTTTTTTTTTAGCCACCATTAAGGAGAATAAAAAAAATAAAACTCTATGAAGCTCTGAGACTGTAGCAGGAAATGTAATGTGTTACTTGTTTTATGGGGAACAAATTAGTCAGCAGTCTATTGTCTATCTGTCAGCCATATTGATCAGCAGTCTTTTCCGCATCCATGCACGTACTTGGTAACCCCCTATCGAGGCTGGTCATAGAAAGGATTTAGAGATGTCTTCTCAACCTTGCACGACCTTACGAAATGGAATCAACTTTAAGGATAGAAAATCTACAATGACTCCCAGTTATTTTTGGAAGACTTTTAGAATTGTTTTCTATTTTTGCATAATTTAGGCATGTAATCTGTATGACATGCATTATGTTATGCATGATACACTGCATGCAAAATAATATTGCTTTTGATAGTGCCTGTTTACATAGCTATGCTGAGTTGTAGGACAATTTATGAAAAGTTCATGTATTTTTTTGATGCACAAATCAGAAGTCCCTTGACATAACTAGACACACATTGCATGGATTATTATGTACTTCTGTTGCATGGTAGCAAGTTTAGGAGTGAATTAATAGTAAGGAATAGAGCCTAAGGTTGTAAAGGTGTCAACAGTGGTTGGTCCTTTTTCTTGTATTTCCAGGTAGAAGCTTGAATATTTGTTAAAATGATAAAGTGGAATGCATTATTTTCATTTGTTGGTTTATTGTCTCGCTCCAAAATCAGGTAAGTAGGCTGTAAAATAAGGTTAGGCGGGGTTAAGTAGCATTAAGGGATTCATTTAGGGGTATATTATGTAACTTATAAGATCAGGGGTTTCTGGTTTAACATTACAAATAGCAGGTTTGGATTGTTGTGGAAATTTTATGAAGATGTATTTAATATGTATTGTCATAGTGTCTCACAGTGTTAGTACCCCCGCAGCCTGCTCTAAATAGCTGATTGGGGCAAGCTGACGCTGGTTGAGTCCCATCTGGTAGTGGAAAACTTCCTGAGGTTGGAAAGATGTGTTTGCAGAGTGGGGATATGTCCGCCAGTGAAAGGGCCCCTGTACAATGCATGTTCATCTGGGGGGGATGTGTTCACTCTGCAAGGACATTAGCGGTTATGGGGGAGTTGCGCGCTCTTGTCTTTCTGTGTGTCTGGATCAGCCTCCCCTGCAGATAATCTCCTATCCACAGGAACGGTAGTATAATCCGGGTATGAGTTGTTCTCTGAACAAGGCAGAATAAGGATTCATGCCAACGGTAAACTGTGTTGTCATATCCTGTGATGTCATTTCCTATGGAAGAAACGATTGGCTGTTGGAGCCATGACTTCCTGTTTGTGTTTTTTTTGTTATGGTTGAATAAAAACCAAAGCGATGTGCTTGGTAGAGGGCAGAGAACAATGGTACTGAGGACATAAGCTGCGGACGTGTCCAGGTCCGAACTGGAACAAAAAAAGGCCTGGGCATTTTAGGCTTAGCAGCCCATTTTTGTTATACAGATCAGGGAAGCATGACATATTTGTTATATATCCAACCCCCCGGGCCCCCTCCTGTCACAGTGTGCCAATCGTGTCTGCTGCTGCACATATACAAGAGAAGTGTATATGTGCAGCTACAGGAAAGCTCAGGATAGTTCTGACTGGGATTCAAACACGCCTGAGCTCACTCCTGCCAAGGGGAATGCTGTAGCTGGCTATAAGGCCTCAGCCCGGGTTCACACTACTGCGGTGTGAGATGCCACGTGTGATTTGCACAGGAATCACAGCACATTCCTGTGTGAATCACATGTGGTGTCTCTGGGGTGCGATTTGAGCCATGGATTTGTATGACTCAAATCGCACTGCATTCACACCAAACTGGTGCAGGACCCTATATTGTCCACACCAGAATCAGATTGCATGGGTGTTTACACCAAACTGTGTTTATACCCATGCAATCCTAAACTCAAACTCTGTTGCATTTTACAAACCGATTGCGGGGTAACGTTAACTTAACATACACTCTGCAATTGGTTCACATGGACGGGTTGTGACTTAGATGCAGTGCTGAAACCGGAGCAAATTTGCAGTGAATTCACACCACATCTAGTGTGAATCCAGACCAAGACATACCAGTTAATTTTAGGGCACATTAAAAATATATTAGCCACAATTATATATAATATAATCCAAAAGGTGTCCTGCATTTAAAGTATATATATATGATTTTTTGTTAACACTGCACTTACGCAGCCAGTACTAAATATACCACAATTACAAACGCAAAAGAAAAAAAAATCATATACACACTTTAAATCAGTGGCGGCTGGTGCTCAAAACTGAAAAATTCTGGAATAAAATTGCAGCCTCACTGTGCCCATCAAACGCAGCCACTGTGCCCATCAAACACAGCCACTTTGTCCACCAAACGCAACCACTGTGCCATCAAAACACAGCCACTGTGCCCATCAAACGCAACCACTGTGCCCATCAAGCGCAGCCACTGTGCCCATCAAACCCATCCACTGTGCCCATCAAAAGCAGCCACTGTGCCATCAAATGCAGCCACTTTGCAAATCAAACACAGCCACTTTGCACATCAAATGCAGCCACTTTGCACATCAAATGCAGCCACTTTGCCCATCAAACACTGCCACTTTGCCCATCAAAACACTGCCACTTTGCCCATCAAAACACAGCAACTTTGCCCATCAAACGCAGCCACTGTGCCTTCAAACGCAGCCACCGTGCCATCAAACGCAGCTACTTTGCCCATGAAACGCAGCCATTTTGCCCATCAAAACACAGCCACTTTGCCCATCACATGCAGCCACTGTGTCATCAAACGCAGTCACTGTGCCATCAAGCGCGCAGCCACTTTGCCCATCAAGCGCGGCCACTGTGCCCATCAAGCACAGCCACTGTGCCCATCAAACGCAGCCACTTTGCACATCAAATGCAGCCACTTCGCACATCAAACACAGCCACTGTGTCATCAAATGCAGCCACTTTGCCCATCAAATGCAGCCACTTTGCCCATCAAACGCAGCCACTTTGCCCATCAAAACACAGCCACTTTGCCCATCAAACGCAGCCACTGTGCCCATCAAAACACAGCCACTTTGCCCATCAAACACAGCCACTTTGCCCATCAAACGCAGCCACTTTGCCCATCAAACGCAGCCACTTTGCCCATCAAACGCAGCCACTTTGCCCATCAAATGCAGCCACTGTGCCATTAAATGCAGCCACTTTGCCAATCAAATGCAGCCACTTTCCCCATCAAAACACAGCCACTGTGCCATTAAATGCAGTCACTGTGCCATCAAGCGCAGCCACTTTGCCCATCAAACGCAACCACTTTGCTCATCAAACGCAGCCACTTTGCCCATCAATCGCAGCCACTGTGCCATTAAACGCAGCCACTGTGCCATCAAATGCAGCCACTGTGCTATCAAATGCAGCCACTTTGCCCATCAAACGCAGCCACTTTGCCCATCAAACGCAGCCACTTTGCCCATCAAATGCAGCCACTGTGCTATCAAACACAGCCACTGTGCCATCAAACACGGCCACTTTGCCCACAGGCCAGCAGAGGGTGAGCAGGGCCGCAGCTGCCTAGGAAGGCAATGTCAGGCCTGAAATTGACATGTGGCCTAGCAGCCCTATGGCCAGTCAGGGCCTGGTCGTGTCTATTTACTTGAGGATATGTGGGAAATAGAGTAAATAGTAAGATGCATTATGCCATTAGGCTGAAATGTGTTGAAAGGGTGCTTATTAGCACAGGACATATGGATTATGCATAGCGTATAGCCATATTTCCATAATAGGATTATGTATTCAAGTTTTACCTCCATACTGCTAATTGCTGCACCAAACATTTACCATACTAAGGGAAAAAGATAGTTAATGGGGTTTTTCAATCCAGGTACAGGATTTTGAAAAGCTTTCAATTGGCACAGAGAGTGAATTCTGGTACTGTATATGCAATTTGAGATTTAAGAATAACAAAAAAATATTATTTTATATTATTTGTGGGGTGTTGATGCTTAGCAATTGCTTTCACAGAGTTGTAAGAAAAGCACTGAAAATTGTGATTGGTTATAAACATATGGGACAATAACCATCACCATATTATAAAATAGGAAAAATTTGACTAAATAAGGACTTTTCCATTGATGAATGGGTGATCCAAAAGTTTGGCAAATGGTGGTGAAACAAACTTGATTAGTGGTGGGATGGTGGCAAATGACTGCTTAGTTTTTAGTGACTGCTACTTATAAGTAACAAAAGAGATAAAGTAAAATGGTTCCTCTTGACAGCCCTAGAGCAGGAGTCCAATAGAAGCTACCAATGTAGAGTTTTATAATGTTTATTATACAAAAAAAATTCCCATTTAGGGGTACTCACACAGAACAGGTGCACCAGTGCACCACTCTATGATAAGCGTGATAGGGTTTATACCAAGTAGGTATTGGGATGTTATGAGCCTCCTCCTCCGCAGACAACTGTCTATCGTGCCGTCTTGTCCCCTCCCCAACGCATGTCGATACAGGGCTGACATATCTTTTTATGTACAGTATATAATAATTTACTAAGTTATTTATGTGTAATCCTTCAATAACCAACATTATCAAGCAGTATTTATGTTTTTTTAATCTGTTTATGTTTATCTACACTTAATTAGAATTATTACATTATTATATAGAAGTGCAATGTGACATTTTAACCACTTCCATACCAGGCACATTCACCCCTTCCCGCCCAAGACAATTTTTATCTTTCAGCACTGTCGCACTTTGAATGACAATTGGACGGTCATGCTACACTGTACCCAAATGAAATTTTTATAATTTTCTTCCCACTTTCTTTTGGTGGTATTTGATTACCTCTGCTGTTTTGAATTTTTGCACTATAAACGAAAAAATAGCGTACATTTTGAGAAAAAAAACCTGATGGGCTAACTAATTGGCGGCACTGATAGACAGACAGCACTGACGACACTGATAGGCGGCACTGATGGCCACTGATAGGCACTGATAGGCGGCACTGGATAGGCAGCACTGATAAGAAGCTACGGACAGGCTTTTCTGAGTGGCACTGTTTGGCACTTTGATGGGGCACTGACAGGCATCACAGATGGGGTACTGATTGGCACATTTTTGGACACTGTTGTGGGCATTGATCTGCACTGACAGACTTTTTAGAGGGGCACATGCTGGAATGTGATGGGCATTTATTGGAAACTTGTTTGCACATTTTGATAGGGGCTGTGCCGATTATCAGCACAGACCCCCCCTGTGACAGGCAGAGCCGCCTATTGGCTTTCCCTGTCAGTGTGAACCGAGGAGAGACGTTTACCAGCACTTCCTGGTTCACACGATGATCAGCTGTGATTGGTCACAGCTGATCAAGATCAGAGTTGCTGTGTGTCAGACTAACACACAGCACCTCCAATCGTCGTGCTGCGCACCCCGCAGGCGCACGCCGGCTGTGATATCCTGATCACGTCATATGACGTCCGGTCAGGATATCACAACCCTTTTGCTGACGTCATTCTGCTATATGGCGGGCGGCAAGTGGTTAATATACAATTTGTTGTGCCACATTTGTATACACAAACTCTGTGTTACAGTATTATGTGCTAGGTCAGTGCCACATTATTACATACTAGATCAGTGTTATAATATTTTTATACTAGTGTTGGGGAATTTAGGACCACTTTTTTTGCTGTTTTTAAAGGTTTATAAAGCTCAATATATGAAGGTTTGCTTGTGTAATTTATTTAATTGGCATTTTGTTATATGGAAATATATTTCAGTCATTATAAAAGGTGTGGTATCTCGCGCCAATAAAAATTAATGTGACAACATATAATTATAGTGAATAAGCAGCTCCCCTAAGATAGAGACCTCATCAAAGGTCTGAACTGAACAGTAATGGTATATGGAGGTGGCGCAAATAATGAATAATAAGAGAATAAACAATAAAGTGAAATCTAATAAATGAACCAACAATAGCAGACTTAGTGAGCAGCAACACACTGAAAATAGTGAAATAGAAATAGATTGTACAAAAAAAAGGTGAATGAATAAATAAATAAACTCAAGTCCATTCAAAGAGTGTTAGATAAAGTCCAATCAAGGCTAATAATTCTCAGATGCAAATTGTTGAAAATTCATTGTAAAAGGTGTCCACCTCCACCAAGAAGATCCCCCAAATGTTCACTAATGGATGGCTCCTTACCGCACGGTGTTGACCTGATTGTTCGGAAAAGGTCAAATACAGCAGATGGTCACTAAACCAGTTGAATGATTCAGCTGCGCAGCTCTATGTTTCCCGGAATCAAACACTCTCATGAAGGAGGGAGAGGGGAAACCACCATAGTGAAGTACAGTTTATTTAAAATATGTCACAGATAAAACAGCATAGCCAAATGGCCTCTTACTTTAGTAGTGCCTAGGACCCAGCACTGAGGCTGGTCAGCATGGCAGGATGGGCTATGATGGGAGTTCCCCAGCAAGGGTGAGCAAGGGTGAGCTTACCAGGATGGAGGCTGGGGCGCAGGCAGGCTGTCTGATGCTTTTTTGGGTTCAAACTTTCTGTCCAGTGCCCACACATGCCCGGGGAGTTTGGGCGGAGCAGACACAGAAGGAGGAGGAGCAGATGAGCTCTATCTATCCTTGTGTCTGTGCAGAGAGAATGGGATGTCAGCGCTGGTGTGCGCTGAGGCTGAGCTATGTGTGAGACGAGACATAGCCCAGCTCTGCAGCCATCTACCTCGGAGCTTACACAGGCACGGCTGCACAGTGAGAGGTGAGCAGCTGCCCTGACCTGTGTTAACAGAGCTCCAGCAGGCATATTCCTGCTCTGCAAAAGCAGCATTTGGTAGTGGCGGCTGGTGGCTGTGCATAGTGTCACCAGCCCAGGGGGAGATTTCCACCCTGCCCCCTCTGCCAGCCCTCCCCTGGTAATGAATGTGCTTATTCCATTATGAACGCTAGTTTTACCAGAACGAGCGCTCCCATCTCATAACTTGCTTCTGAGCATGCGTGGGTTTTTCACGTCGTTTAAGCCCACACACGATAATTTTTTACAACCCGAAAAACTACATTGTTTAAAACGTCGTTAAAAAATGATGTGAAGCCCACACACGATCGTTTTAAATTAAAAAAAATTAAAACGTTGTTTTTTTACAAATGCCGAAAAATGAACGTGTGTGCGCGGCATTACTGTGACTCCTACTTCAAAGACTTGATGAGTGTGTTATTTGTAAATATTATGTAACCGCGCCAATAAATGTATATTGCAGACTCAGTTACTTCTTTTGTACAAGAATGCTCAGATCTAGGTACATTTATGTAAATACTCTTATCGAGATTGGAATGTATTCATATATACACTTAACCTAGTTAGCACAGTGAAACTGTGTTTGAGGTTTATTTCAAACAGGAAAGAAATTGCATTTGTGCTGTGCTGTTTATTAGAAAAGGAGCTACTGCCAATCATCACAGGGGGCATGTCAGTCTGTAATGTCACAGACTGCCAATGAGACTGCATGCATGCCAAGTGCCGGCAAGGATATTTACTATTTGCAGCACAGTAGAGAGCACAAAAGGTGAACACTACTATGAAATTTACAAGCTCAGAAAACAAGAGTTTGCACCTCCAACAAATTCTTTTTTTTCTTTTAGTTATATTCAGTTGTATATAGTATATCCAGACTAATGCCTCCCATTGGACCCTGCTCATTCCTGCCCCTCTTCCTATAATTGAAGAAAAGTTGGCTTCTTGTATTTTAACCACTTGTCCACCGCCCACCGTCAAATGATGGCGGGCGGAGGACTCCATTATCCTGACATCAAGTCATATGACGTGATGTCTTTTTAAAGCCGCGAGCGCGCACCCGCCGCTCTGCTGGGATCCCGGCGCGAGTGCCCGGCGGCAACGATCGCCGCCGGGCACACGTGATTGCCCAGTAACTGAGCGGGGACGTGAAGCTCTGTATGTAAACACAGAGCTGCACGTCCCTGTCAGGGAGAGAGGAGACAGATTGTGTTCCTTGTACATAGGGACACAATCGGTCACCTCCCCCAGCCACCCCCCCTCCCCCTACAGTTAGAACACTCATAGGACACACATTTAACCCCTTCCCCGCCCCCTAGTGGTTAACCCCTTCACTGCCAGTCACATTTATACAGTAATCAATGCATATTTATAGCATTGTTCACTGTATAAATGTAAATGGTCCCAAAAATGTCAGAAAAGTGTCCGAAGTGTCCGCCATAACGTCGCAGTCCCAATAAAAAAATCTCAGATCGCCGCCATTAATAGTAAAATAAAAATAAATAAAAAAAATGCCATAAACTATCCCCTATTTTGTAAACGCTATAAATTTTTTGCAAACCAATCGATAATCGCTTATTGCATTTTTTTTTACCAAAAATATGTAGAAGAATACGTATCGGTCTAAACTGAGGAAAAAAAAAATGTTTTATATATTTTTTGGGGATATTTATTATAGCAAAAAGTAAAAAATATTGCATTTTTTTCAAAATTGACGCTCTATTTTTGTTTATAGCGCAAAAAATAAAAACCGCAGAAACGATCAAATACCACCAAAAGAAAGCTCTATTTGTGGGAAAAAAAGGACGCCAATTTTGTTTGGAAGCCACGTTGCACGACCGCGCAATTGTCAGTTAAAGCGACGCAGTGCTGGAAGCTTAAATTTTGTCTGGGCAGGAAGGGGGTGTAGGTGCACAGTAGGCAAGTGGTTAAAGTGCCATTAAATGCGAAAACAAAAAATGCTATATAATATATTGCAGCTTAGAAATCCTTAAATGTGGTGGTTGCATTTGTTTTCTTATTTTAGGTCTGGTTCACACTTTTGCAGGTTGCATTTTGCATATTCCAGGTGCATCTTGCATTTTTCAATACACGTTTTTGCCTCATTGAAGTCTATGGAACAAAAAAATTAAAAAAGTCCCTGGCCCTCTCCATAAAGTGCATAGATGCGAACGTAACCCATAGGGAACCATGATAAATGGACTTCAGTGTGTTTCTGCAAAATTAAAAGCGCACTTAAAAATGCATAGATGTGAACCAGGCCTGATGCTGCGTACACACGACTGTTTTTCATGATGAGAAAAATTCTATTTTTTTAAATTTGGCCATTAAAAATGGTCGAGTGTAGGCTCCAGAGCATTTTTCTCAATGAGATAAATGGGCATTAAAAATCTGGAACCTGCTCTATTTTTTCTCGTCTTGAAAAACGGGCATGTGTAGGCTTTAACGATGGGTAAAAACAAGTGCATGTTTAGAAGCAAGTTATGATAAGCAAAACTTGCATAATCAGCCCAAAGGGTTGCTCCGTTCGATTGGAACTTCCCCTTTATAGTGCCGTTGTACGTGTTGTATGTCACACCACTTTGCTCGAGCATTTTTTATCACAATCGTGTATATGCAAGGCAGGCTTGAGAGGAATCACTTCGAGAAAAACATTGTTTTTTCTTTGTTTTCACCTGGTTATCTGCCCAGTAACACAATGACAGCTGTTGCCGGCTAAAACAAACCAGGCCCTTGGGCCTAGTACATATTCAGATGGGATCCCCCCCACCCCACAATCCATACCAGACCCTTATATGAGCATGCAACCTGGCAGGTCAAGAAAGGGAGGGGACAAGCAAGCGCCCCCCCCCCCCCTCCGAACCATACCAGACTGCATGCCCTCAACATGTCAAAATGGCTCAATGTGAACATGGGCTACATTTTTTGTAAAAATTCACCTTTTTGTCTTAGGCATTCCCCTTTTCATTATTCAATTTAAAGTAGCAGTGCAGAATATTTGAAAGTTAAAGGGGTTGTAAAGGTTTGTTTTTTTATTTTCTAACTAGGTTCCTTGAAGCTAGTGCATTGTTGGTTCACTTACCTTTTCCTTCAATTTCCCTTCTAAAATGTTTTTATTTTTTTGTCTGACTTTCTCACTTCCTGTTCCTCCTCAGTAAGCTGTTTTGGCTGACTAACCCCCAGCCAGAAAGGCTCGGATGATGGGGGCAAGCTTACTGAGGAGAAACAGAACGTGAGAAATTCAGACAAAGAAAAAAAACATTTAGAAGGGAAATCGAAGGAAAGAGTAAGTGAACCAACAATGCATTGGTTTAAAGGAACCTATTTAGAAAAAAAAAAAAAAAAAAACCTTTACAACCCCTTTAACAGCCCAATTTGCAAGTGTGAAACACATTTTTACAGGACTATTATCAATAAAGGAAGAGGGTAATATTAGGTGCACTAGCAGATTTAAATGAGCATGACTAACAAATAAAGCCAAACTTCATCTAACACTTAAAGCAGGCCTTCAGTAATTTTTTCAACTTTCCATCTATTAAATCTGCTGCTCTTGTTGTTTTAACGTTGGTTAGTAAAACATCATGCACAGCTCCCTCTATCACTCTTGTGAGAGTTTGCTAGGAAGGGAGGGGGGATGAGTCATAGTATGCCCAATCAGAGCTGCAGAGCTGGAGTTGTGCCTCTGTGTGTCCTGTGTAAATCCAGGAAGTGAACAGGCAGCAGCTTCAGCTGCCCACAGTTAAAATGGTTGCAGCCAGACTCAGTGGATGGAGATTTCTGCAGCATATTTGGCAAGTACAGAATCACATTATATATACAATATATATGCAAAGTGGTTGGAGGGAAGCTTCAGAATGGCAAATATGTGTTTATTACAAATTATGTAAGCAGAGTGCAGTTCCTCTAGACTAAAAGTTGACCACTGTAAGCACCCTTGTCAGTGTTAAATGTTTTTTCTTTCTCAACCCTCTAACTACCACTTTTGCTAAACAGCTTGGTTTCTATAAGGAAGTTGAGAAATTAAAAACCTACTGACAGGACCAAAAGGTAAAATATTGGGAAATAAAACATATTAAAAAAAAAGAAAACCACATCTGAGAATCAGTAAGCTGCAATATTATCCATTTTAGTTTTTTGGTTTAATATTGTTTAAAGTTTGAAGTCATGGGGGAGGATTGGTCATATTTGGCCATAGCACTCGCAGCTAAAGCTGGGAAGAAAAAAGTCCACGACTGAGTGGTACCATTTTCAGTTTCTCATGAATTTGCAACCATGGTTACCATGGTCAAGAGAACACAGGCAGTGATTTTGGAAGGAACACCAGGTATGTGTCCCCTGTTATCAATTAAAAAGCTAGGAGAAGAGAATGTAATAAAATGTAGACTATATTTTGCAATACAACCTGCTGTTAAAAAAAGAAAATTAATAGTTTGACCTGCCTGTTGTTTACTTATTGATATGGTGATATATGGTGATAAAATTACTGTACAGATTGTTCCTTCAATTTAAAGAGCACTAGGTTGCCGAATTATATATATATGTTTATTGTTAATAACTGTGGACAGACTGGATGCAATAAGCCTCTTATATCTTCTAAAAGATGGAGATGAACAGACCAGCTAACCAAAAATTTCAATATCAACACAAATAACTCACATTCACTGACTTGAATACAATACAGATACCGTTTTTAAAACTTGCTCATCTTGATTAAGGAAATAAATAAATAAATACAGATCATTTTAAAATCTTCTAAAACTCCTCTGATAAAAAAAATGTGACAGACAAGCCCTGGTAACAGTTTGAAACATCAGAGAAAACAAAGATTCTTTCTAGAACAAATTGTATGTGCAGCACATTCCATTGTGTGATGTTTTCAATCCAAGGCCAATTTTAGAAACAGATGGTTTAGAAGAGAATATCAAACCTACTGTTTTAACAGGGTACTGAGACACAATGCAGACTTCATTAGAAGAAATACAAGGAAGATGCTCTCAAGCTGTTATTTTTATGTATAACACAATGCACCAATGGTTTTATAGTCCCTCGGTGAGAATGGAGAGACAGGATGTAATATTCCCACAATCACAAAAAGAGTACAATCAGTGTGTAACAATGGATATTCTACTTCAATGGGGTAGAATAATTTTATAATTTTTTTTTTTTAACATTTCTTCTTTTCATTATCCCCATTTTTGTTATTATGAAATAACTATTTGCAGCTTTATTAGTTCTTAGGTGTCTAGGATTGCTAAAGTTCCATTAGCAGAAGGTTTTTGGCTTGTTTAACAAATATACGCAAATAAAATAGTATAGCATTAGTTAAAACTGTGTTGTACTTGTAACCCTGGCTGGTAGCCCCTTTAAACTGTGGAAGATACACTGCCTGGACGTTCTGACTGCATCTGCATCTCCTTTCTGCCACTAATAGGCAGTGCTGCAGTGAGAAGAAAAAGGAGGACACTGATTGGTTGCAGCTACAACCAGAACTTGAACCCTGCCCTTAACCCATGTGAAGGAGGAAGTGCAGGGGTAGGTGAGATAAGAAAACCCCACACCGACAGAGTTTGAGAAGTGTGATTGGTGGAATTCTGTGGATGGGTATCCTGGGAAAAAAAGGACAAAGCTATCATTGGTGAGAACTGTTGGAAGCCTTTACCAACAGACTATGGAACGCTTTACCAACCAGCATTCGGTTGGAGGAGAATCAATTAGCATTCAGGAGAAAGATCAAGACTCATCTCTTTTGATATCAAAGGAGACAGGAACAACAAGCGCCCAGAGGCGATTTAGTTCGCATGTGCCGCGCTATATAAGTTTTCATTCATTCAAGCCTGCAGGGGCTGTGGAGTATGGTGAAGATGGAAGGGCAAGCAAGGAAAAGGATCCCACTAGACACCAGGGAAGAAAAAAATTGACGTTTGTAGCCCATCTTGCTGACCTGCAGTCAAGCAGCACAGAGTTAGCTGGAGAGAGAGTTAGAGAGAGAGAGTTAGAGAGAGAGAGAGAGAGAGAGAGAGAGAGAGAGAGAGAGAGAGAGAGGATCACATGGGCAGAAGATACAGGTGCAGTCTAGAGAGGTGAGATTCCAGGTCACAATGGGATACCTCTGTCCTAGCTCCCAGAGATTTTTGTACAACTAGGGGGGCACTCGGGATGGAGCAGCTTGTCTTGCATTTGTCTCCTTCCTACTGGATAGGACAGTGTGTTTGAGAAGGAAAGTCAGGACAACATCTTCAACATTGGCTTGGTGAAAGGTCTGTTTGCCACTCCTATATGTTTCAAATAACTTTGCTGTTGTGGGGATTTGCTGTAACTAATAGAGTTTTGCCCAAGAGGCACTGCATTGCCCTTGCCTGTATTATGGGTTACACATGCTCTTACAGTTATAGACAGTTATACATAACTGTGCAACTGTATTTTGATTGTGCTGACGATGGTTGCATTGATGGTTGCTGTAGCAATGACTCTCATTTTACACTGCTTTCATTGTAAAATCCAAATAAATACTTTTGTAAAGAAAAGATCAACCTAGAGTTGCAATAAAAAGTATGTGAACCCTTTTAGAATGATATTGATTTTCTGCACAAATTGGTCATAAAATGTGATCTGATCTTCATCTAAGTCACAAAAATACACAATCACAGTCACGGTTATAAAAGTATCTTCAAAAGCCTTGCTGCTCATCAGTCCACGGTAAGACAAATTGTCTATAAATGGAGAAAGTTCAACACTGCTGCTACTCTCCCTAGGAGTGGCCGTCCTGTAAAGATGACTGCAAGAGCATAGCACAGACTGCTCAATGAGGCGAAGAAGAAGAGAAGAAGAAGACGAAGGCAGAAGAAGAAGACAGAAGACCGGGCACCCCCCCGCCGAAGACGTCGGAGGAGAAGCCCAGGAGGGGGCCACTGTAAAAGAGCTAAAGAAGAAAGCAGCCCCCACCCGGCGGTTCGAAGAAGCAAGCCCCCCACTCATAAAAGAGCTAAAGAAGAGAGGGGGGCCCCCGGAGCTGACTAATAAAATATTTTAAAACCCTGTGTTGTTTTTTGTTATTAACACTTTGCCTCCAGGTGAATGGGTAGGGGTACAATGTACCCCATATTCATTCACCTAGGGTGGGGGACCGGTATCTTGGGGCCCCCTTATTAAAGGGGGCTCCCAGATTCCGATAAGCACCCCGCCTGCAGACCCCGACAACCAACAACCAGGGTAGTCGGGAAGAGGCCCTGTCCTTATCAACATGGGGACAGGGTACTTTGGGGTGGGGGGCCGCAGGGCATGCGGCCTGGTACGGATCAGAAGGGGGCGCTCGCTCATCCCCACTCCTTTCCTGACCGGCCGGCATGCTTTGGATACGGGTCTGGTATGGATTGTGGGGGAACCCCCACGCCGTTTTTTCGGCGTAGGGGGGGTTCTCCTTACAATCCATAGAAGACCTAAGGGCCTGGTATGCCTCCTGGGGGGGAACCCATGTCAGATTTTTATTTAAAATTTTGGCGTGGAGTTCCCCTTCATGATTCATAACAAACGCCGCATGTAGAATTGGCCGAAATCCAAGTCGGATCTATGATGCGCTCGCTGGAATGTGCTTTTTCTATTCCAGCGAGTGGGGGATGTCGGCACCCTGTCGCCGAGAATCAGCGCGATGCTGTCGTGCTGGAAAAAACAAACATTCTTGGTGGCAGGTAACGTATCTCACTGCATTTACCCTGGCTACTGCTCCAAAGAAACTCAATTTTTCAGCTTGGTTTAGAATCTCCTGGCACATTTAATTGATGGACAGCTAAAAAAATTCTGTTATTGATGGTAACTCCATTTACATCTGGGCTGAGAGGGAAAAAATATCAAACCCCTCATTCAGAAATTGTCTGATGCATGCAAATACAACATTGGGTCTCCTCATTAATATTGAATAGATTACTTGTCGATTACTTTTTGAAACACCTATTACCACATATCTATCTCTGCTTAGCAAATTAGCATTACATATTCCCAACCGAATGGCTTGTCCTTGCACTAAATTTTAAGAGGATTAGCAGGAGATGTTGTCCAAAGTTGCCTCTTGTTCTATAAACAAAATTTCTACTGAATCTGCCATTAAGGTCATATCTCTCCATCCTTCACATTCCACATTATGCTTCAGTGGTTGCCATGGCACCAGAGATGTTATGCTTATGTGGTGGACCTGCCTTGCACTAGGCAAACTATGGAGAACAGTTTTAATTTTTTTTTATCAGAAAATTGTTTTAGTATACAAAATGTCATAAAGTACAAACATTCAAAGTCCATATGTAGAAAACTAACAGGTCATCATTTCACTCTCCAAGCAAGTATAGTCATACCTCATTTTAGAAGAAGAAAGCAACATAAAAATAAAAACAAAATGCAGAGAAATTAAACCAAGAAAACTCTAACAACCAACTTATTTGTTGTGTGTAATCTCTTGATTAGAGTTGAGCTTCGAGTTCGAGTAGAACTCGAACATTGCCTGTTCGCCGAACAGCGAACTATTTGGGGTGTTCACGGCATTTTAAAGGCTAAAATGCAAGTTATTGTAATAAAACGTGTTTGTGGACCTGGATCCTGCCCCAGGGGACATGTATCAATGCAATTTTTTTTTTTTTTTTTTTAAATGCAGTTTTTTTGGCAGCAGTGATTTTAATAATTCCTTTAAGTAGAACAATAAAAGTGAAATATTCCTTTA
This sequence comes from Rana kukunoris, assembly GCA_029574335.1. Classification (NCBI taxonomy): domain Eukaryota; kingdom Metazoa; phylum Chordata; class Amphibia; order Anura; family Ranidae; genus Rana; species Rana kukunoris. The sequence goes on from CM056049.1 coordinate 441,942,107, forward strand.
AATTTCGTACCTAGGGGGGGTGTATAGTATGCCTGTAAAGTAGCGCTTGTTTCCCATGCTTAGAACTGTCTTCGCACAAAGTGTCATTTCTGAAGGAAAAAAAGTCATTTAAAATCACTCGCGGCTATAATGAATTGTCGGCTCCCGGCAATACAGAGAAAAGTCATTCATAAAAAAAAATGTGTGGGGGTCCACGGCATTTTTTTTTTAAATTTGGGGTGGAGTTCCCCTTAAAATCCATACCAGACCTGAAGGGTCTGGAATGGATATTTGGGGTGAACCCCACATAATTTTTTTTTTTAATTTGACGCAGGGTTCCCCTTAATATTCATACCAGACCCGAAGGGCCTGGTAATTGAATTTGGGGGGACCCCACGCATTCTTTTTTTATGAATGACTTTTTTCTGTATTGCTGGTATCCGACAATTCATTATAGCCACGAGTGATTTTAAATGACTTTTCTCCTTCAGAAATTACATTTTGTGCAGGGACAGTTCTAAGAACAGGAAACAAGCGCTACTTTACAGGCATACTATACACCCTCCCTAGGTACGAAGTTTAAAGGAATATTTCAATTTTATTGTTTCACTTTAAGCATTATTAAAATCACTGCTCCTGAAAAAACAGCTGTTTTTTAAAACTTTTTTTGCATTGATACATGTCCCCTGGGGCAGGACCCAGGTCCCCAAGCACTTCCCTGGGGCAGGACCCGGGTCCCCCAACACTTTTTAGGACAATAACTTGCATATTAGCCTTTAAAATTAGTACTTTAGATTTCTAAGGTTCGAGTCCCATAGACTTTAACATGGTTCTAAAGTTCACACAAACTTTTGGTCTGTTCGCAGGTTCTGGTGCGAACCAAACCCAGGGGTGTTCGGCTCATCCCTACTCTTGATGAAGCTTAGTTAACGGTTAACAGTCTCCTTACACAATGTAGCATCCTGCCAGCAAGAACATACCCGTTTTTTCATATTTGGAGCAATCTATTAGGAACAAATTGTTTGGGGGGGGGGATACCCCAGAGGTCTTTAACCACTCCTTTTTTGGGTTGTATTGTTGTATGTTATAAGCATTTTTCTCTCTGATAAGTATTTTATTTACTGCCCCACTTTTACAGCTGTATTGGTGTTATATATGTGTTATGGTTAATAAATAAATGTGACCGTTTTTGGGCAGTTGATGCCGACACCAGTGGGCTCGCCACCAAGATCTGCTCCCAGCTATCCCCATCTATGGGGCCAACATCAGACTCCTATTTTTCTCTACAGGGCAGCAAACCCAGGGCCTGTATATAGGTTAATAAACAAGCATATATACGGAAATTATTCCTTTTTTTGCCCAAAGTAGAAAGTATAGAGCTAAGAAACCCTGAGTCATCTAAGCGCAGAACCGAAAATCTACAGTGCACTCTCATATCATAGTTTTGCAAGTACATGTAATATCGGTTATATAATAAGGGGAATTGAGTATGTAATTGGTCTGGGGATTTTAATTCCAGCCCTGCAAATATTTTTCCCAATTCGGTATAAAATTTGTTACACCAAATGGTAGTGGATTCAAGGAACAGTACCCATTCTACGTTTTAGTTCTGTCCAAAGTTTTAGTAGGGATGAGCCAAACACCCCCGGTTCGCACCAGAACAGGCAAAAAGTTTGAGCAAATATGCAACCCGTATTAAAATCTATGAACATGAAAAGTCAAAAGTGCTCATTTTAAAGGCTTATATGAAAGTTATTGTCATAAAAGGTGTATGGGGACCCATTTTTTCAAGAGCAGTGATTAGGGATAAGCCGAACAACCCCCGGTTTGGTTGGCAGCAGACCCTTCAGGTCTGGTATGGATTTTAAGGGGAACCCTGAGCCAGAATAATAAAAATGGCGTGGGGTTCCCCCCAAAAATCCATACCAGACCCTTATTCGAGCACGCAACCTGGCAGGCTGCAGGGAAAGGGGGGGTTAGAGAGTGCCCCCCTTCCTGAACTGTACCAGGCCACATGCCCTCAACATGGGGAGGATGTCCCCACGTTGATGGGGACAAGGGCCTCATCCCCACAACCCTTGCCCGGGGGTTGTGGGGGTCTGCGGGCGAGGAGCTTATCGGAATCTGGAAGCCCCTTTAACAAAGGGGACCCCCAGATGCCAACCCCATGTGAATTGGTAATGGGGTACATTGTACCCCTACCATTTCACCCAAAAAAAGTGAGAAAAAAGGAAAAAAAAACACACACACAATGTTTGGATAAGGGTAAATTGGAGCACAGGTCATGTGCTCCAATTCAAATAAAAAATAGAAGATAGATGATAGTGGAGTCTTTAAAAGGGGTTCTGCCCTTGACACATACCACTGGGTCATTTCAGGATTTCAGGTTTGTTTTTTGCTCATTATGTCATGTTTTGAAAAGGTTTTTTGGAGCATACACATTGCTTCTTTTCTCTTCTCCTTTTTTTAAGTAAACATTACAATGATAATATGTGTCCAATAATGACATGCAAATCAGAAAAGCCCAGTGGTATAATGTATGGTGTCATAACCACACATATACCATTTTAATAAAACACTATGGGCCAGATTCACGTACATTGGCGCATATTTTGACCGGAGTAGCGCACCTCCTTTACGTTAGACCAGCGCAATGTAGAGTCGCAATTACCGTATCCTCGTAGTATTTGCACAGAAATTTGCGCCGGTGCAACGTAATTTCCGAGGTGTAAGGCAGAGTAATTCAAATTGGGAAGGACGTGGGCGTGTTCCATTGAAATGAGCCGTGACCCCATGCAAATGAAGGGCCGGCCAGATTGCGCATGTGCACATGAAGCAGACCATGGTCAGCACCTCTGTGCGCATGCTCACAACTCGGGAACGGTGCAATCAGTGAAATTGGAACTAGGCCCGGGCAACTTAGTGAGCTACGCAGAGAGCTTAAATAGACAGAGACAAATGCCCTTCATTTGCAAAAGTACATCCATTTGTATCCCTTCCTATACAGCAAGGTGCTTTTGTTCTGTTGTTTCTTAGCGTTTGACTGTTTTGGTGACTGTTTTGGGGTTTTAAGAGTGATTTTTGTTTTTTCTGTGTTTTCTTTTATATATATATATATATTTTTTTTTTTTTGGCTGGTCATTTTTTTTTTTTTGCTGGGCATTTTTTATTTTTTATTTTTTTTCTGTTTGTGAATGATTTTGGAATGTGGGGGTGACATTCCTGCCGGAAAAGGGGTGTCACCCTCATTTGTGGTGGAGAAGTGATCCTCAGGTCCGTGTGAATGGTGTATGAATGTACAGTGACATAATTGGAGCCGTGGCGTGGCGTTGCTGCTCACATGTCCTGCATGGTGGGCTTGTGATAATCCAATGTGATGAGGATGTGGTGTGTGTGATCTAGGGACCACAGTAGTGTGCATGCATGCATTCTCATTGTGCCATGATTAATGTGTGTGTTTAACGTGCAAAGAAGCCTAATGTGAGCTGTCTCCTGGCTGCTCTTCCCTCAGAAGACGGGGTAGCCTCGGTTAGGGGGGATTGTCTGGTTCAGGGATCAGGTCATCACTTATGTCAATCTCCAGGCCCTTTCTCACTGCAAAGTTGTGCAGCATGCAACATGCACCGATGATCTGACATACGAGTCATGAGATGGGGTCCCTGTGCATATGCAGAGTCACCTTGAAGGGAAAAGACAGGAGTATGTTAGTAGTGCATGTGCCCCTTGTGATTTCTGCATCATGGGGGGGGACAGTCATGCCTGCCACCCATGTCACTCACCAACCAGCCAGCTGTCCCCATACATGTTCTGTTCGAATTCCATTGGGATGGGGCTATGATTGTATATGTAGCTGTCATGGGTGTCATGGGTGGTGTCATGTGTTGGGCTGGTGATGTCCTCCTGCAGGGTTGTGGTTAATTCCATGATGGCATGAGGGGTGAATCTGAAGATGCGAGACACCTCAGAATCACTCATGCCAAAGATGTCTATGCATGTGCGATATATCCTCTCCCGTGCCCTCCTCCGTGCCCTCCTCCTTCTGCGCTCATCTAAAGTCAGTAGTATAGCCAAGAGCAAGGATGCCCCTGGCATGTTGGCATACAGATTGTTGTCCTGCAAGTGTGGCTGCTCAGCTCGTCCCTAACGGTGTTGCTTTAGCTGACATGTAGACGGATTGTCTAATTTTAGGCAAGCTTTTATATTGCCTAATATTAGACAGGACGTGCAGCTGATGTGCACAGCGCGTAGCCTACGCTGCACAAACTTACTTTTGTGGATCGCCGTAACTCCCTCATTTGCATATTTGCCTAGCAAATCAATGGTGTGTCTAACGCATTTTATGCGCGCACGATGCGCCGGTCTAACGAAATTACGTTGGTCTAAAAAGTCTAGATTTACGGCGTATATCGTTTTGGGGATACGGCATAACGATACGCAGGCGCATATTTCCAATTACGCAGGCGCACCTCCTGATACTCCAGCGTAAGTGCTTTGTGAATCTGGCCCTATATTTTTATATATATACATTTTGTTTGCTTTTTAGACATATAAAAGGTTGCAGTCTTCAGAATTCTCACATTCTTTATTTATTGACTATTTTACCTTAGAGCCACATATGTCTACTTCACAACCTTTTTACAACGTTACACAAATTCATTATTATTTATATATATATATATATATATATATTATTTTTTTTGTTTTGTTTTTTACATTGGTTATGATGTACATGTGTCTCACACATGGGGTCTCTTTTTCCCTTTGTTTTGTTTTCTCTCATTACCAAGAGATTGAGAGATGAGAGATTGTTCACTCGTGAATCCTTTCAACCCTATACACAGGAGCACCTCATGTGTGACACATCAAGGATAATAGTGTTCTATTGACTAATGATCACCTGTGAGTAATTGGTGAAAAGCCCCATTCACCTCTTTCCCTCCTTCATTTAAGCACATTTTTGTCATTTGTTCACTAGCTACGAGTAAGCATCGCACAATGTGAAACATGTCAGCCTTTTCCTTTTGCCCACTTTTTTTTCTTTGACTGCATCAACTTTGGTTGTTTTTCCATTAGATTTTTTTGTTTTTTATGTTCTGAATAAAGACATTGTTTTTTGAGGAGTGCGGCGGTCCAGGTTTTTTTTTTTCATCCCATGCATTTACCCTTCCTCTGACCCTTTATGCTTCAGAGGCTGCCAACTGCGAGGCTCCATGGCCCTCATCTGGTGGGAATGCCCCAAGATTCGCACATTTTGGAGATTGATCTTCAACATGATCTACAAGGTGAAAGGTTGCCAGGTCCCTAGCCATACTTAATGCATGTATCCCACAACTTCCTAAAGCTACGCAATTAATGATCCACTTTATTTAGCTTGGAACGAAAATTACGATTGCTAAAGCTTGAAAATGACCCAAACCATCCATCCGCGCTGTCAAACGAAAAATATTGTGGATTATGACACAAGAAAAGCTCTCCAGCATATTGACGGACTCCTCCACATAGAGGGGCAGGATCTGGGGGCCCTCTTTTGAAAGGGGGCTTCCAGATTCTGATAAGCCCCTCACCTATGTTGAGGGCAAGCAGTCTGGTATGGTTCCCTCTTTCCAGTCCTGCCTGGCTGCTTGCTCAGATAAGGGCCTGGTATAGATTTTGGGGGGACCCCATGCCGTTTTTTTTTTAACCATTTCAATGCACTGTATTATATACTCTGCACTGAATATATACTGTATATATATATATATATATATATATATATATATTAGACTGCCTGCACGGAATTTATTTTCTACACTGACTACACTGTAATATATATATATATATATATTATATATATATATATTACATCTGATGCCTCGTACACATGACCAGTTTTCCCTTTGGAAAACCGGCCGTGTAAATGCTCCATTGCAGTTTTCCCGGCGGGAAAACTGCCGGAACAAAAGAGAACCGGCTTTCTTTTTTCCCGTCGCGATTATCGGCGGACTTTTTCCCATTGGAAAAAACAGTCGTGTGTATGCTTTTCCAAGGGGAAAAAAAACGTGCATGCTCAGAATGAAGTATGAGACGGGAGTGCTCTTTCTGGTAAAACTAGAATTCGTAATGGAGATATCACATTTGTCACGCTGAAAATTATTGCATCGTTTAATGCAGCGCAAGAAAAGCGTGAATCGTCTCTCACCAAACTTGTACTAACACGAGGATCAGCAAAAGCAGCCCAAAGGGTGGCGCCGTTTCAAAGGAACTTCCCCCTTATAGTCCCATCGTACATGTTGTACGTCACCGTGCTTTGGACGAGCGGTATTTGGCCTGAACGTGTGTATGCAAGGCAGGCTTGAGAGGAATCCAGTTGGGAATTCTTTTTTATTTTTTCCTGCCGAGAAAAACGGTTACTCCTCTATTGAGAGTGTGCTAACATATTGTATTTTAAACTGGTACCCCAACTGCACACTAGCAGAAAAAGTTTCCCTTTAAAAAATAAATGCTGCGCAGAAGGTTGTAGGCTGTAGTTTAATTTCTATAAACAAAATATACAATTCCCGTTGTGTCAGCAGGGCAGGCAAAATAGTGAATGACCGGTCTCACCCTGGAAAATATATTTTTGTGAGGACAACACAATTTAAGAAAAGTTTATTTCGAAGGGTTATCAAGGCCCTAAATCGTAATTTTGAATAATATTATTTAATTGCCGGTGACCTGGCTTTGCTGCAGTAACGGGGGTTATTTTTTTGGCTTTTTATATGGGGGAAAAACTTTACATGTGTGGTATATGTTAAGTATGTTATATGTTTACATATGTGTGGGACTTTTATAGAATTTCTTAATTTGCATTGCAATTACAATAAAGTATTTATCTATTTTATCTTATTTGATCTAATTTAATGTCCATGTTTAATAATGATATAGGTCTATAGGAGTCAGCTAGCAATGAATCTTTCCCAGGTTTGGGGAGAACTACAATAACAGCTTCGTTCATACAAAGGTGGCAAACAATCACTTCAAGCAGCATTATTTAAGTATTTAGGAATATATGCTAGTGGGATACTCTATATTGTTTATAGATTTAATGGTAGGTCATTAGTGCCCGGGGATTTACTATTAGCAATTGCTGCCTCTGCTACAGAAAATTCCTCAATCGTAATGGGGCATTCAACATCCTACGATCCCCTGTAGACAATGTGGGGAGAGGGCATTGGTCCAAAAATAGCACCAACACCTCCTCCGTGGGGTGAACCTTATGCCGCGTACACACGGTCGTTTTTTGCGATGAAAAAAAACGTTGTTTTTTAAAACGTCATTTAAATTGATCGTATGTGGGCAAAACTTCGTTTTTTGTCTTCAAAAAAACGACCCAAAAAAAATTCCAACATGCTTGAATTTTTTGTGTAGTTTTTCAAAACGTCGTTGTTCGTTTCACAAAAAGTCACCGTGTGTAGCAAAAACGTCATTTAAAACAACGTTTTTCAACCCGCGCATGCCCAGAAGCTAGTTATGAAGCGAGCTTCAATAGAAAAGAGTGGTGAACGTAACCTCGCTTTTTGTGAAAAAAACGATGGTGTATAGGCAACATCGTCTTTGAAAAGTGACGTTTCAAAAACGTAGTTTTTTACTTCACAGAAAACGTCGTTTTTTTTCATCACAAAAAATGATCGTGTGTACAAGAAGCATATACATCCCTATAGTAATTACAAAAAATAGAGGGTATTTGATATAGGTTCTGCACTAGTTCCCCTGTGTATAAAAAAAGTGCAGTGCTAATAAAAAAACAATATTAAAATTGTGTAAAAGGTAAATAAATATAGTGACATACGTATTGTATGTAGTGTATTGTTATTCAAAACAAGTCCATATGTGAAATGAATATAAAAATAACTTTGTGTCTATAAGTCTAAAGATTGGTGAAATACAAAAATGTGCATCGAAGTAAAATGATACACTTTGATAGGAGATCCACCATCAATAACACCAGTCTCTTACCAGAAAGTTTGAACTCAAGTGGGTGTACACCCAGTGAGTCAATGTAGCTTTGTAATGTGATGTACCCGAGATGGATCAGGTCCAGTATACAAACACAGCTTCCAGGGGTAATATTGAGATGATGGATATCCAATGGTAGTCAAAACCAGCTCACAGTCAGACCATCCAATAAAGCAAGAAAAGAAGGCATATAGTGTAATTCCATAAAGAGGACTAAACATTTATTGGATAAACAGAGGTGACACACTTACATTTTCCATGGGTAAAAGTGCTTATAAAAAAAACAGTGGAATCAGCATAGCATAGGGATATAAGTTTAGTCTTTTATACCGAATTACACTATATGCCTTTTTTACTTGCTTTATTAAATGGATCGGACTGTGAGCTGGTTGTGACTACCATTGGATATCCATCATCTCAATATTACCCCTGGACAAGGGTGGGCTGGACTGGGGGGCAGGTGGGACAAAACATGATAATAGGGTCAGAAATAGCATACAACTCTTGCTGCCTGACAGGAAGAAGTTAGTACTCTATCTAACATTCAATGTGCATTCCACCGATATGCACAAACGGAATAGCATTAACCCATTACTCAAGTAGTTGCTGATTTCCTCAAAGAGTGCTCCAGTTCAGTTTAGGGCAGGTTATCGCTTGAGATGGAGTAAGGAACCAGCAATCTAGCCCATAAGGGAGTAGCCCTACCGGTACACTCAGTGGGGTTGATTTACTAATGGCAAATAATTAACTTTGCATGTTGCAAGAGAAGATAGTTTGCATGTTGCAAAAGAAACTTTCCTTAGCATAGTGAATGAGGTAAAGTTCTGCTTACTTCCATCATCCAATCATGAGCAAGCAAAAATATCGGGCCAGATTCAGGTACACGTACATTTGCGAAGCGTATCCGAGATACGCTACGCAGCCGTATTTTACCAGGCTGTCTAACTAATTCTGGTAGATTTTTGCCCGTATGTTATGGCGGCGTAGTCTATTTCTCGCCGCGTAATCGAAATACGCGATTAGGGGGCGTTAAGCATTTAAATTAGGCGCATCCCCGCAGCGATCGAACTGCGCATGCTCCGTTCAGAAATTTCCCGCCGTGCATTGCGCGAAATAACGTCGATACGTCATTCGTTGTTTGAGTAGCGTCGTTTACGGACATTCCTATTCCCGGACGTTTTACGTAAAAAATAAAAAAAGACGTCGGAAAACGTTGATATTCGACGCGGGAACGACGGCCATACTTAACATGGGCTGTCTAATATTAGACCAGCAAAAAGCTGGTATAGTGTTACGCAAAAAAAAGAAGACTAAAGATGCCGTAAGAGATTGCGATTAAAGATCGTAATTTCGGGGATTGCCGGCAAAAGCTCATTAGCATACCCCGACGCGGAAAACGACGGGAAGTCCACCCAGTGGTCGCAATTTTATTGCAGCGTAGATCCGAAGGCATACGAACACGTAATCCAGTCGAATTGAAGCCCGCAGCCGTCTATTCATGGTTTGAGATTTCAGACTAGCTAAAAAACTCGAAAGTACTCCAGTCTAACACCAGTTAGACAGGAGTTACGGGTCTCTGAATCTGGCCCATTGTGTTTATTGATTGAGTATTCTTTGTAAAGGTAATTTTCACTACTGTACATGCACTAAGCATGGGGGAAAATTCCCCTGCAAGTTTGCCTTTAGTAAATCGGCTCCACTGTGAAATACTAATCCTTGTAGACTAGAGTCTAGAAAACAGGATGCATCAATATAACAAGCAATACATAAATAAGGAGATATGCATTTGTAGATAATTGACTTTATCAATCAAGCAAGCAATTTTGGATAATTAGCCTTGTAAATATACTGTACTTCAAGTACATGGAAAATAATAAAATAAATACTTAATGAGGCTTGCGCAACTCCAGATTTTTGCTCTTGGAAAGAATATTTATGGTGATATTTCCTTTTGCACAGCTAGATTTTTTTTTTTTTTTTATGAAATTATAATGGAAAATTACCATATCAATTTTCTACAGATATATCTGTATGTATCCAGTCAAAATATTATCAGAAAATAACATTACAATAGTAAAAACTTTGGTTTAGAATGTGTGCATCCAGAAATGTTAGCAAATGTTATATATATAGATATATATAGATATATATCTATATATATCTATATAGATATATATCTATATATATAGCGCCTGGTTACTTCCAAGTACCGGTGCTATTGAAATTTAGAGGGTGATCAGAGTATTAGTAGACTCTGATCCAAATTGTTATGTTTAAAACAAGGTCTCTGTCTCAGCTTGGCTGTGCTGTGGGCTCATTCTGTTGTGCTGGGATGTTCTTCCCACCCCAGTGCAGTAGATGGCAGCAGTGGAGTCATCAAGGTTTGGGTGCTTTTCCCCAGCATCCAATCAGGAGGTTTGAGCCTCGCTGTGCATACTGGGGGAGGGTATTCATGAGGCAGACGCCATTAGCCTGGGTTCTTCTTCCAGTGTGGCACCCACCTTTAGGGTGGCGACACCACGGCGCCCCAGCGTTATGGCCTACCTGGCCGGGGCGTGCGTGCCATGCGGTGATCCTGGTTCCGAGAATACGTCAATCCGGAACATTTGAGCAGTGGCGGGGACCTAGTGATTGACTGGGTTCCCATTTTTGAAGATCCCAAGAGGTATTGCTGTTCGGTGGGGAGTCCATCTGCGGAAAGCCAATGAGAGGCTGGCGATCCAAAAGGGATTACGACAAACCACCGGGAATCAAGGTAGCCAGACACTGAAGGATTGATCACCTGTCAGTTGGTATCTGAGCAACTGGAAGAAGGAGATCCAGGCGCAATTCCTTAAGGAGGGTTGTCTCCATAATTGTAAGCAGTGAGGGCCTGTGGCAGAGGTTTCTCCGTGAGAACATTCCAGGAGGGTCTGTGGCAGAGACTTTTCTTCAAGTTCAAGTTCATTCCAGGAGGGTCTGTGGCAGAGACTCTTCCCAAAAAAAGGTTCAAGTGATACTCTGGCTGCCAGGTCAGTGAGAGAGGCCTGTCCGGGTACGCTAATCCCACTCAGGGGTGGTCCGAAAAGTGTTACTTGTGGTAGCAGGACTGTTTCCAAATACTACGCCTGAATCTGCTGTTCTTCTTCCTTCAACTCTATCCTTTGATCACCAATTTATTGTTTTTACCCAGCTGGGTAATAAAGAGTACAGCAAAAGACACCTGTTGCGGACATTCCTTTACTACTGCTATATGCACCATTCACCCCTAGGAATTCGGAGAGCCACAAGGTAAATGTGCCCAAAACAAACCAGCAGCTCCCCCGGGGTAGTGCTACACAGATATATATATATATATATATATATATGAATAAATATATGAATATATATATATATATATATATATATATATATATATATATATATATAGTTAAAATAGAGGGTGGGCAGCTATATGGCAGATGTAGTCTAATATTGAAAAATGTAAAGTAATAAACTTGAAATAAAAAATATGCATGCTTGTTATTTATTAGGACGAGAACCCCTGGGGTAATGGCATGCAATGCCACACTGCAGCAAGCAAGGCTAGAAGACTTTAGCATGCATTAAAAAGGGTAGTAACTCAAGAGATAAAACTTTAATACTACCAATTTAACTCAAGAGATAAAACTTTAATACTACCAATTTATGTTTTCCCTCAAATCTGTAAGATTAGATGTCTGGCATCCCCTCCCCTTACATTTTGGCCACCCCCCACATCTTGAGTATGCTGTCCACTTCTGGTTACCAATCCTCAGGAAGAATGTCCTTAAACTGTAGAGAGTCCAGAGAATGGCAGCAAAGATAATAAGAGGGTGCAGGAGTCAGGACCTTAGTTATAAGGAATGACTACAAAAATGTAACATATTCTCCCTGGAGACAGAATCCCTAAGAAGGGTTATGATAGGATATAAAAATCTTTAAATCTTTTTGATTGGGAAAAAACAATCCAATCCAAGGGTCCCAAGGATACGTGGCCACATAATGATGTTGGATGATAGGTGTTTTTTCTTAAATTGTGTAAGGGGTTCTTTGCTGTGGTAGAGTGGTAGAGTGGTAGGGATGTGGAACTCCCTTCCACAGTTGGTGGTGTCAGCAGGGAGTGTAGATAAATTAAAACATGTTTTAGAAGTTTTTCTTAACAATTGCAATGTACAGGAATATGAAAAATGGCAGTAACATACACACACATACACTCATGTTAAACTGGAGGGACTGATATCTTTATTCAACCTTGCCAACTATATACTATATGCTAGTTAACAAAGGTGTCAGTCATGAAGAAACACATGTGGCCATATGTTTTCTTTGTACAGTAATTACAACTAAATGCCCTATAGTTGGGTGATCAAATGTTCCTATACATTAAGTCACTTACCCACCTCTCACTGAGCGCAAAAATGGTTTTACTGGGATGAGAACCTACTGTCCTAGATATTTCCTGCAGCGGTAACTAATAGTGAAATCTGAAATACAAAGGCTCAGCGATGTGATAAGTTCTTGAAAACACATTTACACTGACCTCACTTATTTATGTTTATGAAATTATATCATATATAAAACCATGATACCAATCTACTTTTTTCATTATGTTAACATATTTTTCTGTGTGCCCTTAGGGCATTTAATAACATTTTGTATTCTCGTTTGTGTCTAGAACCAATGAAAAATATTGTCCTTAGGGTATTATAATGTTTCAGCAGCACGTTGGTTAGAATTTGTAGTCTTTTTTAGTATCTGAAAACAAATATTAAACTACAGTTGGTTTAAAATGTAATGTAAAACATGAAGTGTTTTAATGTTTGTTTTACAAGTACAGTGAAAGAAAATAATTTCTGAATTATCATAAAGCACTTTTTAAATTCACTTTTATTACTACTTATAGCACGATGGTGATGACTAAAAATTTACAAATGCTGGTAATACATAAATAGTAAGTACGGTAGTAGTAAAAACAGTATATTTGCTACAATAGTAATATTTAAAGTGTTACTAAAGCTACGACAGTAAAACCAGTCTGTATATGCAGTAAAGCATGCTTTTTATACTCACTGTGGAACTTAAGAGTTTAATCCTCTGCATTGTGTAAAAAATGCAGTTTGATCCTTTCTTCTCTGATCCGCCCCTTCTTTTACTGTGTCCAATCCATCTGCTCATAGTGCGGAGCCTTGGAGGCACTCTGCACATGCTCAGTTTGGTATGTATTGCTAGAGAGATTGTTTTTTTGGGGAGGGAGGGTGCATGTGATCACAGGCTAATTAGCACTGTCCAGGCAGAGTGCCAGAGGTCATGCAGCCTCATAGGACAATCAGAAGAGATTAAAAACTCCTCCTACAAGCTTAAACCATATAAGTCACAAGACTGCTATATACTGCTGGTGAGAAAGGGTATTCTGCAGTTTATTTTTGCTAAAATAATCAAATTTCCATGTTCTGTGTACTGTGGGAGACCAGATATAGTGAATGCAGGGAAAAAACAGCTAAAAGAAACCACAGGGGAAGACTGTGGATTGAACTGCGCTCTTCCACAGAAAGTATGTGTTGATTAATCAATTAACCATGTGACGCACTGGGAGATAAATAGGTTTTTAAAATACACACTAGAGATTGATATCTGAATTTCTTTGAAACTTGTCCCTGTAACCAGGGGAGCATTGCGGTGTACTACAGGTGATGTTCTGGATGGTTCCTGGACCCCTGCGGCTCCTGTCATCTTTTCCTGCAGCATCAGTAGGTCCAGCAGCAGCCAGCCTGTGACCAATAGGGGGAGTCAGGCGTCCTTTGCACAAATTTGAAGCAAAGTTCCACCCATTTCTGTGTATATTAAAAGTCAACAGCTACAACCAATGTAGCTGCTGACTTTTAATAAACAGACACTTACCTGTCCCATGGTCCAGCAATGCATCCGCCCGAGGCCTCGCTTCTCTCCTTCTCCTCTCCATAGCAACTGCCTTGCAAGTGTGGGCACCCAGTTGTAACAGCTTGCGCGAGTAACACTGCACATTCTCAATGGCCGGGCAATCTTCTGGGACCTGGGATGTGTCCCAGAAGATTGTAGGGAGGGAGGGGGAGAGAAGAACTTCCGCTAATCAACGCAGCCCCATGAGCAGAAGTGGGAGCTGGGTACCTCTCAAAACTAGGTACCTGCACCCCCCCCCCCCAAAAAAAAATGACTGGCCAAATGTGGCATGTCCAGGAGGTCAGGAGTCCTTAAAGCGGGGGTTCCACCTTTGGGTGTAACTCCACTTTTTTTTTTAACAACAAGGTTGGACTTTATTGAGTCAAAAAGAAAAAATGAAAGAATTATACAAGACATCCAAATACAGTGCATGCATGGTAGGACAGATAAAATACATATGAGAAACATTACTGGTCGAATTAAGATCCATCTAGAACATGTCACAGCAGGGTGGAAACAACTCATCTACAGGACATACTTCCCAGTGAGAGAAAAAGGAGGAGAGGGGAGAAGGGAGAGGGGGGGGAAAGAGGGGAAGGGGGAGGAGAAGGGGAGGAAGGGGAGCAGAGAGGGGGCAGGGGGGGAGAGGGAAAGGGAGGGGGCAGGGCGAGGCCGGGGAGCCCAGCAACAGCACTAGACATGGGGTCAATTCTATCATAGAGGATCAATCCATGGCCCCCACACCCGTTCAAACTTCAAAGGACAGCCCCTGTTTAGGTACGTCATTTTATATAAAGGAAGGGTAGCGTTGACCGCATCCATCCACATTCCCAAAGTGGGGGGATTCCTAGATGTCCATTTGACCAGAATAGCCTTCTTGGCGTAAAAAAACAGTAGCGACAATAACAGCTTGGTGAACCTAGGCCTCTGCTCATCATCCTGCACCCCCAGCAGAGCCAGCTCTGGGGAAACCGGAAGACTAAGATGGAGGCGGACATTAACAGTTTCAAAAACTGCGGACCAAAAGTCCGTCAGCCTGGGGCAGGACCAGAACATGTGAATATATGTACCCTCGGAGGTATGACATCTAGGGCAGCTCGGGGAACGTTGCGGATATATCCCATGCAGTCTCTGAGGTGTAAAGTATACCCTGTGCAAGAACTTAGTTTGTATTAACTTATCCCTAGACGAGATCACCAATTTATAACTATCCTCAAAGCAATCATCCCAGGTCTCCCTGTCCAAGGACGGAACATCTCCCACCCACTTCCTCCAAAGGGAGTCCATCTTAGGGGAGTCTTTGGTAAGGAGTGTCAGGTACAAGGAGGACAAGGTCTTTGACAAAGTGCTCTGAGCCAGGAGGTCCTCCACAGCGTCCGCACGAAGCACAGGCGGGATGGGGAACTGAGCCCTGAAGGCATGCCGCAGCTGGAGGTACCGGAAGAACATCCAGGGCGGCAAGCCAAAGCGGCCCGACAAATCCTGAAAGGACAGCAAAGATCCCCCCTCCACAATGTCTCGTAGCACCCTAACTCCCCAGCGGGCCCACAACTGTGGGTCCGGCAAGGAGCGAAAGTGGGCGAGCGCAGGATTCCCCCACAACAGGGCAAAGGGGGACCAGTGACCTGGGGACAAAAAGCGACGCCTGGCCACGCCCCACACCCGAAGCGTAGTTCTCGTCGGGCCAGGCAGCGCGGGGTATGGAGAGGGACCTCTATAGAGCAGATTACTCAGTTCAGTAAGGGACCCTACAATCGCCGCCTCGAGGCACACAGCCGCATTAGCCCTGGACTGCTCAAACCACCATCGTGCCGTAACCAGTACGGCCGCCCAGTAGTAGACCAGCAGATTGGAGAGAGCCAGCCCCCCCAAGCTATCAGGTAGCTGAAGGGTGGATCTCGCCAACCGAGGTGGGGAGCCCCGCCACAGAAAGGATCCAATGTAGCCATCCAAGTTCCGAAAGAAGGAAGTGGGAATCCACACAGGACAGTTTCTGAAAATATAATTAAGTTTAGGCAAATAGAAAATAGATCATTTTCAAGACGTTGATTCTACCTAGAAGGTTCAACGGGAGGTTCCGCCAGCGAGAACAGTGTTCCCTGAGTCGATCAGTCACCGGTCTCAAGTTGAGCCTGTCGAAGGACCGAAGGTCGCGGGAGACCCTAATTCCTAAATACGTAAACTCCTCCACCCACTGAAGCGCTGTCGACGGGACCACCTCCCTAGCCCTAACATCAATCGGGAACAGGGCTGACTTGGACCAGTTAATACGAATCCAGAATACTTACCGAATTCGTCAAAGATCTCCAAGGCAGCCGCCAAGGAGTCACCAGGGTCATGGAGGTAAAGGAGAGTGTCATCTGCATATAAAGATATCTTCTCCTCCAGAGGGCCAACCCTGAGACCAACTATACGGTCCGATTCCCGGACCAACACCGCCAAGGTTTCTAAGGCCAGGGCGAACAAGCTGGGTGACAAGGGGCACCCCTGACGGGTCCCCCTCCGGAGGAGAAAATAGTCCGAAAGAGAGTCATTCACTCGAATCCTAGCCCTGGGAGATTTATACAACATTGCGAGCCACTGTAGGAATCTAGGTCCCACCCCAAACCTCCTCAACACCTCCCACAAGTACCCCCACTCCACGGAGTCGAAGGCCTTCTCAGCATCGAGAGAGGCCACCACTCTAGTCCCCCCATTGCTATGAGACGCAGACAGGTTCAGGAACAACCGACGGATGTTAATGTCGGTGCCCTTCCCCGGCATAAATCCTGTCTGGTCCACCTGAACCAGCGACTCAATCACTGCCACTAGCCTGTTAGCTAAGATTTTTGCGAGGAGTTTCGCATCCGCATTAATCAGGGAGCCACACTCCTCAGGGTCCTTGCCAGGTTTGGGCACCAGCACAATTACGGCCTCTGACATCGAATCCGGCAAGGACGCCGCAGAGAAGGAGCTCTGCAGCATAGAGGTAAGTCTAGGAGCAATAAGCTCCTGGAACACCGAGTAGAACTCGACTGGAATACCATCAGGTCCAGGGGTCTTCCCGGATTGCATGGAACTCAGAGCCACCTGCACTTCCTCCAACGTAACATGAGAGTCCAACTGAGCACTCTGTGCAGCGGTCAAGGAAGGGAGAGAGACCCAGTCAAGATACCGGAGCAGTTCAGAGTTAACGTACCGTACTCTAGAGGAGTATAGATCCCGGTAAAACTCCAGAAACCGGGCTCCAATATCCATAGGGGACGTAAGCATCCCTCCAGCACCGTCCCTCAGCCTGCTAACATGTGTCATCGGCCTCTGCCCCTTGGCAAGCCAAGCCAGCAGCCTGCCGTTCTTATCCCCATACTCAAAAACTCTTTGGGCACTTTCTAGCAAGGATTTCTTGGTAAGGTCCACTCTAAGCAGGGACAGGTCCCTAAGGGCAACCTGCCAGGGCACATAATGGTCAGAATCAGGAAAGCGAACATATTCGGCTTCCCGGATCCTAGCCCGTTCCTCGAGCTCCCTCAGAGACTGCATAGATCCTCGCTTACGCACCGCAACCCGAGCCATAAAATCACCCCTTAACCAGGCCTTGAAGGCATCCCACCCAACCAGGGGTCCCACAGAGCCCTCATTGTCCAGCCAGTATGTACACAAGGCTTCAGGCATCTCCTCCTGAATGTCCGGGTCCATTATCCAATATTTGGACAGCCTCAGGAGCCGCACCCCCACCTCTCGTGAAAGCTGGATAGTGACAGACAACGGGGCATGATCCGATATACCCCTAGAGAGTATCTCGGCATCGACCACCCTGCGTAACAGACCAGGCGAGGCAAACGCCAGATCAATACGAGACATGGTCCGGTAAGTGCTCGAGAGGCAAGTATACCCCCTGGTGGAAGGATGCACCTGACGCCAGACATCCGTCATATGAAAGGCAGATGCCCAGTCAGCAAGTCCATGCTGCCAAGGGCCAGAGGCACGAAGCCTGTCCAGATCCCTGGACACAACCAAGTTAAAGTCCCCCATGATAAGCACATTGTCCACATTTATACATAGTAACCAGTTGCATAAGGGAATGAAGGATGTCCAGATCCGCCGGGGGGGGCAGATACACCCCCACCAGCACAAAAGGAATCGCAGCAATCAAAGCATGCAGGAGCACATATCTGCCTCCCGGGTCCAGCTTCACATCTAGAAGCTGGAAGGGAAGGGACCTATGCACAAGAATGCTAACGCCCCTGGCATAATTAGAGTAGGGTGCATGATAGTGCGCACCGACCCATGCCCTCCTCAGACTAAGAACTCGGGAGCCCATCAAGTGTGTCTCCTGCAGGATGCACACCTGCGGGGTGAAGTTTTCTCAAGTAATTAAGCACTAAGGAGCGTTTCACCGCTGAATTAAGACCCCGCACATTCCACGACACTACCCGACATTTAGTCATAAGGCGGGTTATACATTAGTGCAGAGCCGACCCCGGCGGCACCCAAGTCGGGCCCAGCACAACAGAGGGAGGAGAGTTCCTCCACCCCCATCCCGCCAGGACCGAGCAGGGCGCCCAACCAAGAACAGCACCTCAACAACCAGTCCCTACTAGCAGCACATAAATACAGTGATGACCCATACCAACCAACAGAGAGCATGCAGCAGAAAAATATTAACAAAAAAAACATGAACAACCAACCAGCCGAACAGTGGCAGGAACCCCCAACCCCCCCCACCCCATGCACCTCGAGAACATGAGGAGCACTTAAACCCCAAAAAACCCATATTGCAGGAGCCTAAAACAAAGGCTGGGGGCGTGTAGCCAGTGTCAAAATCCTCCAGCAGCCAGAGGGCAAAAGGGAATGCAAGCACAAGTCTCTCCCCGCCGGCCCCTGGAGTGATGTAGTGCAAATCAAAGGTCCTCCATTTCTCCCGCCGAAGCGGGGGCACAGTCTTAACGCGTTACAAACAAGTACTGGCGGGGACAGCGGGCAAACTTAATAGTAGAGGGGCCCCCCAACAACAGCCCGGGCGTGCAAGAGGAACCCACCCCACCCCAGCAGCATCCGCCAAACAGTCCAAACAGTGTATGAGACAGGGGCAGACACAGTTAATGGACAAGGTGACCTATACCAGCCGTGTCGGGGCAGATCACAAAAAGGAACAGTCCCAGTCCAGCAACATGGCCCCTACATCCACAGTCTCTCCAGGGGGGGAATCATAGGAGCTTACCCGATATAGACACCAGTGTGTGCGTATCCCCGCCAGCCTATTAGGGAGAGCAGTACAAGGCATCCATCAAGGCAGAAGATCAAGGTAATGTATCCACCCAAGCAGAGGCATCTCTCGGCGAAGTAAAGAAGCGTAGCGTTTCTCCATTCACAACCCGCAGCTTAGCTGGAAACAGGACGCTATACTTAATGCCCTTGCGGCGGAGGGTAGCTTTAACTGCATCAAAGGAGCGCCGCTGCCTCTGGGTCTCCATGGTGTAGTCCGGGAATAACAGCAGCTTCCCATTGCGGTATGCCAGGTCTCCGACGGCCCTCGAGGCTCGCAGCAGCTCGTCCCGGTCCCTAAAGTTCAGCAGACGGAGTATGAACGTACGGGGGGGCGAGCCCTCAGGCCCCGGTCTAGGGGGAACCCGGTGAGCGCGCTCCACAGCGAAGTATGAAGACAGCCGAGCCGCAGGTACCAGGGAACGGAGGAGCTCTTCAGCGAAAAGGGCTGAGGCACGACCCTCCACCCCTTCAGGCAATCCCACTATCCGAATATTGTTGCGGCGGCTCCTATTTTCGGCATCTTCCGCGCGGTATTCAAGCTCCTTGACCTTCGACTGTAGGGCCCTAATAGAGGCATCATGATCCGACACCGTGTCCTCCACCTCACTCACACGTCGCTCGGCCTCCGACACCCTCGATCTGATCTTGTCGAAGTCCTGCCGGATCAGACTGACATCCAGCTGGACTTCCTCTATCTTGTTGGTCAGAGCCGCCTGACACATCGTGATCGCCGCCATGACTTCAGGAATACCAGGAGCAGTAGGTACAGCACCCTCCACGTGGTCCGTTTGCGACGCCATGTTACAGCGGCGCGCTGTAGGTGCCGGGGAGACAGCAGTCGGCGTAAGATCCTCTGGGATGGAAGCAGGAAACTTCAGTTTTTTTGCCTTCCTGCGCTTCCCGAACGCCCTGTATGACATCCAGAGCACCGCTGAGCCCCGCAGCAGGGCCAGGCAGGAGGTAGGGGAGAAAAAATCGGATCACACTCCAGGAGAGCTCAGGGAACACGTCCGCTCAGTCCGCCATCTTGGCCACGCCCCGGGTGTAACTCCACTTTAACATCAGCTCCAGTATCCTGCTTCTCACCTCACCCCTTATTATTTGTGAGTGTAATATTATATTAGTTTCCATTAATAAATCTATCTCACGGTACTGCACTATGAGGTGTGCACTCTCTTTTTCTCTGTTGTCTTGGTTGACATAGTGAATGCATGGTCCTTTGTTTAGTAACACTTCAAGAGATTAAAGTATATGTTTAAAATTTCCTAAGTATTATGACTGTTTTCATTTCCTTCCTTCACGCCATCACTGAGAGCCCTGCATTGGCTACCCGTGAAGGAACGGGTTCTGTTTAAGACTGGTTGCATGGTGCACAGGGCTACCCATGGCAAGGGGCCAGTGTACCTGCAGGATAAATTCACCAAATATGTGCCTAACCGTACCTTAAGGTCGGCTAAATCAGAAACTTTGATAATCCCTAAATTTCGAAAGAAGAAATGCGGAGGGAGGACGAGTGCGGTTCAGGGAGCACTGTTTTGGAACTCCCTGCCTCTAAAATTAAGGCTTGAGAATGATCTTTTTAAGTTCAGGAAGCTTCTAAAAAACTGAGCTTTTTAGTCAAGCCTATGGAATCACATAGGTTTATCGTTTTTTTTTTTTTCTTTTGATCTGCTAACCATTTTAAAAATTGATTTGTTCCGCTGCCTGTGTGTCTTTTTGGTTGTTGCTGTATTGTTGTTCTTGGCGCATCGAGGCCTACGGGTAACTAACTGCGTTTGTACTATTTTGTACTTTTAATTTTAATAAATAAATAAATACTTACAGGTAAAGCAACCCTGCCATTATATATCACTATTCAAAATAGTTATAACTGTAAAAAACAAGTGGATACTTACCTTTTACTGCATACATCACAAAACTTGACTCTATTCATGAGAAGTTCCTGGATGAAGTCTGAAGGCAAACTGACACTTTTGGGATTGTTGATCCCCCTTATGCCGCGTACACATGATCAGGCTTTTGCCTGGCCAAGTCACATCGGAATTCTGACAGAATTTAATCGGAAAATATAGAACATGTTCTTCTATATCTAAACTCCAACGGAATTCATCGAAATTTCCCATGAAAAAACTCTGATGGGGCAACACACGATCGGAAAATCCGATGGAAAAAGTCCATCTGACTTTTTCCATTGGAAATTCTGATCGTATGTATGGGGGAATTAGTGTTTATTGTTTCCTTTTGCTGGCCTACACTTTAATATTGAATGAGTAGAGATTAGAAGGAGGAAGCAGTGAGTGTTGCAGTGGTCATAAGATATCAACACCCCTGGTACCAATCTCCCTTCAGTCAGTAAAGCTGTTTTAAATTGTGATTTATAATGGTAGGGTCACTTTAACCAAATCTATGCTTACTTCAAGCACGTATATATGTACTAGTTAAAAAAATAATAATACTACCCCTGCACATACCTAGATTTTAGTAGACACAGTTTAGAACATTCAGGCTGGAATCACACTTGTGCGGTGCGAATTTCAGCTCTGTAATCTCTGCAGATAGATAAGGGAAGTGTTCAGCAGATCCAATGCGTTTTAGCTGCGAATTTGGAGACCTGGGAGAAGTTCCGGGTGAGAGGAGAGTGGGGGAGAAGTGTATTGAGCTGAATGAGAGAAATTCCTGAAGAGAACTGAACACATCTGCGAATCAGCTGTGTACCCATAGAAGATAGTGGGACTAAATTTGCACCTGAGCCGCACCACAAGGCATAAAATCCGCACACGTTTTTACTGCAATGCGCAGTGCGAATGCATCGCACATATGTGAACCAGTCTCATTGAAAACAATGTATTTAAAAATGTTCTGCGTATTAGATGCGGTTTGAGCCGCAACCAATTCGCATAGGTGTGAATCCGGCCTTAGAGTTTAGAACGTAACAAAAATAATAAATTCTCCTGGAAGTCATCCACTTAATGCGTCATTGGTATAATAGCATCATACGCATCCAGGCTTAAAGCGGGGTTCCAACCACACAGACGATTTTAAAAATGTATGTGCTTTTAATATGCGTTATCGTGGTACAACTGACTTCACTTACTATTTGTAAATCTCACGCCACTCCGCAGTGTTTTTCTCCAAAAAAACTTTTAAAATTTCCTTTCCAAAGGTTCTCATTTTGCTTGTGGGCATTGTGAAGCCCACAAGCACTTACTTCCTGGAACTCCATGACGCTTATTGATAATGGACCGCCCGTCCTGCCCCATTATGGGGCATTCGTATTGTAATGCCAGCGCAGCTCCGTCCAGCACTCGGGTTGCCATCACAACAGGCGGCGGCGTCAGAAGTGCACGCTGTTGTGATGGCAACGAGGAAACTAGTAAGATGGCTGCATGTACGTATGATCAAAGCAAAGGGCTTTGCCAATCTTGAAAATTGCGCCAAAATCCTCACTGAATCTCGTCACTTCCGGTCTCGAAGTTCCACAATTCTAACTCAAGGGGAAGTGCATGGCATCCTGGGAAATTTGCGTGCTGAGGAGCCGAGGGAGCCGATGTCAGATTCCTAAGTGAATCTGAAGGCAGATTTTCTGGGACCGCATAGCAACAGGCATTTCAAGGTCTAATGTGCACTATATTTGGGAAAAAAAAAATTTTTTTTTTATGGAAACTCCGCTTTAATCAATGAAAAGTTTAAGAAGTTGAACACTAAGTCTGTATTGCAGTAATTGTGACAAACAATTTTACGGTAGATCTTGAAGAATGCACCTAGTTCTTTTCTCCTTGTACTGTTTTATTTATTACGCATAATGAAATGAATCAAATCTTCATCTGTATCATGCAGCACTGGTTCTAGTTCTGAATATCCTTCCAAGCTTTGTGTATATCTCCAAGGACCAAATATTAATGAAAAAAGAGACAATTAGAAGCAAAAACAGAGAACACTGGATACGGCACATAAAAACACTTTCATAATTATTAAATAAAAAAATTGAATTGCACAAATGTAAAAAAGACTTGATCAGTGCACATCACCAGAAACAGCTCATCCAGGGGAATACCATGTCCTGCCAACAGATGTACATTAATGCTATAAACAAACAATATTCAGTGGCTCTTTCTTCAGCTTTACTGCTTAGGCCTTCTGCCTTGGTTTTAGAGACATTTAAACACACAGTCCCAGTACGAATGCACAAAACACTGTACCTTTTGTCGGCTTGATTGTTTCTTCTGCAGCTCACAGCTGCTACATCCTCACAGGCTCAAGCCTTTGTCCTGACCTGAACAGTATGATGTGATGTGCACTTTACAGCTCCCTTCACATACTGACACCGTCAGAATGGTGGGGCCCCTGACCTCTAACTTTGTTTCTAACATAAACCCAGCACACACCTGCATCATTAATGTGTCTTGTTTCCTGCAAAAACTGGCCTAGACTGCCATTTTAAAGAGTGGCATAGGCTTGACCTGCCACTTATCTCCCCCTAGCCCTTGTTTCATACCAGAGGGAGAAATACACCTCTGTATCTGCTATCACCCCCAAACCTGTCTGACCTTTATAAAAGGGTACTCTACTCACATCTTTTTCTGGGTGTGCTTTCACAAGCACTTCTTCCTGACCCTTGGGTTCTACTGATCTCTCTACCATCCCCTGGACTACTCTCCCAGAACTGTAGGGGCCTACTTCTATCACATCTGTCAGGGAACCACCCCCCTACCTGTATCAACCTTAACCAGCACTGACTGTTTTTCAGGTTTGCTAATACCTGTGTGGTTACCCTTGGCATTTCTCAGATTTTCCCAACTCATTATTGTCAATATCATCAGGAACTATTGTCCCATTGCTTGCTAGAACAGTGTGAGAGGGGACCACATACAGGCAAGCATTTACTCCCTATGGAACCTTCCCAAAGTTTCACATCGCCTCCTGTTGTCCAACACTCCAATAGTGACTGTCCTACCAACAAACATTTTTAACCACATTTTTGTACACAAGTCTCTTTAACCATTTCTTTGACCTCTGATACTTAACCACTTTCCCACCGCGCCATAGGCATTTTACTGCTACGGCGCGGCGGGGTTACCTCGGGACGACGTCCCTGGGACGTCGTCCTTCACTTTCGTGATTGCGCGTCCCCTGGGACGCGCTCACGAAAGTGTCCGTGCTCGCCGGGTCTAGAAGACCCGGCGCATCACGGAGCACGGTAAATTGCCGCTGATCGCGGCCGTTTACCACGTGATCGCGCCGTCAAATGACGGCGCGATCACTTGTAAACAAACCGGCGTCATTTGATGACGCCGGTTCCTCCCTCTCCTCCCTCTCCGCTCTGTACAGTGTGCGAGGAGAGGGGGGGGAGCGGGGTGTCAGCAGCTGAGCTGTGGCTGGATCTGTGACAAATGCAGTCACAGATCCAGCCATCCCTCAAAACATCCCAGCTCTGCCATCCCCCCAGTACCCTGCAATCCCCAGTACCCTGCAATCCCCAGTACCCAACAATACTCAGCAATCCCCCAGTACCCAACAATACCCCAGTACTCAACAATACCCCAGTACTCAACAATACCCCAGTACTCAACAATACCCCAGTACTCAACAATACCCCAGTACTCGGCAATACCCCAGTACTCAACAATACCCCAGTACTCAACAATACCCCAGTACTCAACAATACCCCAATACTCAACAATACCCCAATACTCGGCAATACCCCAATACTCGGCAATACCCCAATACTCGGCAATACCCCAATACTCCAGTACTCAACGATACCCCAGTACTCAACGATACCCCAGTACTCAACGATACCCCAGTACTCAACAATACCCCAGTACTCAACAATACCCCAGTACTCAACAATACCCCAATACTCGGCAATACCCCAATACTCGGCAATACCCCAATACTCGGCAATACCCCAATACTCCAGTACTCAACGATACCCCAGTACTCGGCAATACCCCAGTACTCCAGTACTCAACGATACCCCAGTACTCGGCAATACCCCAGTACTCCAGTACTCAACGATACCCCAGTACTCGGCAATACCCCAGTACTCCAGTACTCAACGATACCCCAATACTCGGCGATACCCCAATACTCGGCAATACCCCAATACTCGGCAATACCCCAATACTCGGCAATACCCCAGTACTCGGCAATACCCCAGTACTCGGCAATACCCCAGTACTCCAGTACTCGGCGATACCCCAATACTCGGCAATACCCCAATACTCGGCAATACCCCAATACTCGGCAATACCCCAATACTCGGCAATACCCCAGTACTCGGCAATACCCCAGTACTCGGCAATACCCCAGTACTCCAGTACTCAACGATACCCCAATACTCGGCGATACCCCAATACTCGGCAATACCCCAATACTCGGCAATACCCCAATACTCGGCAATACCCCAATACTCGGCAATACCCCAATACCCTGCATGATACTTTGCAATACCCCAATACTCTGCAATACCGCCTATGGGGATTTTTAGGTAGCAAAGTTTGGCGCCATTCCATGAGCGTGCGCAATTTTGAAGGGTGACATGTTGGGTATCTATTTACTCGGCGTAACGTCATCTTTCACATTATGAAAAAAAATTGGGCTAACTTTACTGTTTTGTTTTAAGCACAAAACAGTTTTTTAAAAAACACGCGTTCAATACATTTCTGCGAAAATACCGTGCGAGATAAAAAGTTGTAACGGCCGCCATTGTATTCTCTAGGGTCTTTGCTAAAAAAGCATATATAATGTTTTGGGGTTCTATGTAATTTTCTAGCAAATAAATGATGATTTTTCCATGTAGGAGAGAAATGTCAGAATTGGTCTGGGTGTTCCAGAACGCCTGATGGCGCTCCCTGCATGTTGGGCCTCTGTATGTGGCCACGCTGTGTAAAAGTCCCACACATGGGGTATCGCCATACTCGGGAGGAATAGCAGAATGTGTTTTGGGGTGTAATTTGTGGTATGCATATGCTGTGTGTGAGAAATAACCCGCTAATATGACAGAAACAAGATTTTTTTATTTTTTTTTACAGAATTTTCAGTCGTTTTTCTTTTATAGCGCAAAAAATAAAAAACCCAGAGGTGATCAAATACCACCAAAAGAAAGCTCTATTTGTGTGAAAAAAAGGACAAAAATTTCAAATGGGTAGAATGTTGTATGACTGAGTAATTGTCATTCAAACTGTGAGAGCACCGAAAGCTGAAAATTGGTCTGGTTAGGAAGGGTGTTTAAGTGCCCAGTGGTCAAGTGGTTAAACCCATACCTCTGACCTGTCCAACAGTGCTGTAGAGTGCGTCTTATACAAAAGACCAGTAGGAAGCAACCCATCACACTGTGAGACAACTTTAAGCATCATCACAAAACATTGCATCACATAATAAATTCCCATATTGGCTATCTTTGCCCAGTATAGCCTGCAATATCCACCTCATATTTGCAGTACCCAACGGTACAAGTTCTCCTGACCCAGGAGAGGATAGCAAGATACAAAAATAGCAAAGGTAACTTGCCACAAATTAGTGGCAGTGTTGAATTGTAAGTCTTGTTAACTTGCTGCACATTTTCACTGTCAAGTTGTACACTTGGAAAGGAGAAAGAAACTACGCTAAAATGAATGAATGCAAAAATAAAGAGAACTCCAACAAAATTACAGTGTGCTCTCCCCAGGTGCTGCGATTTTCATGTATACAATAAATACAAGGAACAAAAGTAGAAAAAATATAAATCGCGCTACCTTAAAACATAAATGCAAAAAATGAATAAAAAAGAGGCTGGCTGCTGAATTGAAAAAGTGACCAGTGATGGCCGCTGTACAATACGCAGTCACTTCAAAATCGTGATGATACTGTATTTATGATGAACCAAAAACAAAACAAACAGCAAAAAAAGACACAGCTGATATAATATGTGTGTCCCTCAACTGAGTGTGGCTTGATTAACACAGTCCAAAAAATTAACAAATAAAAAGTCCATAAGTGAAGATTGATAGAACACCCATGCTTCTAGATCAGTAGACGTGTCCAAAAAAACCAAAGTGTCCTCCACCAAACTTATGAATTGGTCTCTTACCAGAAACCCACGATCCCTTATAAGAGGGGATCAGAAGCAGCGTATAGCGGGTCCCAATCACGTGGCATCAGGTCTGCGGTCCTGGTGGATCTCGTATCCAAAAGTGTTTCAGCAATATGGATGCCCACCATGCAGAAAACATCAATGGCTCCACATAGTGTGTTAAACTTATAAAATGTATTAAAAGAATTAAAAATGCACTTACAGTCATGCAGTATAATAAACGCCTTGATTATTTCATGTGCCGGCCGGAACACATCCGTCCGTTTCGAAATAACTGAATCGCCTCAAGGCACTTTGTATCCATTGTTGTCCTGATCCTTCAGTAGAGGTGGGTCTTAAGTTTTTTTTCTGAAGGCCCAATGATTTTCTTCCATACGGATGTTAGTTGTTAGAGCGTTACATAGCCGTGGTCCTTGGACTGCGAATCTTCGTTATCCTTTAGATTTGAAGCGGGACTTGGTGATTTGGAGTAGGTTTTGGTTGGTTGATCAAAGAACACGATTGGGGTTGTAGTATTTTATTTTCTCGCATAAATATTGAGGGGCGATTCCTTGTGTACATTTCTGAGTAAGGCAGAGGGCCTTGAATGTAACCCGATCCTTTACGGCTAGCCAATGGAGGGACCTCAGGGACGGGGTGATTGATTCCCATTTTTTTTTGTCCCGTTATTAGTCTGGCTGCTGTGTTCTGGATGACTTGTAGATGAGAAATCTGGTATTTGGGTTGTCCGAGGTAGAGGGAGTTTGCATAGTCGAGTCTGGAATTGATAATTGTTCCAACTACTACTGCTGTATTCTCTTCTAGGATGAAGGGGATGAGTTCTAGTTCACACTCTTCCAATGTGTAGCAAATTTGCATGGCAAGTCTCTGGCAAGAGCAAAGTTGCACTGGTGAATCTACAGAAAGAGCTCTGCAAGTCACAGTGCCCCCTGTGTTGGGATAACTATTACACAACATAACTGAACCAGAACTTGCAGCAGAATGTTTGTAAAGAAAGTTGATCTGGAGTCATGCAATGCAGATATGCTGCAATTGTTTAACAAACTTGTGAAGCCTGACAGCAGCAATGGTGTCCATCTTATTTTACAGCACACTTTGTTCAGTAATGCAAGTACTTCCCTGCTCCACCCATCTCAGTCTGTTTTAGGATCACATTGCATTAACTCATCTTCAGATAACATTGGTTGCAATACCACCATTTCACCAGCATGTCCAAAAAATGCATTTATTTAATTACTCCTGAAATTTGTTTTTATTTATTTTGTTTCATTAAAAAATGCATTTGTTCGAAAATCCAAATTAAATAGGTTCGAATCTATCAAATAAAGGCTTATGGTGTCTGTCGAATGTTCCACCTACAAGCTATAGAAGAATTCTAATGTTGTATGACACTAGTAATAATTATATTTATAAATTATTATTACTAATCAACCAACATTCAAATTCTTCTATAGCCTATGGGCCGAGCATTTGACCGTAAGTGTATGATTGTGGCATCGTACAGTTTAGCTGCTTGTCGAATCTTCTTAGAACTTTTGACAGACACCATAAGCCTTCAATGACAAATTCGACCTTTGTATGTTTTTCTTTGCTTCGTAGAATATTTGTCGTTCATGTCGAATGGTCTACCCCAACACTTTGTCTATAATGTCAAATCTTTCCCCTCTATGTAGAATAATCTTGGACTAATAGAGTTAAGGTTAGGCACATTCGACCGCAGATTCGATAGACACAGATTGCTATTGTCAGCGTCAAGCATTTTTTTATGTCGGATCTTTCGGATTTCAGATTCTGCATGTTCGTTTTCGTTTGTTAAAGCAATAACTAAAATACCCGAAATTCAGATGAAAATGCATTTGGACGAAAACGAATGCACATGTCTACTATTTACCTGAACATTTTTAACCTCATTAGTAAGCAACACATTATATTTAGTTTTACCCCATGTTTCCCCACCCCCACTATACAGGGTACTACACAGCATCGAGTCCTTATTTGAAGTGGATCTCCTCACCGGACTTGCCACCCCTTCACTGGTACAAAACTCAAAAACAGTTTCTTTTCACATTTTGATCAGGAACAGTCTTATCATTCCATTTGGCATTTCTCTGGGTGTATCTCCCCACAAACCCACCAGACATTCTGCTAGGTGTCTAAGGCTTTCAGACATCCCTGCCCTCTTTGTGGGAATGATGAGCCACCTCTTCACTTCAGCTCCATTAATTGTGGCAAGTTGGAGAATTTGTAACTCATTGGTAGTGCCAAACAGTGTGTTTACTTGTTGCCAGAAGTACGTTGCAGAGCTTTTTTTGCCCACTTTTATTTAAAAAAAAGATAAAAGAAATACAAAAGTTTACATGGATATCTTTCCCATGCAAGGGGTTCTCACCATCAATGCGATAAACAAACAATATTTAACCTTGTGGCTATTTTTTACAGCTTCACTGCTCAGGCCTCCTGCCTTGATCCTCCAGACCAGGGATCCTCAAACTACGGCCCTCCAGTTGTTGGGGAACTACACATCCCATGAGGCATTGCAAAACTCTGACATTCACAGACATGACGAGGCATGATGGGAATTGTAGTTCCTGAACATCTGGAGGGCCGTAGTTTGAAGACCCCTGCTCCAGACCATCAAACACACAGTCCCAGTGCTTTTGCACAAAATGCTAAAGGTTCTGGTATTGACTGGATTGACAAAGAGTTATCTAAAACTCAACGGAGCGAAAACAGAACTCCTTCTGTTTCACGCCAAACGTAAGAATCTACTTGCAACAACTTGGACACCCCCGCCCATTCTGGGCAAAATCATCACCCCTAGCGACTCCTACATAACTATGGACGCACAACTTAGGGTCAGTACCCCCGCCCAGCGGATCATCACCCCTCACTCCCATCTATGGACGCACAAATAGGGTCAGTAGTCAGCGGATCTCACCATCTGCTGCATCTACTACGTAGGCTTATCCCTTTTATCCCCAAAGAAGACATATCAGTCGTGGTGGGAGCAGTTGTAAACTCAAGATTAGACTATGCAAATGCCCTTTACCTCGGACTCCCAAAGTACCAAATCGCTCGTCTACAAGTCGTTCAAAATACGGCCGCCAGAGTTGTGACTGGGAAAAAACCTTGGGAATCAATCTCACCTTCACTGAGATCCCTTCACTGGTTACCAGTAAAAGACAGAATTACTTTTAAAGCACTCTGTCTAACGCATAGGTGTATCCATGGGAATGCTCCCCATTATCTATGCGAAAAAATAAAAGCCCATAACCCCAATCGCGTCTTGCGATCCACTAATCAAAATCTCCTGCAGATACCGAAAGCCGGATACAAATCCAAAGGAGATAGAAGATTCGCGGTCCAAGATCCCAGACTATGGAACGCTTTGCCAACCAGTATTCCGTTGGAGGAGAACTACTTAGCATTCAGGAGAAAGATCAAGACTCATCTCTTTTGATACCAAGGGAGACAGGAACAACAAGCGCCCAGAGGCGATTCAATTCGCATGTGCCGCGCTATACAAGTTTTCATTCATTCATTCATTTATGGGGGGAACCCCCACACCATTTTTTTTTATTTGGCGCAGGGTTCCCCTTGATATCCATAGCAGACCTGAAGGGCCTGGTTATGGAATTGGGGTGGGGGGACCCCCACACATTTTTTTTCAATGACTTTCAATGACTTTTATCTGTATTGCTGGGACCTGACAATTCATTATAGCCGCGAGTGGTTTTAAATTACTTTTTTTTCCTTTAGAAATTTCATTTTGTGCAGAGATTGTTATAAACATGGGAAACATGCACTACTTTAGAGGCATACCATAGACACCCCCCAGGTACATAATTTAAAGCAATATTTCACTTTTATTGTTTCACTTTAAGCATTATTAAAATCACTGCTCCCAAAAGAATGGGCATTTTTAAATCTTTTTTTTGCATTGAAACATGTCCCCTGGGGCAGGACCCAGGTCCCCAATGACAACTACTTGCATATTAACCTTTAAAATTAGCACTTTAGATTTCTCATGTTCGTGTCCCATAGGCGGCGTACACACGACCGAGGTTCTCGCTAGAAACCAGCCAGAACCTCACTGGAAGCTGCATTCCAGCGAGAACCTCGGCCGCGTGTACGCTCTCGGCGAGCATCCCGTCGGGAATGCCGTCGAGCAGAAATAGAGAGCATGTTCTCTATTTGCTCGACGGCCCGCCTGGATAAATGGCTGGTTGCCATTCCCGACGGGCGGGTCGCCGAATCTGACGGCCGGCAGAGAACCTTGACGGGCGGAACGATGTGTTCTGCCCGTCGAGGTTCTCTGCTGTGTGTACGCGGCTATAGACTTTAATGGTGTTCGCGTGTTCAAACACATTTTTTGCCTGTTCGCATGTTCTGCTGCAAACCAAACCTGGGGGTGTTTGGCTCATCCCTATTAGCCAATGTATTTCATATTATTCATATTGATTTGCATATGTTTTATTGATAATATAATTATTATTCATATTATTATTATTATTATTATATAGTAGTGGTCTTATCAATATTATTATTCAATAATAAAGCAATAGTTATTACATCTTTATTAATATGTAAATCAAGGGACACAGTATATTTGACAGTGTGACAATCTTTACAGAGTGCACAGAATACAATACAACAGAGTGCTGTCCTTGGCTGGAAACTGCCGGCTAATCATTTACTGTACATCCGCCGGAATTATACTAGCAGACAAAAACAGCATTCAGCATAAAAACCATATCAATTAAAAAAATACCAATCAAATAGTCCAAAGCGGGTGTGCCCATATGAACTGGGCACAGTCACTTTAGACAAAAAATTATGATCATGGTGTTAGTTTGATTATATTATTATTATTATTATATAGTAGTGGTCTTATCAATATTATTATTCAATAATAAAGCAATAGTTATTACATCTTTATTAATATGTTATTCTATAAATATAGAGAAAGTCTTAATTTTTAAGTGTTACCACTTAAGGACCGGACCAATACGCTGGTAAATTTGCCTTCTTTTCTTCCCAAAAATAGAGCTTTCTTTTGATGGTAGTTGATCACCTCTGCGATTTTTATTTTTTTGCGCTATAAACAAAAATAGAGCGACATTTTTGAAAAAAAAACAATAGTTTTTACTTTTTGTTATAAGAAAAATCGAATAAACTAAATTTTAGTCAAACATTTAGGCCATGTATTCAGCCTCATGTCTTTAGTAAAAAAAAACGCAATAAAAAAGAAAATAGCTACCTAGCGGCAACAGTGACACTAATACAGCGATCAGAAAAATTATCACTTAGTGACACTGGCAATAGGGGGTGAAAGGGTTAGCTAGGGCGGTGATCAAGGGGTTAAAACTTTATTAGGGGGGGTATGGGGGCTACACTGGACCTAACACTAACTGCCTGTCACACTGTCACACTGACACTAAATGCAGTGATCAGTACATATATGATCACTGCATTCAGTGACACTGTGACAGGGGGGTGGGGGGGTGATCGGGGGGGTTTATGTGCCTGTGTGTTACTGTGTCAGTGTGGTGTTGTGCAGACTCACTTGTGATGTCTTCTCTCCTCAGCGGTGGTTGAAAATACAGCTGAGAGGAGAGATTACATCACTTCCCCCTTCCTGTGTTTACACAGGAAGAGGGCGGGTGGCGGACGCGCATTGGCTGGGAGTGATCCGGAGTGGGTGGACAAAAACGAACAGCCGCCCCCCTCATCCCGGATCGCTCCCACAGCCTACGGAACCACCGCATGTACCGGGGGGTCCTGATCGGACCCCTGACTCACGTCTAGGCAGGGACGTACAGGTACGCCAATGTGCCTGTACGTGCCATTCTGCCGACGTAAATGTACATGCGGCGGTCCTTAAGTGGTTAAACTTTAGATGACCTCTCTGCTTCATGCTGGTATTTTTTATAAGACAGCCACAAGTTTACTGGGTGAAAGTGTATTAGGATAGTTCATTTTAATTTTACCAATTAGAAAAGAAACATTTTGACGACAGTTGAAAAATAGCCTGATAAGATAAGATAGTCTATAAAACTTCTTATACAAGTGGTTAAAATAATTATGTGGAATATGGGACAGTTATGTACAGTACATTAATTAAATTTGACAGGGTCAAACAAAGGTCTGCTTTTGCCCCCATTAAAAATGTTAAAAGATAAGGTGCCGTACACACGGCAGAGAACCTCGACGGGCAGAACACATCGTTCCGCCCGTCGAGGTTCTCTCCCGGCCGTCGGATTCGGCGACCCGCCCGTCGGGAATGGCAACCAGCCATTCTTCCAGGCGGGCCGTCGAGGAAATAGAGAGCGTGCTCTCTATTTCGGCTCGACGGGCTTCCCGACGGGAAGCTCGCCGAGACCGTACACACGGCCGAGGTCCTCGCTGGAATGTGCATTCCAGCGAGGTTCTCGCTGATTTTCAGCGAGAACCTCGGCCGTGTGTACGGGGCCTAACATATAAGGTGGGGTTATTGAAAGTTCATTCTCCCAAAGTCATAAATCTGTTATCCTTGAAATTGGTGGAGTCTTATCAGGATGAGGAGGGTTTGATCTAACATGGCTGGGTGGCATACTGTCTCTACACAAGTGTTCTTAATTGGACAAAACCAGTTATAAATCATTTTAATAAACATATACTGTAGGAATTAAGTTTGTCTGGTTATAGGACATGTGTCAGATTTATGGTTGGTTACATTGACGTAGATCTTAGCAACCAATCATGTTGTACCTAATAGGTTTGCATTGTAAGAAACTGTATAAATTGGACCTGCAGTTTATATAGATCTATTTATACGTATGCTGTATGTTCCCGGCTGTTAATAAACCTGCATCGCTGAAGTCCTGCCTGGTTTGATACTTTATTATTCTACTTCACCTTCCAACTTTTTGAGATGGGAAAGAGGGACACCTTTGAGCAAAAGTATGTAGGCATAGGACACACCTCCTGCCACGCCGCCTTAAAGAAGAATTATGCAAAAACAAATGATTAGCTAAGCCCACAAGTGCTTTTTTTTTACCACTACTATTCTTTTATAGTGGCTTTTTAAATGTACAAATGCAGCATTTTTAAAATTGGATGAAAGGTCTAGCACTGGGAAACACTTTTTAAAAGCTAAAAGTGCATTTTATATACAACGATATAGATCAGATCAAAATGAGGGACAAATGAGGAGCTATGAGAGACAGAGGGACATTGTTCCAAATCAGGGACAGTCCCTCGAAATCTGGAACAGTTGGGAGCTATGGGTTGTCAGGTAGAGGAATATCACAGTCAGACAGGTTATATCATATACTGGAAATACAGATCAGGTACGGGGCACAGAGCTGATCAGTGGAGTAGTAGAAAATGGAGCAGGCCGATGGCAAGCCGAGGTCAGTACAGGTAGAGTTCAAGGAGTGAGTTCAAGGAGTAGTCAAGACAAGCCAGGTCAGCAATTGGAGTCAGAATACAGGATCACAGGTTGTCAGGACACAGAAGGCTGAAGACAAAGCAGCACTAATCCTCAACCATACCTCCCAACTTTCTGAAATGGGAATTTGGGACACTTATTAGCAAACGTACATAGGCATATGACACGTCCTCCTTAAAGGAGAGTTGTACAAAAAGAAATGATTAATTAAAACCACAAGTGCTTTTTCACCACTACTATTCCTTTATATTGGCTTTTGGAATTTACAAATGCACCAATTTAGAAATAAGATGAAAGGTTTAGCACTGGGAAGCTCTTTTTTATAGATAAAAAGTGCATTTTATATACAACGATATAGATCGGGAAAAATGAAGAGAAAAGATTGACAGAGGGATTTGATCTGAATCAGGGACAGTCCCTTGAAATCAGGGACAGTTGGAGGGTATGCATGAACACTGGCTCAGTTTAACCACTTGCTTACTGGGCACATAAACCCCCTTCGTGCCCAGGCGAAATTTCAGCTTTCAGGACTGCGTCACTTTAACTGACATTTGCGCTGTCGTGCGACGTGGCTCCCAAACAAAATTGGCGTCCTTTTCCCCCCACAAATAGAGCTTTATTTTGGTGGTATTTGATCGCCCGTGCGGTTTTTATTTTTTGCGTTATAAACAAAAAAAGAGCGACAATTAAAAAAAATATATATATTTTTTACTTGTTGCTATAATAAATATCCCAATTTTTTTTTAAAGGCCGATACGTATTCTTCTTCGTATTTTTGTAAAAAAAAAAAATCGCAATAAGCGACTGCTTTGCGCAAAAGTTATAGCACCTACAAAATAGAGGACAGAATTATGATTTTTTTTATATTTTTTTACTAGTAATGGCGGTGATCTGCGATTTTTATTGGGACTGCGACATTACGGCGGACACATCGGACACTTTTGACACATTTTTGGCGCCATTCACATTTATACAGCGACCAGTGCTATAAATATGCACTAATTACTGTATAAATGTGACTGGCATTGAAGGAGTTAACACTAGGGGGTGAGAAAGGGGTTAAATGTGTATCCTGGGTGTGTTCTAACTGTGTGGGGGGAGGGGGTGACTGGGGGAGGTGACCGATGCTGTGTTCCTATGTACAAGGGACACAAATCGGTCTCCTCTCTCCCTGACAGGACGTGGAGCTCTGTTTACACACAGAGCTCCACGTCCCTGCTCTGTCACCGCCGATTGCATGTACCTGGTGGACACCGCGGCCGCCGGGTACAAGCATCGAATACTCAGCGATGCAACGGCACTGTTTTTCCCCGCTGCGCGCCGATAGTGCGGATCTGAACTGGTGAAAATTTACAGCAGAAACACTTTCATTTCAGCAGCTCAGCTAATTATGTTCCTCAGTTCCAGAAGTTAGTTTGCAGTTCGCCAGCCATCTAAACAATAATGTAAACACAGAGTAGGAGCATGTAAAGATGGTAAAGAGATAAGAATTGACTTGAACAATTTCACAGAATCACTTGTTATCCTTGAATATGAATTGATTAATAGTACCTGCGGCTACAGTGCTTAACCTCCCTGGCGGTATGATTCCTTCTGGATTTAGGTGCTGAAAGCGGTAACATTATTTGCAAGGAAATTTGGCGTTTTATACTGTAGGCTTGTAATTCTTAGGAATAACTCACTTAAATCTGACCAAACAAGAGTCTAGTAGGCATTCCGGGTATGATTTAAAAAAAAATAAAAAAAAATCTAAATTATAATATAATAAATAATTATAACAAATAATAATATAATTATAATAACAATTATTCAATAATGTAATCAACTCAAAATCACTGAAATGTGTTCAGTTGCAGAATTGTCGCTGTCATTACTTTTATTTTTTTAAATTTCCCAACAAATCGCTATCGCTCAATACTGCAAGTGATTATAATTTATTATCGCTGTTTTCTAGCTGATCTAAAATCACTTTTGACATAATGGGACACTTTTGGTTGCTATGGCCAATCTACAGTTTGCAGGCAGAAAGAACAGTTTTTATTATATAAAAGTACATG
The DNA here is from genome assembly GCA_029574335.1 of Rana kukunoris. NCBI lineage: Eukaryota > Metazoa > Chordata > Amphibia > Anura > Ranidae > Rana > Rana kukunoris. Next base: position 441,978,786 of record CM056049.1, read on the forward strand.
TAGGACACTGGGCAGACCACTAGGGACAAGGGGGGTCTGTATTTTTTACATACAGTACTGTAATCTGTAAGATTACAGTATACTGTATGTAATGTGTTTGTTTAGGTTTTTGAATTTGGTGCCGTTCTCCGCTCCCGTGCGTCGTAACGTCGCAGGGAATGGAGATCGATTGCACACAGAGGCACTGTGTGAATCGAGCTCACACAGCGCAGATGCATCGCTGGATCCAGGGACAAGGTAAGAAAACCCTGCCTGTGGATGCTGCGAGGCGAGCCCGAGTCTGACTCGGGTAACCAATCGCAGCACAAAAATGTAACCCCGAGTCAGACTCAGGAATACCACCAGGGAGGTTAACGAGTGGTTCATTTTAAAGATCTACTGCTTGTTGAAAACATATAGATATTTGAAGAAATTTTGTAACATCACATAAGTGTATATGTTGCCGACACCCCGAATCGATTAGAAGATTGAAAGGTTCCCCCAAGGGAGGGGCTTTTTAGGCAACCATAGTAAGCGTAAATATGCAGACAAAAAATTATATATAATAATAAATATTTAATCGTATAGAAAAAGATCATACAATATAACACTTAACACATCATAAAGTTGCAAAAAATTGAGACTGATCCACATAAATAAACTCTACAAGGTCCTACGCGTTTCGGGAGTTTCCCTTCTTCGGGGGCCGGAGTCTGTGTGGGAACAAATTATATTACATCAGGTTTACATAACCATAACATCAAAATAGCTTTAACAATCATGTCAAGTTTTTAAAAGAAAACAGCAAGCATAAAAGGTGAAAGATAAACAAAAAACATACCAGTCAAGAGATGGCAACTCAATAAAAACACAGGGTAAAAAAATCATCCATGGTGAACGGTATTCCTGAAAAGATGGTATGCAGGAGTTGGGAGACAGGCACCATATATCCAAAGAGGAAGCAAGCCCCAGGCCAGAAACTGCCAAACTTAGAAAGATTGTATAGTCCCTAAAATAAAGGACAGATTGCATAAAAATATATGCAAAATGGAAAAACTATATATATATCATATCAATTTTAGTTCAGGTAGGGTAAAATTATAAATTATATACCTGTCCAAAGGGAATAGCCCACAAGAATAGCCAGCACGGGTCAGCGTGAAGCACAGCACAGTAAATGATCTACCTATCCAGGGGAGGTAGTATTTGAGAATGGCCAGAGGAGGTCAGCATGAAGCGCAGCACAGGAAGGCTGAAAATAAAAAGATTCAGCAAATGGCATACGGTTTAGTTAATGTAAAATGAAATGAATGAGAGAAACAGCCAAATGTTTGGGGAGAGGGAGCCGACAGTGCTAAGCATCAGCCAGCAACGTACCTTTAAATGAATGTGTAGTGCCGTCACCGTCAACCAGGTCAACCATTCCGAGGGAGACGGCTATGTATAAATAGGAAAAAGGGGGGGTGTGGTCACACATGTGCGCAGCAAACGGCGCTAATGCAGCGCGATCGCGTCACTGATAAGTCATAACGTACCGCCCCTATGCCCTGGTGTGTTACCATAGAGAGGGCATGGAAGGGGCGGACGCGGGGAGGTGTTCCGGTCATGGTCGCATCGGAGTGCGCACGCACTCACATAGTCAGTGCGCAGGTGCGAGTAAAACGGAAACAAACAGTACCACATGATCGGTAGTAGTCAGGTGGGCGGAAGTGTCGTGACAAGGTCTACTTACTTGTTCCCTTGGATAAACAGCATTCAGTTATCATGTTTCTCTATACGAGATGCCTCCTCGTTATAATTACACAGTGTAATCCCCTTTTTTTTTTTTTTTTCCCTTCCTGGTTTGATTTGGGGAATCAGGCACCTTTGTCCTTATGGTAAGCACGGCGCACCCAGGCCGTCACCCTTTGGATGGCGGCCCTCCTGTTGACCCAGTCATACGGCACCATGTGCCCTGTGATTACGGGTCAATTTTTGCGCCGCACAGAGACTCTGCCCGGACAGGGGATTCTGATAGACTCCTTTCCCCTCTCCGGGTATGTTCTCTGTACCCCTATTTTAGCCACTGCCTTCATTTAAATAATACCCAAGTTTGCTAACCTCAATCTAAGCACAGTAATTATTCAGCTTTTTGAACTCTCATATTGTTGATTATGTGGTTTTTTCATCCCATTAATAGCATAGTCCTGCTATGTGTTCTTTTTGCCTTCGTTCGGGCGTCCTTTGCTGACAGTTGTCACGACACTTCCGCCCACCTGACTACTACCGATCATGTGGTACTGTTTGTTTCCGTTTTACTCGCACCTGCGCACTGACTATGTGAGTGCGTGCGCACTCCGATGCGACCATGACCGGAACACCTCCCCGCGTACGTTATGACTTATCAGTGACGCGATCGCGCTGCATTAGCGCCGTTTGCTGTGCACATGTGTGACCACACCCCCCCCTTTTTCCTATTTATACATAGCCGTCTCCCAGGAATGGTTGACCTGGTTGACGGTGACGGCACTACACATTCATTTAAAGGTACGTTGCTGGCTGATGCTTAGCACTGTCGGCTCCCTCTCCCCAAACATTTGGCTGTTTCTCTCATTCATTTCATTTTACATTAACTAAACCGTATGCCATTTGCTGAATCTTTTTATTTTCAGCCTTCCTGTGCTGCGCTTCATGCTGACCTCCTCTGGCCATTCTCAAATACTACCTCCCCTGGATAGGTAGATCATTTACTGTGCTGTGCTTCACGCTGACCCGTGCTGGCTATTCTTGTGGACTATTCCCTTTGGACAGGTATATAATTTATAATTTTACCCTACCTGAACTAAAATTGATATGATATATATATAGTTTTTCCATTTTGCATATATTTTTATGCAATCTGTCCTTTATACTACTACAATCTATACAATCTTTCTAAGTTTGGCAGTTTCTGGCCTGGGGCTTGCTTCCTCTTTGGATATATGGTGCCTGTCTCCCAACTCCTGCATACCATCTTTTCAGGAATACCGTTCACAATGGATGATTTTTTTACCCTGTGTTTTTATTGAGTTGCCATCTCTTGACTGGTATGTTTTTTGTTTATCTTTCACCTTTTATGCTTGCTGTTTTCTTTTAAAAACTTGACATGATTGTTAAAGCTATTTTGATGTTATGGTTATGTAAACCTGATGTAATATAATTTGTTCCCACACAGACTCCGGCCCCCGAAAAAGGGAAACTCCCGAAACGCGTAGGGCCTTCTAGAGTTTATTTATGTGGATCAGTCTCATTTTTTTGCAACTTTATGATGTGTTAAGTGTTATATTGTATGATCTTTTTCTATACGATTAAATATTTATTATTATATATAATTTTTTGTCTGCATATTTACGCTTACTATGGTTGCCTAAAAAGCCCCTCCCTTGGGGGAACCTTTCAATCTTCTATAGATATTTGAATGCATACATTTCGGTCACAGTTATATTGTTGTAACCACTTCAGCTCTGGAAGAATTGGCCATGTTTTGCACTGCGCCGCTCTAATTAACAATTGCGCGATGTAGTACAAATGCACGTCCTTTTTTTCCCAGAAATAGAGCTTTTCTTTGGTGGTATTTGATCACCTCTACGGTTTTTATTTTTTGCGCTATAAACACATATGCGATTTGGTTGCGGCTTAAACTGCATCCAATTCGCATAACATTATAAAATACATTGATTTCAATGAGGCTGGTTCACATATGTGCGATGCATTTGCACTGTGCATTGCCGAAAAAACGTGTGCGTTTTCTAGGCATTGCAGTGCGGCTCAGGTGCGAATTCAGGCCCATTATCTTCTATGGACACACATGTGTTCCTTTCTCTTCAGGATTTCTCTCATTCAGCTCAATACAACCCCCCCCCCCTACCTCTCCCAGGTCTCCAAATTTGCATCTAAAACTGAGCTGATCTGCTGAACAGTTCTCTTATCTCTCTGAAGAGAAAAGAGAACTGAAATTCGCAACGCACAAGTGTGAATCCGGCCTTACTGTAATAAATAGCCCCATTTATTTAAAAAAAGCAAATGTTTTCCTCAGTTTAGGCAGAGATATATTCTTCTACATATTTTTGGTAATAAAAAGTGTATATTGATTGGTTTGCACAAAAGTTATAGGCCCCATACACACGAGTGGACAGATTTGTTCAAATCTGTCCGTCCGACAGATTTGAACAAATCTGTCTGCTGGGATTTTGGTTTGCTCGCGTGTACACACGAGCAAACCAAAATCCCCGCCAGCAGACGGCGCGCTGACGTGGCGGTGACGTTGATGCCGCCACGTCACCGCACCAGGAAGTAAAACACTTCCGCGCATTGCGCCGAATCCATGCGGCGGCGGTGCGGCGGCGGTGCGGGACGACATATCTGCTGGTAAGTGTACTAACCAGCAGACATGTCGGGCGGACAGATTCCCACCCGATAGATTTCAAAGCATGCTTTGAAATCTGTCGGGTGGACAAATCTGTCTGCTCGGCCGTACACACGATCGAATCTGTCTGCATAAACGGTCCAGCGGACCGTTTCCAGCGGACAGATTTGATCGTGTGTACGAGGCCATAGAGTCTACAAATTAGGGGATAGATTTATGGCATTTTTATTATTATTATTTTTTACCAGTAATGGTGGCAATCTGCAATTTTTATCGGGACTGCAACATTAAGGCCGACATATCGGACACTTTTGACACATTTTTGGGATCATTGGCATATATACAGCGATTAGCGCTATAAAAATGATTACTGTGTAAATGTCACTAGTAGGGAAGGGGTTAACACTAGGGGGTGATCAAATGGTTAACTGTGTTCCCTAATGTGTGTTCTAACTGTGGGGGGGAGGGGACTCACTATAGGAGATAACAGATCATGGTTCCCAGCTTGTAGGAACTTACAATCTGCATCTCAGAACAGAACAGGGATGTGTGTGTTTACACACACACGCGCACCTGTTCTGCCTCTCATGCTCGCAATCGCTCATGGCCACCGATCACAAGCATCGGCACCCCCACTGTGCAGCTATCCGAGGTACAGCTACGATGGTCTGCGGTAATGAGCTGACCTGCCGCAGTATAATGACAGCAGCAATTAAGCTAGTTGTGAAACAGCAATATTTTAAATGCAAATTGTACTTCACAATGAAGTTGAGACAGTGAGGAATATTACAGTTAATATAAGCTTTATAAACAGAGGATGCAAATAAATTGACAATTTTAAATTGTCTTGTGTTAATCATTTTTTATCGTGCTATGGTGCTGACCTCAAAAGTCAGATTCCTACATCACTCTAAAGATAAAGACCACTCCCCTTTGTGTGAGAGCAGCGACCTCTTTCCTATTGCCTAACATGCCACCTTAAGGCCCCATACACACGACCGGTTTCCTCGGCATAATTCAGCAAGAAACTCTATGGCAGACGTATTCTGCCGAGGAAACCGGTCGTGTGTACACATTTCGCCGAGAAAACTGCCGAGGAACTCGTCGAGCCAAAAATAGAGCATGTTCTCTATTTCCTCGACGGGCAATGGGAAAATTTGGCTTAACAAGTTTTTTGACAGCCGAACAAGGAACTCGACGGGGAAAACTATGTGTTTCGCCTGTCGAGTTTCTCGGTCGTGTGTACGTGGCCTTAGAGTCACAACAACTGCTCTTCAGCCCTGGTTCACACTGATCTGCGGGAATGAAGCCGTGCGAGTTCAGCTGAACTTGTATAATTTAACTGCAACATGTCAGTCCTGATTTCGGCGGCTATTTCACATACATATGTGTGGGTTTTTGCACAGAAGTCAATTGCAAAAAGTAGTACAGAAACTACTTTTTGAAAATGGTTCGTTGTCGCGAATGCAGCGTAGCACTGATTAGGACAGTGCCATTGCCAGCATTTGCCGACTATTTGTACCTGTACCTATGTGAACCAAGGCTTACTCACAGAGAGTTTAAGAATTGCTGATTATAGAGCAGTGATTGTTACTGTGCAGAGCAATGGAGCTTAGATTTACCCTATGTTCACACCTATGCATTTTATAGTGCATTTTCCAGTTTGCAGAAACACACTACAGTCCATTTAACGTGGTTTCCTATGGTACATGTTCACATCTATGTGTTGCAAGGGACAGGTTCTCTGAGTGACATCACTGGATGGATATGCCTCATGGCTTTATAAGAACTGGCAGACAGCGGAGCTGACACAACGGAGGGAGCTAGCATTGGAGGAGGTCAGTTTTTTTGTTTTTAGTGGGTCAGCGGCGGCGGAGGAAGAAGACATCATCGGATAGAAAAGACAGTGGAGGGAGAAGAAACCACCGGAGAGAGAAAATAGTGGAGGGAGAAGACCGGAGGAAGAAGACATGGGTGGCAGTACTGAAAAAAATAAAACACATGGGAGCTACGATGGGGGGACATTCTTCTTATTTAATAAAAGACTTGTCAACAACTGTAGACTGTTTTTCTTTATTTTTGACACTTTTTTTGGTGAATGAGTAGGGGTGTAATGTAACCCATACTCATTCACATGGGGGGAGGGACCTGGGGGCCTCCTTGTTATAGGGGGCTTCCAGACTCTGATAAGACCCCTGCCCACAGACCCCACAACCACTACCAAGGGTTGTTGGGAAGAGGCCCTTGTCCCCATAAACATAAGGACCAGGTGCTTACGTTCGTCTCTAGATGTAAGACATTTTTTATATCAATCCATGTTTCTGCACACCCCCGTTGAACTAGCTTATAATTTCTCGGACTACAGTTAGGGTTTACGATTAATAAAGAACATAAAAGTAGGAATAATGATAAAAAACACACAAGTAATATATTTTGCAACATTTATCAGTTTCATCGTAGCAGAAAGAGATTTTCAGCTGTCATTTTTGATCATAGGCTATACTTTGTGTAAGAGTAATTTAAAATTTAAAAAGTCAACTAGCTAAGAAATTTACAAGGATATAAAGCATGCAAATTAATAAACAATACCTATATTATATTATTATTATACAGGATTTATATAGCGACAACAGGTTGTTTCAGCAGTTTACAACATGAGGACAGACAGTACAGTTGCAATACAATTTAATACAGGAGGGATCAGAGGGTCCTGCTCATTAGAGCTTACAATCTAGGAGGGAGGGTCAAGTGATACAAAAGGTAATAACTGTGGGGGATGATTTGATGGAAAAAGTAAAAGTATAGTTGTTAGGTGAAGGCAGAATATACAGTATATCTTAACTTGTTATGTGGTATTTATTTTTTTATTTATTTTTTTACACAGCCCTATCAGTGAAGCAAACAGCAATGTACATTCATTTATAAAAATAGGCCATTAAAAATAAAAGTGACTATAACCATTTCAATACTTTCACGCCCTTTCTGCCCAGGCCAATTTCCAGCTTTCATCGTATATTGAATGACAATTGCTCAGTCATGCAACACTGTACCCGAACAAAAAATTGTATCCTTTTTTTCACACAAAAAGATATTTTGTTTGGTGATATTTAATCACCAGTTGTTTGTTTGTTTTTGTGGAAAAAATTGTGGAAGTTTTGAAAAAAACTAAACACTCTTTTCTCTTTCTTTTTTTTAAATAAATAATCTTTCTTCATAAATTAAGTCCAAACTGTGTTCTGCTAAATTTTTGGGTGAAAAATAACCCAACTTAATGTTTATTATTTTGTCTATAGGAAAGTTAAAAAGTCCACAAACTATATACAGTATATATTTTAAAAATTGATCAATCCTGATGTCCTGTCTTATTTCCCAAGAATGCTAAGAAATCACAAATATCTCATGGTTAGTTTTTTGAAGTTATAATTTTTTGTCACAATTTTTTTGAAAATGAAGAAATTTATTTCAATTTGTACCAAGAATGCTAAGAAGCTGCTCTGATCACAAATATCGGAAACACTCATGGTTAGTTTCCGAGCAGCCCAGCACCTTTGAAGTTATGCACACCGCAATGCTTTCTGTTAGTTAATGTTTGTCATTTTTTTCAATTTTTTTGAAAATGAAGAAATTAAATAATGTTTTTATTACTTTTTTTTTTACTTTTTTTTTATGATCACACACTGTGACCAGACCAATAAAGTGTTACCATAATGCTGTACTACTTTGAGAAAGTGATCAGGATTCTTTTTTTTTTTTTTTTTTTTTTACACATTATGATTGCTTATACCAGTGAATTTCACTGGTGTAAACAACCATTTTTTACAGAATAAAACTGATTATTTGATTTTTTATGATCAGCTGTGGTTGTCTGTGATTGGCCACAGCTAATCACATGGTGCAGATGAGCTGTGCTTGACCCTGTCTGTACCATGTGATCACTGTGACCATTCACAGCTAGCAACACAGTTGTACACAATGAATGGCATGAAATAAAGCCATCCATTGTTTACAATTGTCATTTGATCTGATGTGATTGGTCACAGCGATCACATGGTACCGACAGCAGGCCGGTACACTGATCAGTCATTGGCTGCATCTGGTGGACACAGCTGGTGACAGATCACACTGCAGAGCAGCCTGTGGAGCGCATGTAAGGTGAGTTCTGGGAGGATGTCATGCCCAGCCGTCATTTGACACTAGCCTGGGCAGAAAGTGACAGACAGATATAAAGCACAATCCACTGGAGGTGATTTCACATACCTGTATGAACATTTACAGCTTCCTCCATTTTATTTGAGCAACATTTCTGACCTTCCTAATGCCGCGTACACACGGTCGTTTTTTTGCGATGAAAAAAAAACGACGTTTTTTGTGAAGTAAAAAACGACGTTTTTGAAACGTCACTTTCAAAGACGATGTTGCATACACATCATCGTTTTTTTCACAAAAAACGAGGTTACGTTCACCACACTTTTCCATTGAAGCCCGCTTCATAACTAGCTTCTGGGCATGCGCGGGTTGAAAAACGTCGTTTTAAACGACGTTTTTGCTACACACGGTGACTTTTTGTGAAACAAAAAACGACGTTTTGAAAAACGACACAAAAAATTCAAGCATGTTGGAATTTTTTTTTTGTCGTTTTTTTGAAGACAAAAAACAACGTTTTGCCCACACACGATCAATTTAAATGAAGTTTTTAAAAACGTCGTTTTTTTTCATCGCAAAAAACGACCGTGTGTACGCGGCATTATAGTGCTGACGCTCTCGCCTCTCACACATCCCTACTTCCCATACTGCAAGTCAGTTAACTATATTAGGCTATGAGGAATCTGTTCTGTCCAACTGTGTATGAGTAGAGTTAAATTGCAGTATTCCGTGTAAACATGAATAATTCATATTTTTATTCTATGGTAATGTGATATGTCATTTCCATGAACAATAAAAATAAAATGAAACTGGTTTCAATGAATGTTTTTATTCTAATCTGTCACCCCTTTTGCTTGAATAACTGGGACTAATATGATTACCTACACAGTTACAGGCAGTTCTGCCAAATGAAACAGATGTCAAGGTCAAACTGAAGACTCGGAGGACATACTGTAAAATGAAAACCTCATTTATGAGAAATGACAAAAGGATCAGCTCACAGTCACATAAAATTAAATACTTATTTGAATTATGATTTACTTTAGCTTATTTGAACTGAAAGGCTGTATAATGGCAGTGTTCTTACTGTACATACATCAATATATATCTTATTATTTAGCTCATTCTTAACATATCACTGGTGTTAACTACCTGCAGAATGAAAAATTTAACAAACATCAGTTAACATAATTTATAAAATGATGAGAATAGATGTATAGACACTTTAACGCATTATGTAATATGTGGGTGCTATATAAACACCAGACAAAAAATATTCATGTCTAATGTACTTTGTGCCATTGTTATTTTAGCCCTGGTTCACACTGGGCTGCAGGAGTGAAATCGCGCGATTTCAGCTGAAATCACGCGATTTCACTCCCTCTGGCAGTCCCGATTTTGGCGCGATTTAGGAGACATCTGTGCAGGGTTCTGCACAAATGTCAATGTAAATCGCGTACTGAAATCGGTGCAGCGCCGCAGATGCGGGGTCGCACCGATTAGGACGGTGTCATTGCCGCCAATTGCCACCGATTTGAGAAGCGATTTCACACGTCTTTAGGGTTGATTTACTAAAGGCAGATAGTACTTTGCATAGAAAGGGAGGACCTTCACCATGCCAACATCCAATATATATATATAGATAAGGATTAAGAAACTAAAAAAATAGGAGGACTTTGTGGGCACATAATGAGAGGAAACCTGAATAAAAAATTATAAATGTTATCACAAATTAGTTAAAAAACATAGGAACATACAAACAATACTCTGTATACAAAAGTTGCGTCCTTTTTTCCCCCACAAATAGAGCTTTCTTTTTGTGCTATACAAGAAGAGCGACAATTTAGAAAAAAAAAATATATATTTTTAACTTTTTGCTATAAAAAGTTATTAAAAAAGTTATTAAAAAAAAAAAAAACTGATTTCTTCTTCAGTTTAGGCCAATATATATTCTTCTACATTTTTTTGTTAAAAAAAATTGCAATAAGCGTATATTGATTGGTTTGCGCAAACGTTATAGCAATTACAAACTATGGGAAAGATTTATAGCATTGTTATGGCATTTTTATTATTATTATTTTTTTACTAGTAATGGTGGTGATCCGCGATTTTTTGCAGTCTTGCAACATTGCGGCAGACAGATTTGAAACTTTTGACACATTTTTGAGACCATTGACATTTATACAGATCAGTGCTAAAAAAATGCACTGATTACTGTGTAAATGTCACTGGCAGGAAAGAGGTTAACACTAGGGGGGCAAACAAGGGGTTAAATATGTGTTCCCTCAGTGTGTTATAACTGTATGGGTATATGAATAGGAAGAAGAGACATTTCGCTGTTCCTACTTACTAGGAACAAGCGACATGTCTCCTCTCCTCTGACAGCACAGGGATTTGTGTGTTTACACACACAAATCCCGCGTTGGCGCTCGTTTGTCGTTCAAACCACACATGTGAGGTGTCGCCGAGTGCGTTAGAGCAACAATTCTAGCACTAGACCTCCACTGTAACTTTAAACTGGTAACCTGTAAAAATTTTAACGCGTCGCCTATGGAGATTTTTAAGTAACAAAGTTTGGCGCCATTCCATGAGTTTGCACACTTTTAAAGCATGACATGTTAGGTATCTATTTACTTCGGCGTAACATCATCTTTCATATTTTACAAAAAAATTGGGCTAACTTTACTGTTTTGTTATTTTTTAATTCATGAAACCATTTTTTTTTACCAAAAAAAAGGCGTTTGAAAAATTATTGCGCAAATACCGTACAAGATAAAAAGACCGCCATTTTATTTCCTAGAGTGTCTGCTAAAAAAAAATATATAATGTTTGGGGGTTCTGAGTAATTTTCTACCAAAAGAATGATGAGTTGTACATGTAGGAGAGACATGCCAGAATAGGCCCGGTATGGAGGTAGGTTTTAAAGCCCTGTATTGAAGTGGTTAAAATATAGGGACGTATACCCATCTGGGCCTGGACTTTTACCGACCTTGATAGTATTAATTCTGTTCTAATTATTCCTTAGAAGTATCGCTGTCTAGCTTAGTTAAACCCTCTTCTGATATGACTGGAAGATTTACTTTCCGTAGATACTGGTCTATTTTATTTCTTCTAAATCGCATATCATCACAGTTTTGGGTGTTGTTTACTTTACATAGTAGTTGGTAATATTCCAGAAAGGTTACTCATGTCTCTCCTTTCTTATCTTTTATTTTCGCTATAAAATTCAGATTCTTTCTAGGTTTAATTACCCCTGCCAGCAACTTCCCTGGTTTATTTCCCATTTCATAATGCATTTTAGCTGATCTATTAACCACTTAAGACCCGGACCAAAATGCAGTTAAAGGACCTGGCCAGTTTTTGCGATTCGGCACTGCATCGCTTTAACTGACAATTGCGCGGTCGTGCAACGTGGCTCCCAAACAAAATTGGCGTCCTTTTTTTCCCACAAATAGAGCTTTCTTTTCTTTTGTGATGTCATTGATTGTGTTTCCCTATATCAGGGAACAGACGATCAATGACAGCGACACAGTGAAGAACGGGGAAGCTGTGTTTACACACAGCTCTCCTCGTTCTTCAGCTCCGGGGACTGATCGTGGGACTCCAGCGGCGATCGTATCCGCAGGTCCCGAGGCCGCGGTCACGGAGCTTTGGACCAGGTCACGGGCACGCGCTGCGGGCACACACCGCAGGCGCGTGCCTGTGACCCACGGCTGGGCACTTAAAGAGGATGTACTGGTACGTGCTTGTGCCCAGCCGTGCCATTCTGCCAACGTATATGTGCAGGAGGCGGTCCTTAAGTGGTTAAATACCCGCTTAGTCTCCTGCTCCAACAAGTCCTTTAATGCTTCTCGTTTTCCTATTAATTCAACCATCACCTTATTATCGTTTATTCCTTTATGTATCTGTTCCAACTCCTGTATTTCCTGTAAAAGACTTTGGCCCAGATTCAGAGAGCCATTACGCCTGTCTAACTGGTGTTAGACTGGAGTAATTTCAAATTACGCGCGTTTTCTAGCTAGTCGAAAACCTCAAACCATGAATAGACGGCTGCGGGCTTCAATTCGACTGGATTACGTGTTCATACGCCTTCGGATCTACTCTGCAATAAAATTGCGGCCACTGGGTGGACTTCCCGTCGTTTTCCGCGTCGGGGTATGCAAATGAGCTTTTGCCGGCGATCCTCGAAATTACGATCTTCAATCGCAATCTCTTACGGCACCTTTAGTCATCTTTTATTTGCGTAACACTATACCAGCTTTTTGCTGCTCTAATATTAGACAGCCCATGTTAAGTATGGCCGTCGTTCCCGCGTCGAATTTCTACGTTTTCCGACGTCTTTTATTATTTTTAACGTAAAATGTCCGGGAATAGGAATGTTCATAAACGACGCTACTCAAACAACGAATGACGCAACAACGTGATTTCGCGCAATGCACGGCGGGAAATTTCTGAACGGAGCATGCGCAGTTCGATCGCCGCGGGGACGCGCTTAATTTAAATGCTTCACGCCCCCTAATCGCGTATTTCGATTACGCGGCGAGAAATAGACTACGCCGCCGTAACGTACGGGCAAAAATCTACCAGGATTCGGTGTAGAGCCTGGTAAAATACGGCAGCGTAGAGTATTTTGATTTCGCAGTGCAATATTAAGTGTATGTGAATCTGGCCCTTTGTTTCTGAGCTAACCATATTTTCCTCCTCTTTCGCTATTAATCTCCCTCTCATAAACATTTTATGGGTTAACCAAAGCACAATGTGGCGATCTTTTCTATATTGTTTTCTTTAAAAAATAAATTCAAGTCTTTTCCAAGTCACCAACTATCCCATGGTTGTATAGGATGGATTCCAAGATTTCTGCCAAATCCTTCAAATCCAACCGGGGCATCATCCAAGAGGGATATTGGTGTTACTTTTGCTCCTAACAACCCTTCTAAAAGCTGATGATCTAGGAAAACATAATTTATTCTTAAATAGGAAGAATGTACTTGGGAGTAATAAGTAAAATCCCTCCCCCTAGGGTGTAGAATTCTCCAGGCCTCTACTAATTACTGTTAATACAATTTTTGTTTGATTATCCTAAGATGTTCCCTTCCGATAGAAAAAGAAAAAAGGTTGAGTATTAAGGGTTGGATAGAGAACAGAATTGAAGTCTCCTGCCATAATCAATTTCCCTTCTCTAAAACCTTCTAATTTATTACATTTTTCAAAAAGAGACAGGGATGGAGATTTGGCCAATAAATATACAGTACAGACCAAAAGTTTGGACACACCTTCTCATTCAAAGAGTTTTCTTAATTTTCATGACTATGAAAATTGTAGATTCACACTGAAGGCATCAAAACTATGAATTAACACATGTGGAATTATATACATAACAAAATCGTGTGAAACAACTGAAAATATGTCATATTCTAGGTTCTTCAAAGTAGCCACCTTTTGCTTTAATTTCTGCTTTGCACACTCTTGGCATTCTCTTGATGTGCTTCAAGAGGTAGTCACCTGAAATGGTCTTCCAACAGTCTTGAAGGAGTTCCCAGAGATGCTTAGCACTTGTTGGCCCTTTTGCCTTCACTCTGCGGTCCAGCTCACCCCAAACCATCTCGATTGGGTTCAGGTCCGGTGACTGTGGAGGCCAGGTCATCTGGCGCAGCACCCCATCACTCTCCTTCTTGGTCAAATAGCCCTTAACACAGCCTGGAGTTGTGTTTGGGGTCATTGTCCTGTTGAAAAATAAATGGTCCAACTAAACGCAAACCGGATGGAATAGCATGCCGCTGCAAGATGCTGTGGTAGCCATGCTGGTTCAGTATGCCTTCAATTTTGAATAAATCCCCAACAGTGTCACTAGCAAAGCACCCCCACACCATCACACCTCCTCCTCCATGCTTCACGGTGGGAACCAGGCAGGTAGAGTCCATCCGTTCACCTTTTCTGCGTCGCACAAAGACGCGGTGGTTGGAACCAAAGATCTCAAGTTTGGACTCATCAGACCAAAGCACAGATTTCCACTGGTCTAATGTCCATTCCTTGTGTTCTTTAGCCCAAACAAGTCTCTTCTGCTTGTTGCCTTTCTTTAGCAGTGGTTTGGAGCAGCAACACCAAGGAAAGGTCCTGCCCTCCATCTATGCAAGGTACTGGCCGCAGTATGACGTACGAATGCTGTTGTTGGGGGAACAACCGAAGCAGGAGTGGATAGCCGAGTTAAGCAGGCTGATCCGGGCAGAGATGCAGCTGGATGAGAGCTACAGAGCCCTCCGGTGGTATGTAGCCCAAGAGTGCCCGTGGTCAGCGGATGACAGCCCCACAGAAGGCTATGACTATGATGGCCTGGGATTGTTGTATTGGAGGATGTCCAGTGATCCCGACTTTGGGGATGATCGGGAGTGGCGCTTGGAGGACATAATGGAGCACAGAGAGGAAAAATTGTAATATCTCGGGAGGCCACTGGTCACAGGAAGATTTGGAATTTCTGGCCATTCGGGAATGGGAGCTGGAGGTCGCCTACAGACAGCTGCTAGACTCGGCTCAGCAGCAGGGTGGGGCTCCCATTGCCTGGGACTATGAGGAAAGTTCAGATGACAACTGTGAACTCCTGGCTGATGAATCGGCAGTGGAAAATATGGAGATTTTCATCCCTAAAGCCGAAGCGGATGGTGTGGAGTTCCAGGGAGCCGGGGCGGTTGGCCCCCCTCTCCAGCAACGAGCTGAGGTGGTAAAGCTTTTACCCCCAGCTGAATCACTGGCAACAGAGCAGGGTACCCCAAGCCTCTGCTCCCAACTACCAGAAGAGGGGGACCCTGTGGTAGTGGATGGGACTGTGGTCTCCACCCACAGCAACACAGCGGAAGAGCTGGCTACAGAACAGAGGGTCATAGGCCTCTGCTCCTTACTAACAGAAGAGGGGGTTCCTGGGGTAGTGGATGGGACTTCAGTCTCCACTGGCACAACCCCAGAAAATGGTACAGGACTGGGACAGGAGGATGTCTGCTTTGCTTTGCAAGCACCGGGGGGTTTTCACCAAGCACCAGTGGATGGGACTTCAGTCTCCACTGGTATACCCCAGGAAGGGGGGGCAGTTGGCCCAGACCCCCAACAGCATGATGGACTGAGCCCAGCTACCCTGCCTTCTCCCCAGCGGCAGGCGTGTTCTCTGAGAGAGGCAGAGGTTGGCGGGGTGAGTAATGCTCAGTTTGGAGCCATTTATTTGGGGTACAGTATGGATACCAGCATTGGAGGACGGGAACTACTGAGTCAACCCGTTTGGGGTTACCACCTGTGTCCGTCTCCCACCGAAAGGGGAGAGATGTAACGGAATGCACCATGACAGACTGAGATATTCCTATGTCTAGGGTCACCTTATGTCCACTAGGGCCATAGGGTGACAAAGAATCATAATTCATATGTTACAGAAGACATTAATAAGGGACATTAATAATAATTCATGCTTGCAGGATGTCTTCAAATATCAAAAGCTTTTAGCTATGCAATCTGGGCACACATGCTTTTGAAAGGTGTTAATTCAGGTCAGCCAGCCAGTGAGTCATACCTTTGTATAATATGCTATTGAAATATCTGAAGGTGTGGATTGCACCCACTCTTACAAGACTCTGCCATTGTGTGATAAAGCTGTATAGATAACTTATTCAACTAGATGTCTGTGTTATTATTCAAGGTTAATTGAACCCTATTGAAGATAGGGTGCCGACCGGTCTACATGGTTAGCTTACCTGAATGCCTTTTAGAGTGTGATTGAAGCCCCCCATGGTGTGAAGGGGGGTGGAGATTGCATTGTCCTGTGATTAACTGTATTATGCTGTACTGGATATAAGCAAGCTAAGGAAACTAATAAATTGTCATATCTTTGGAAGCAAGAACGGAGCTCTGTCTCGTCTTATTCTGGGAAAGGATATGGATCGTGTATGCAATATTGTCGGAGTGTGTCAGATAAGCTTGTCGTGGATGGATGGAGGTTGTAAGCGGTGGTGACCGTTACAGGAGGCGACCGTGAAGTTGTATTTTCAAAGAGACACAGCAAGACAGAAAAAGTTCCAATAAATCCAATTGAATATCTCAGGACACTGAACACTAGAATGTAAAACTAAAAGGGGGGGGCAAGACCCCAATGTTTAAAAATTAAGAAAAATATAAGAAAACATTTAGCAATCTAAGATCCCAATCCTCCTAATATATGGGGATCCAAAACTTGCAACTGCAAAATATGGAGAATCACATATGTAGGCATGTGGGTTAAAAGAAAAGGCTCATAGCTCAATGTATAGCGCAATCATCAGGATATCTACATCAAGGTTGTGTTACACCATAATCTCAGAAGTACATCAAAGAAAGGAGACCCTTACATGCCGCATACATAGGCAAAGAGCAAACTTAGCAAAAAGAGTGGAAGAGAAGATTTGAAACAGGATAAGATAAGGTATTATTACTAAACAATAATATACCTGACAATGTGGTCACTCTGTAATCCAGCCAAATGTCTGCTGGTTTAGCTGGCATTCAATACCCCCCCACTCGCTCGGAATTCTGATGTCACTGAGTGTGTAAGGACAGAAGACACCCACCACGCATGCGTCAATATACAGTGCCGCCTAACCTACATACCCAAGAGGTACTAGCAGCAGAGGAAAATCGCTGTGACTTTGACCTCGCACGCCGTCAAATGACGCCGTCCAGAGCAGGACAAAGCCCTCGAAGGGTCCAATGACAAGACAGCCAGCATGATCTGGGATGGGCTAAAGCAGAGCTGAGAAACAGAAAACGAGTTGTGGCAAATAAAGGGAATGTAAAGCAGAAGCATATAGCGGGCTTCAGAGGAATGAAGCCCTGGGTTCTTATAAAGCTGGAACACCTGGCCCAATGATCACAGGACCATGACAGGACTAAGAGGGAGGGAAAGAAAATTTCTCTTTCCATTCCATCCTTGCCCAACCATCCGAGCGGGAGAAGTCCCCCCAAACAGTCAAATACATCTCCAATGGTGAACCTGCCATCGGAAGATGTAGGAAATATATACAGGACATAATCCCCCCAAAAAGAGGGCAAATCATAATAACATAAACCAAATAAACTATTGTTTATGAATTGAATGACAGCAGTAAAAAGAAAAAAAAGGTTCTATAAATAATTCCAATAGGCCTATTATCTTGACACATTACAAACAACATAACCCGATACAAAAATAGTCAAAAAAAAAAGAAAGGGGGTGGAGGAAATGGGAAAGAAAGGGAAGGGAAAAGGGACAAAAGGAAAGGGAAGGGAAGGGAAAGTGGCCCATATGTCAGCAACAACAGTCATATTAGGCCCATCATCGTGGAGACGTAAGAAGAGGGAAAGAATAAATAAATTCACTTGCTTGATCAAACGAAGAAGAAAACAAGGGTAGCCATGAACCATGAGCCATGGAGAAGGAATACACTTCTAACCACATTCCAGGAATATTCCATTCTACTAACAATACATTTACTAAAACCCCCCCACCCTCGACCCTCCCACCTTTACATTGAAACCAATGTTATGACCTGCCAAGCTGCCAACAGTATTTTTTACTTTCTGTATAAAACACATCCAATAAATAAATGTATCAATTTAGGCCAATATGTATTATGCTACATATTTTTGGTAAAAAATCGCAATAAGGGTATATTGTTTGGTTTGTGCAAAAGTTATAGTGTCTACAAACTATGGGATAGATTTATGGACTTGCAGCGATACTCACAAAGGAGCTGCTTAAGTCTGTTCAGTCTGGGGGGCGTGGCCTGCGCGCGACAGAGATGGCTGCTTAGGCTTTTTGCTCTGTCAGAGACCTGGGGAATCCGGCGACATCCCAGGCACCCAAGCGAGCATCCGCAGCTCTAAGTTACCTCTGCACCTCAGGGGGAACCCACCCGATGCAGTCCCGTAAGTGCAAGGAGGAGAGATACCCGAAGAAGCTCACGGACTTCTTCACCATGCTGTCCACAGAACGGGAGACATGGCAAGATGGCGCCGACGGCACTCAAGCTCAGGCCTCATTGCCGTACACAGACTTGCCTGACAACAATCCGGACCCATGGGGGGATGAGGCAGCACCATTGCAGAACATGGATCGATCCCTTCTCAGCCCAGCTTCTCTCAGCCCGGCCAAAGCAAGGATGAGACTGGACCCAGCAGCGCAGGCCTCTAACGATGAGGAGAACAGAGCACAGCAGGAGCAGGTAGGCCTCAACTTAACATCTCACATCGCAAACTTCCCCACATCAGGACAACCAGTCCTCAATTCCACAATGAAGGACATTCTCCTCTCCCTTCAGTCATCCTTCATGTTAAACCTGTCAGCCATGATCAAAAGCTTTACAACAGAGCTGCTGGGAATGGGAGACAGAGTACAGCATATAGAATATAAAATGGAGGAATGCACTTTAACTGTATATGATCTTATAGACGCATGCAAAAAGCAATCGGAGGAAACCGATTGGATCAAAGCTAAGATCGCAGATCTCAAAAATCGATCAAGGAGAAACAATGTAAAGATTAGGGGGGTGCCAGAATCCATCCTCCCAGCTGATCTCCAAAAATTTGCGAGGAAAATGATTGCTAAATTACTCCCAGATGTGTCACAGTTTGAACGTATTATTGACCGTATAAATCATATACCCAAGCCTAAGCATTTAGAGACCCCTATCCCCAGAGATGTCCTCATGAAAATACACTTTTTTCCTACAAAAGAGAAACTGCTTGCGAAAGCTAGATTAACTCCTGAGCTCCTGGCACCATATAATGGGATCCATCTGTACGCAGACCTGTCTCAGTACACACTCAGCATGAGAAGGCAAATGAAAACAATCACTAAAGCCCTAAAAAAACACAAAATTCCATACAAATGGAGTCATCCTGCAACCCTGGTAATTACCAATAATGGCACGACAACTGTCATTACAAATCCCAAAGACGGACTGCGGCTGCTCCATTCATGGGGCATAATCCCTGAATTGACCCCTGAGGAACAGAATTCAATTGCTGAGCCCAGACTACAGAGAGCAAGACGTAGCGGGCGCTACACTTATAAAAAAAATGATGTGCCTTTCAACGCCTTAATTTCCAGTAACCAATCTCCCCGGTCCTCTGCCCTGCTAGTTCGCATCTGATTTAACTTTCACCTAAGTTGTGTCGCCATTCTGCTTCAAACTGCTGATTGTATGAGTTTTGTTATTGCTCACTCCTTCTCAGCTGTACGTTTGCGAGCTGTTTAGTTTCTGTTTTTCTTTTGTATTGTTTTTTTTAACCGTCACCCACGGCTGTGGGTGCAGTGCATTTTTCTATAGTGGCAGAAGACAATAGTACCAATAAGAGGGAGTTGGTACATCCGCATTCTTTTGAACTTAATTGTACGTTATATTGACTGTTTC
Source organism: Rana kukunoris (assembly GCA_029574335.1). Lineage (NCBI taxonomy): Eukaryota > Metazoa > Chordata > Amphibia > Anura > Ranidae > Rana > Rana kukunoris. Next base: position 441,998,694 of record CM056049.1, read on the forward strand.
TTTCTTCTACTAGTACAACGCCAGCTAATTCGCTTTGACAGGACCATCTTCACCAGAGAACCAACTACCATATCCATCTTCCATGACAGAGCGACGACGATCCCACTTCTCCATCCCAACAGTGAGTGTTACCTCACACCACATTGCCTAGCATCATTTAATAATGGCCACAACCATTCTGACTCTCAACGTTAAGGGCATGAACCAACCCGCCAAAAGGTCTTCCTTTTTTTGAAGTTTAAAATCTCTTCGATTCCATTTAGAGAATGGACGTGGCGTCTGAATGATGCTTTACTGGTAAATCCAGAATGCTCTACCTATATTGCGGAAACTATTTCAAACTTTTTGGTAGACCATGCCTTAGACTCTACTGCACTTTCCATTCAATGGGATGACCTGAAAGCAGTCTTGAGAGGGTCTTTTATGCAACTAGGTGCCCGCTTGAAAAATAAGCGATTAGCAGCCATTACAACGGCGGTCCAAAAGCTTAGAACCTTAGAAACAGAACATAAGCTCTCAAATACGACAGAAACTCTACTGGAGGTAGCCTCAGCCCGCACATGCCTGCGCAATCTATGTGAATCCTCGGCTCGCTCATATACGAGTAAATTGGCACTGTATCAGTACAAATTTTGTGATAAATGTGGGAAGTCATTGGCTCGGTCCCTAAATCCACATCAGACCCCTACTTTTATTTCACAGCTTGAGGGACCAAATGGAGAAATTATATCCTCACCTTCTTTAATCATGAAAACATTCAGCGATTTCTACCAGTCTCTATATAATTATATAATATACCTCCATAACAATCTTTAAGCTCACCTGATACTGAAGAGGATAATGTGGCATCCTATATAGCAGATACTTCGTTACCTACTTTGGACGAAGATATGGTAGAAGAATTAGAAACCCCAATTACTGAGGAAGAGGTCGCTAAGGCTATCGCTAATACCCCGGTGGGTAAAAGTCCAGGCCCTGATGGCTTTACGCCTAAATTTTATAAGCATTTTGCTTCTCTTCTTACTCCTTTTCTGACTCAGGTATTTAATTCTATAGCAAATGGGTCTACCTTTCCTAAACAAACGATGGAAGCACATATCTCATTCATTCCGAAGCCAGACAAAGATCTTTCGCTATGTGCAAACTATAGACCTATATCTCTAATTGGTATTTTCTAAGATTTTAGCAAGTCACCTACAACCATTATTGCCTTAATTAATACATCTAGACCAGGCTGGCTTTGTCAGTGGTTGAGAGGCTAGAGATAACGTGCTTAAAGCCCTCCTGCTGACAAACTATGCCCGTACTCAAGATATCCCTCTATGCCTGCTAACTGTTGATGCCGAAAAGGCATTTGACGTTTTTACGATCATCTCTTCCACAGATAGGCATAGGTCCCTATATGATAGCACGGATTATGTCCTTATACCTAACACCATCAGCTAGAATTAGGGTGAATGGATCCTTATCCCCTGCTTTTTCCATTTTTAATGGAACACATCAGGGTTGTCCCTTATCACCCTTGTTATATGTTATTACGATGGAACATCTGGCAAACGCATTGCGAAAAAACGAAAACATAACTGGTGTTCAGGTTGGCCCCCTACATACAAAATTCCCTCTTTTTGCAGAAGATTTGCTCTTATTTGTAACAAAATCAGATACTTCCTTTCTTTCTATACTCCTAGAATTTCAGAGATTTAGTGAGGTTAGCAATTTTAAAGTTAATTACAATAAATCAGAACTTCTTAATATATCTTTATCGCAAACAAATTTGAAGCGAATATCGAAGAATTTTTCTTTTAGGACCTGTTCGGTGTCGATTCGATACTTAGGGATTAATACCCCAGCCTCAACATCACAATTATACTCTTTAAATTTTCTCCCGATGCTCCATAAAATCCAAACGACTTTGACATCCTATGCACTTAAGAGAGTTTCATGGTTTGGTAGAATTAATACCCTTAAGATGGATATACTCCCTTGTCTTTTATATTTATTCCAAATGATCCCAATTCATCTCCTAGCCGTGTACTTTCGTAAAATCCATCGTCTATTTTCCAAGTTTATATGGAACTCAGCCCAGTCTAGAATTAGCTTTGCGACATTATCCCTTCTGAAAAACAAAGGAGGAGTAGGGGTACCAGATGTCTCCATTTATCATAAAGCAACTATATTAACACGTATTACTGACCACCATTCCTCATCCAAGTTATGGGTACAACTGGAGGGTCAGATCTTTGTGCCATTCCTTGGACTTCGCCTATTCTACAAAGGGCCTCTCAATTCCAGCAGATCTCACTAGGCAAACATTACACATATGGGATCGTATGATACCCATTTATAAAATATCAAAACAATTGAGCCCCATGACTCCTTTGGAACGCCAGACTTTTTACCAGCCTGACACTCAACTACGTTTGGCCCCTGGTACAAACAGGAGCATAGAAGAATTGCTCAAGTCCTCCAGTCAGATTCATTTTTAATGGTAGACTCCTCATCTACAATGATCTCTCATAACCCTGCGCAGTGGCTACAGAGACATCAAGCTTTATGTTATATACGATCGATCCCATCAAAACACGATATATGTGCTAAACCAACTGCATTTGAATCCTTGCTCCTGCAAGAAGAACCAATATCACACTCGATCTCTGCAATATACTCTATTCTTCTACTATCAATCCATTCAGATCTCCCCCCGTATACACGAAAATGGGAAAAAAGACCTCCAAGAGACTAACTTTATCGGACTGGCAAAAAAGCTTTATTTTGACCCATAAAATGTCGATAGCTACAAGAACGCAAGAGAAGGCATATAAACTGATGAGCAGATGGTACAGGTGTCCCTCTACTATCCATCAAATTAACCAGGATATATCTGATATCTTCTGGCGCTGTCATGAGTCAAAGGGAAATATGCTCCATATCTGGTGGGAGTGTTCCCTGGTGAGAGGGTTTTGGAAACATATCTTTGACTTATATGGAAAACTAGTGGATATTACTATCCACACATCACCCAGAGTGGCTCTCTTAACCATGATTCCAGGATCTTTAAAGAAAGCAAAGGAGGATGTGATTAGATACTTCCTTGCTGCAGCTAGAGCAGTTATCCCGTGACACTGGAAGACAACGACAGTAATTTCCCTGGGGGAATGGGCAATTGGAATGGACTCTACTAGAGATTTAGAAGGTATGTTGGCACGGGAACTGGGAAGAGAAGAACAGTTCTCCCGAACATTGGTCAGTTTGTTCCAAATTTAGACAGTCAGCTGAGTTTCTAATATGGGTTAAAGGGAACCCTACCATTGTGTAGCTACGTTGAAGTGATTATGATTATTAATGTTTTTGCAAAAAAAAAATGTCCCCTTCTTTTTTATGGAGTTTTTTTTTTCCCTTTTCCCCCCTTTTTTTTTTTCTTTTTTTTTTTGTGTTTTCCCTTCCTTTCTTCATATGTTGGTACGAAGATATGCTTAGAAGATATGTAAGAATATATATTGTATTCTACTAGTATACGTAGATTGTCTTCAGTTATATATATCTGTTGTGCATAGAGTAAAACCCCTGTAATACTTTTATAAAATAATAAAATAATATTGTAAATACAAAAGGTCTTCCTTATGGAAAACCACACTTTCTCTCGGAAGCGATATCTTATGCGTCCAAGAAACACACTTCGCCCAAGACGCTGCCCCCAAGTGCCAACATAAATCTTTTCCGCATGTCTACAAAGCTTGCTATTCAAAGAAACAATGTGGGGTTCTAATTGCTATTAGAGATACTCTAGCCTTTCAACTTTACCAATGCGTTTCAGATCCAGAAGGTCGTTTCCTAATTCTTGTATGTACCATTGATAACGTCAACTACACAATTGCAAACATCTATGCCCCAAACCACAGACAGATCCAGTTCCTGAAAAGGATGAAGAAAGAGATTCAGGCAGTTCAGCACGGACACCTGCTAATTTGTGGTGACTTTAACCAAATACCTGACTATGACCTGGACTCTTCATCTGGCCTAGGGATGAGATTCGCGTTCGATGCGAACACATGTTCGCATCGAACATTGCCGGTTCGATCGTTCGTCGAAAACTAACAAAACTGGTCGTTCGCGCCAAAATCGAATGACGCGCAACGGCCCATAATTCACTGCGGCGTTGCGCGCTGATGATTGGCCAAGCATGCACCATGACCCCGCATGCTTGGCCAATCACAGCGCCCAAAAAACTAAGAGACCTAATTGGCCAAAGCCTGGGTGCTTTGGCCAATTAGGCCTCAGGGCTTTAGCACACGCCCCACACTATAAAAGGCCGCCTCCCGGGCGGCCTTGTGTAGTGTGTTCCGGCTTGCTTTCAGAGAGAGAAGTCAGACAGACAGTGAGTTAGAGAGAGATAGATAGATAGAGACACAGGGCCAGATTCAGATAGGACTTATGCCGGAGTATCTCGAGATGTGCCGCCTATGTCTAAATTTGCGCCAGAATATCTATGCACCGTACCCACAGAACTAGATACGCACCAAAATAGGCTATTCCCGACTGGCCTAACTTGCTTACACCTGCACATCCTAGGTGCACATTTATGCCGGATGCATCTGGCAAACGCATTGATTTCCTATGCAAATATGCAAATGAGGGAGATACGCCGATTCCCGAACATAGGCCCGTTCGGCACAGGCTACGCGCGGTGTGCCTAAGCTGTTTGGCCGGCCTAAAGTTACCCCTCATAAAGCAGGGGTAACTTTGCACCAGACTTGTTCAAGTCAGCTGGAGAGCAGCTTCAGCAGCAACGTTACAGACAAGCTGAGCAACCACACTTGCAGGACAACACATGGCAGCCGTGGTCCTAGCACTACTAATGGGTCCCCCATCAGGGGGGTACAGGCAGTACACCTGTAAGGGGCCCGGGGGTCACCAGGGGCCCAAATGGGAACCCCCTTAAAAAAAAAGAAACCTTTTTTTTCTTTTAGGGGTCCGGAGGCCACCAGGGCCCCAGATGGCAACCTCCCTTTTTTTTTTATATAAAAATAAATTACCAAATAAAGGGGGCTTTCCACCCGGAACCTCTGGGCCCTTTAATAATAATAATGATAATAATAATTATATATATATTTTTGTCCGAAAGGCACTGGCCGTGAACTTGTTCTGCATACAGACGGCAGAACTTTTTCAGCCAACATTCACGAAACGACGTTGTTTTTCTGCTCTTTTGTCCGATGGAGCGTACAGACGGTTTGATTATACGACAAAACACGTCCATCGGAATATTCAATCGGGTGTGCGATTCTTTAGCCTGTAGGGTTTTCAATATTGGGTTGGCTCACCCTTTGCAGCTATAAAAGCTTCAACTCTTCTGGGAAGGTCGTCCACAAGGTTTAGGAGGGTGTCCATGGGAATGTTTGACCATTCTTCCAGAAGTGTATTTGTGAGGTCTGGAACTGATGTTGGACAAGAAGGCCCGGCTCACAGTCTCCGCTCTAATTCATTCCAAATGTGTTCTATCGGGTTGAGGTCAGGACTCTGTGCAGACCAGTCCAGTTCCTCCACCCCAAACACACTCATTTATGTCTTTATGGTCCTTGCTTTGTGGACTGATCCAAATCATTTGATAAAAGGGGGGTTATGGTTTGGGGTTGTTTTTCCGGGGTTGGGTTTGGCCCCTTAGTTTCATGGAAGGGAACTCTTAAGGCGTCAGCATACCAAGACATTTTGGTAAATTTCATGCTCCCAACTTTGTAGAAAAACTTTTGGGGACGGCACCTTCCTGTTCCAACATGGCTGCTCACCAGTGCACAAAGCAAGGTCTATAAAGACACGGATGAGCAAGTTTGGGGTGGAGGAACTTGACTGGCATGCACAGAGTGACCTCAACTCGATAGAACACCTTAGAAATGAATTAGAGCAGAGACTGCAAGCCAGGCCTTCTTGTCCATCAAAAAAATAATAAAAATAAAAAAAATATATTTTTTTATAAAAATAAAATAAAAAAAGGGGGGTTCCCATCCGGGCCCCTTACAGGTGTACTGCCTGTACCCCCTGATGGTGGCCCTGGTCATAAGTCTCCATTGCTGTTATGAGGGCAGACATCTCCTGGGTGTTAAAGTTTTTTTTCCTCCTATGCCTGTGGGGAATGGGAGCAGCCATCTCACAGCAAATGTACCTTCCCTGGGGGGGGGGGGGGGAATAAAACTGGATGTACTTTTGCATCGGCTGGGTGTAAGTTGGACCGGCGTATCTCTGTAAGTTGGGCCGGCATAGTTGTGAGCATGCTCACAAGGGAATGAACGTACTGAGCATTCTCCGTCCAAGATACCCTGGGCCTAAATCACTAGACCATTAATTTGCATAACGTCACACCCACTTGCAGTTGCACCGGCTTACGACGAAGAAATTAAGTTACGCCGGCGCAAAGTTAGGTGCAAGTGCTTTATGAATACTGTAGTTGCCTCTCTGAGTTACATCGGCGTAGTGTATCTGAGATACGCTACGCCCGCCTAAAGATAGGCAATTCTATCTGAATCTGGCCCACAGTGGGCCAGATTCTCAGAGGCGTTACGACGGAGTATCTCAGATACCCCGTTGTATCGCCTTTTTTTTGTCCTCGTATCTATGCGAGTGATGCTTAGCATCACTTTTGCATAGATACGCTTCTACATCCGACAAGTGTAAAGCATTACACTTTCGGATCGTAGGTGTAATGACAACTCCGGACACTAGGTGGCCTTCACGTTGTTTTTTCATTTGCATATGCAAATGAGGCTAGTACGGCGATTCCCGAACGCTTTTACGCCGCCCCGTCGTCGCGTACGTCGTTTACGGACTCGTAAGGTTACCCCAGCTTCTATGTGGAGTAACCTTACGAAGTTCCGTCGGATGCCGTCGGGTGCCGTCGGACGCCATGTTAAGTATGGCGTCGGGTCAGCGTCGGCTTTTTCCGTCGCTTACGTCGTTTTACTAACTCGTTCGCGAATAGGGACTTGCGTAAATGACGCTCACATCGTTTTGACGTCGGTTTCAACGACGCTTCCCGACGTGAGCTGGAGCATGCGCACTGGGCTTTTTCCCCCGGCCGGCGCATGCGCAGTTCGTTCGACGCGGGGGCGCGCTTAATTTAAATACAAGCCGCCCCATTTGAATTGCGCGGGTTTACGCTTGGCGATTTACGAGACGCCGGCGAAAACTACGGAGCAAGTGCTTTGAGAATAAAGCACTTGCTCTAGTACGCAGCGGCGGCGTAGTGTAAATGGCTTACGCTACGCCGCCGAAAATATATGAGAATCTGGCCCAGTGTCTTTTCTACTAGATAGATAGATAGATAGATAGATAGATAGATAGATAGATAGATAGATAGATAGATAGATAGGGCCAGATTCTCTAAGAATTCCGGCGGCGTAGCGTAAGCCAGTTACACTACGCCGCCGCATCGTACTACAGCAAGTGCTTTATTCTCTAAGCACTTGCTCCGTAGGTTTCGCCTGCGTCGCGTAAATCGCGCAGCGTAAACCCGCGCAATTCAAATGGGTGGCTTGTATTTAAATTAAGCGCGCCCCCGCGTCGAATGAACTGCGCATGCGCCGGCCGGGGAAAAAGCCCAGTGCGCATGCTCCAGCTCACGTCGGAAAGCGTTGTTGAAACCGACGTGATCGACGCTTACGCAATGCCCTATTCGCGCACGAGTTAGTAAAACGACGTAAGCGACGGAAAAAGCCGACGCTGACCCGACGCCATACTTAACATGGCATCCGACGGGACCCGACAGCATCCGACGGTACTTCGTAAGGTTACTCCACATAGAAGCTGGGGTAACCTTACGCAAACAAAAACGACGTACGCGACGACGGGGCGGCGTAAAAGCGATAGAGAATCGGCGTACTACCGCATTTGCATATGCGAAAACAACGTAAAGGCCACCTAGTGGCCGGAGTTGTCATTACACCTACGATCCGCAAGTGTAATGGTTTTACACTTGTCGGATGTAGAAGCGTATCTATGCAAAAGTGATGCTTAGCATCACGCGCATAGATACGAGACAAAAAAAATGGCGATACGACGGGGTATCTGAGATACTCTGTCGTAACGCCGCTGAGAATCTGGCCCATAGATAGATAGATAGGACCAGATTCAGAAAGACTTGCGCTGGAGTATATCGCTATGCGCCGCGTAACTGTCAAGATGCGCCGTAGTATCTATGCGGCAATACCCACCAAACTAGATGCGACAGAAAACGGGCTTTCTCCGACCGGCTTAACTTTCCTTCGCCAGAGTATCGTAAGCGCATATTTTCGCTTGGCGCATTCATCGCGCCTATTGATTTCCCAATCAAATATGCAAATAAGGGAGATATGCTGATTCGCGAACGGATTAGCACCAGACGCTGGCTACATCCACCGCGCGTAAGTCGTCCGTCTGTCGCAAAGTTATTCCTATAAATAGCTGCTTTATCTTTACTCCTGACGGCCACTGGTCAGTAGGAGAGCAGCTACAGCAGCAGCGTTACCGACGAAAATAGCAAGCTGAACAACCACACTTGCAAGGACAACACCTCTGTGTGCCAACATGCCAGGGGCAGCCGTGGTCCTAGCACTACTAATGGGTCCCCCGGTACGGAGGAGGCGGGCACGTGAGAGGATATACCGCATGCGCATGAGCCTCTTTGGCATGGGTGATGAGGAGGTGTATCGCCTCTTCAGATTCAGCCCAGATGCAATACTTGAACTAACCACAACCCTGCAGGATGACATCACCAGCAAGACACACCGCTCACAAGCAGTGCAGCCACTGGTGAAGGTCCTGGCAACACTCCATTTCCTTGCAAGTGGATCATTCCAGCGTACAAGTGGAGTGGTGGCTGGGATGTCACAGTCCACCATGAGCAGATGTGTGCACCAGGTTGTCCCCGCAATCCTCAGACGCATGTCCAACCAAATCATCAGACCCACCTCTGAGGACCTGCGGCTGAAGGCAATTACAGATTTCTACACAATTGCCAGATTCCCACGCACCGTGAGGGCCATTGATTGCACACATGTGGCCCTACAGCCCCCCAGTGCCACAGAGCACATATACCGCAATCGGAAGCATTGGCATTCCATCAACGTACAGGTGATAGCCGATGCCCAACGCCTCATATGGCACGTCCGTGCCAAACACCCCGGGTCCAGCCATGACAGCTACATCTACAATCAGAGCCCCATCCCAATGGAATTCGAACAGAATGTGTATGGGGACAGCTGGCTGGTTGGTGAGTGACATGGGTGACAGGCATGACTTCCCCCCCCCCCCATGATGCACACATCACAAGGGGCACATGCATGACTAACATCCTCCTGTCTTTTCCCTTACAGGTGACTCTGCATATGCACTGGGACCCCATCTAATGACTCCTTTCCGGAACCCCCAAACCAGAGGAGAGAGAAGATACAATGCGGCACATATCAAAACTCATGCAGTGGTGGAGCAAACATTTGGGCTCCTGAAGTCCCGTTTCCGATGCCTGGATAAGTCTGGGGGGGCCCTTTTGTATTCCCCTACCTTCGTGTGTCAGATCATCGGTGCATGTTGCATTCTGCACAACTTTGCCATGAGAAAGGGCCTGCAGATTGACATACTTGATGACCTGACCCCCCAACCAGACAGCCCCCCCCTGCCAGAGGAGACCCAGTCAGCTGATGGAAAAGCAGTCAGGAGGGTCCTCGCCGTAGGCATCTTTGGACAATAAACCAAAACATTGATCATACGGACAATGCACGCATGCACACCACTGAGGTCCCTAGATCACACACACCACATCCACATCGCATTGGATTAGCCCAAGTCCAACATGCAGGACTTGGGAGCAGCAACGCCGTGTCAAGGCCCCAATGGTGTCGCTGTCCATTCATACACCATTCACACGTCATTCACACAGCCGTGGGGATAACTTCTCCACAACGGCCGAGGGTGACACCCCTTACTGGCAGGAGTGCCACCCCCTCACATTCACACACCATTCACACTGTCCCCTGCACTACTGACCGTGTGCAGTTTAAATAATAAAAAAAAAAAAGCTCATAACTTGAGCAACAGAAAATAAAAAGCTCATACCCTGAGCAACAGAAAAAAAAAACACCCCAAAAAGCCCTCATCTGGGCTGACGGGGGCTCTTTCTTGTGGGCCCTTTCTGGCTCCTCAGCTGCCTGGAGGGAGTGGGTGGGGGGGCATCTGGAGGTGGCTGATCCCCAGGTGGGCCACTCCTGGCAGGTGTGGCCTGCATGCCCTCCAAGGCCATGGCTATCTGGCCGAGGTAGGAATTGGTGTGGGCCTGCATCCTCAGCTGCCGGGTGACTTGATAATGATGGGCCCGCTGCCTCTGCCTCCCCTGGTCCCGGATGGCAGCAGTGTTGGCCTGGACGCCTGTACCTCCCCCAGGCTGGTCACCGCTGCAGCGCAGTTGCAGCTGACATCCTGAACTGCGTTGGTCATCTGGGACACGGAGCCCAGGCTGTCAGCTACCCGGTCCAGGTGCCCAGCTATCTCCCCCATCTGCTGGGTCTCCCTGGCCTGGTCCCTCGCCATCTGGTCATGGACCACATCAGACACCCCCCTGGTCTTCCGGGTCGCCTTCCTGGGGCCAGGAGATGGTAGTCCCCGGGGGGATGGAGTCGCCCTTGAGGGGCTTCCTAGGATGGGGGAGGGGATTTGAGAGGGCCCTGCTGAAGGGGAGGACTCCTCCAAAAATAGAACAAATTCCTCCTGCTGAAGGGGAGGACTCCTCCAAAAATAGAACAAATTCCTGCTCGGGGACAACAGGCTGCTCCTTAACCACCTCAGCAGGTGAGGTGTGGGCACTCCCCTCCACCTTGGTGTCTTCACCACCCAGGGGGTCGGGCTCAGGATGCCGTTGGGGGGATGGGGTGGACTGGCCGCCGGCAGATGATGGCCCAGCTCCGTCATCTGTGGATGACACAAAGCAGACACATGTTGGTGGTCCCACACACTTGGCACATGTACCCCCCCCCACATGCAACACACCAAATAGGGGATAAAAAACACTTACCTGTCCTGGAGCCTTCCTCCATGGAATCATATCCCAGTACCCCCTCCAACTGCTCCCTCTCCAGGCAGCGGGCGATCACCTCCTCCTCTGTGGTCAGGCTGACCGCACATGGGGGTCCACCCCCCGTGCCCCTCTCATGCCTCCTGATAGTGGCCACCTTGCCCCGGACTTTGCGCCTCAAATCGTTTATTTTTTGGCTATGTCCGCAGCAGTCCGGGTGGAATAGCCCAAAATGTTGACCCTTCCAGCAATGCTCTCCAGGATGGCCTGCTTCCTATCCTGGGTTGTCTTGCGGCTTTTCCTGCCATGGAGGAAATCATTGTAGTTCTCCATTGCCGAGATGACTACAGACAGCTCCTGGGCATTAAAGTTGAGGTTTCTCCTTTCTTTGCGGGGAACGGGAGCAGCCATCGCACAGCAAAAGTTACTTCCCTGGGGTGGGGGGAACCGGATATACTTTTGCGCCGGAAAGGCGCATCTGCGGCCGCTTTTATACGCGCAACGCAACACATTGCGCTGCCGTTTCCCATGAAGTGGTGCCGACGGAAGTTGTGAGCATGCGCACAGGGGAGCGAGTGGAGCCCTCCCTCACTGCGCATGCTCCGTGGATGATGCGCTGAACGTAAGTCTCTGTGCTGGGCTCCGCCCATCATTTACATATGGTCACACCCACTTATACTTACGTCGGGTTGCGCCATCGCATTTTCGTTACTCTGTCGCAAAGAAACGAACAAGTGCTTGGTGAATACTGTACTTGACTCACTAGTTCACGTCAGCGTAACGTATATTCGCTGCGCTACGCCGGAGAAAATATGCGCGCATCTACCTGAATCTGGCCCATAGAGTAGGAAGGCTGGTAGTCAGTATAGTTGATTTTACAGTGTGTAGAGAATATATATATACATCCTTAGGAGTTGTACATATATTTATACACTGTATAGCTTAGCTAGATCTGCTATTAGTTTTTGTCAGGCAGGAGATTGTGCTGTACTATACGTTTGCTGTGTTTTTGGCCATAAATACAGTCGATCATACTGCACGTTGCACGTTTGCTGTGTTGTTTTGCCTATAAACACAGTCGATCATACTGCACGTTTGCGCTGTTTTTGGCCATAAACACAGTTGATCATACTGCACGTTGCACGTTTGCGCTGTTTTTGGCCATAAACACAGTCGATCATACTGCACGATGCACGTTTTATGTGTTTTTTTGCCCATAAACACAGTCGATCATACTGCACGTTGCACGTTTGCTGTGTTTTTTGCCAATAAAGACAGTCGATCATACTGCACGTTGCACGTTTGCTCTGTTTTTGGCCATAAACACAGTCGATTATACTGCACGTTGCACGTTTGCTGTGTTTTTTTGCCCATAAACACAGTCGACCATACTGCACGTTGCACGTTTGCGGTGTTTTTGGCCATAAACACAGTCGTTCATACTGCATTTTTCACGTTTGCTGTGTTTTTTGCCAATAAAGACAGTCGATCATACTGCACGTTTGCTCTGTTTTTGGCCATAAACACAGTCGATTATACTGCACGATGCACGTTTTCTGTGTTTTTTTGCCCATAAACACAGTCGATCATACTGCACGTTGCACGTTTGCTGTGTTTTTTGCCAATAAAGACAGTCAATCATACTGCACGTTTCACGTTTGCTGTGTTTTTTGCCTATAAACACAGTCGATCATACTGCACGATGCACGTTTGCTGTGTTGTTTTGCCCATAAAGACAGTCGATCATACTGCACGTTGCACGTTTGCGGTGTTTTTGGCCATAAACACAGTCGTTCATACTGCATGTTGCACGTTTGCTGTGTTTTTTTGCCCATAAACACAGTCGATCATACTGCACGTTGCACGTTTGCTGTGTTGTTTTGCCCATAAAGACAGTCGATCATACTGCATGTGGCACGTTTGCTGTATTTTTTTGCCCATAAACACAGTCGACCATACTGCACGTTGCACGTTTGCTGTGTTTTTTGCCCATAAACACAGTCGATCATACTGCACGTTGCACGTTTGCTGTGTTTTGTTGTCCATAAACACAGTCGATCATACTGCACGTTTGCTGTGTTTTTTGCCCATAAACACAGTCGATCATACTGCACGTTTTCTGTGTTTTTGCTCATGAACTCAGTCGATCTTACTATAAGTTTGCTGTGTTTTTGCCCATAAACACAGTCGATCATACTGCACGTTTTCTGTGTTTTTGCTCATGAACTCAGTCGATCTTACTATACGTTTGCTGTTTATTTCAGATTTTTTCCTGTGCAGGCTATTTAAATGTCTGGAAGGACAACAAAGAAAGGCAGAGCGTCACGAGGGCAAGCAGGCTCTGCATCTAGAGGCAACGCTGGTGGTGGACGCGGTGCATCCTCTACAGCACATGGCCGCTCGTCCTTATTTTCGGGAGCTGGCCGTGTTGAGCCTCAACATGCAGACAAAATAGTAGATTGGATGACCAAGCCGTCCTCATCCTCCTCATCCTCTCTCACACAGACTGATCTTAGTTTGTCTGGCAAAGCAGCTGCCAAGGTTTCCTCTTCCCTCTGTACCATGGCATCACACAATCCTTCCCTAGTCCCACCATGTCCTCCTGAGGAGTCCCCTGAACTGTTTCAACACAGTGTTGGGTACATACTGCTGAATGAAGATGCGCAGCGTTTTGAAGGCTCCGATGATGGAACACAGATAGAGGAAGGCATTGATGTGAGTCCAGGGAGAGGGGGTGGCCGAGAGGGACAGCAATCTGGCAGTGATGTTCCCCCAGCTGGAGACAGGTTTTAGACAGTGATGAGGAGGGAGGGGATGATGAGGTCACTGACTCTACCTGGGTGCCTGATAGGAGAGAGGAGAGAGGAGGAGGAGGACAAGGCACATTTCCAAAGAGGCAGGATGCCCTCCAGGGGTCAGCTTAAGGGCACACCAACTGCATTACAGCGCACATCTACGGCGCTTGTGCATGGCGCTGCTGTGTCTGACCGGTACAGCAAAAGTTCTTTGGTGTGGGTCTTTTTTGAAACATGTCCATTAGATCGTACCTTTGCTATTTGCAACATATGTCGCAAGCGTATCTCCCATGGCCAAAACATCAACCGCCTGGGTACCACATGCTTGTGCAGACATATGTTGACCTGCCATGCAGCTCATTGGCAAGCACACCAGAAAGACCCACACCAAAGACAAAAGCGTACCCCCCCTTGCCCTTCTGGGACCTCCAACCCCACTAGACCCCCAGTCCTCTCTGAAGCCTGCAGTGAAGGTGTAGAAATAGGTGTGTCACAAGCTAGTAGTAGTAGTAGTACATGCGGGCAATCTAGCAAATTTCCCTGCCCCAGCTGCTGCAGCGCCGAAAGAAGTACAATCCCAGCCATCCACATGTCCAGCAGTTGAATGCTAGCTTAGTGAAATTGCTAGCACTTCAATTGCTACCTTTTCAGTTGGTAGATTCTGCCCCCTTCCGTGAGTTTGTGCAATGTGCAGTACCTCAGTGGCAAGTACCAAAACGCCACTTTTTCTCACGGAAGGCGATTCCGGCTCTCTACCGGCATGTGGAAGGCAATGTCCATGCCTGGCTGGACAGGGCAGTCAGTGGTAAGGTTCATCTTACCGCTGACTCATGGTCCAGCAGGCATGGACAGGGACGTTACCTGTCTTTTATGGCGCATTGGGTGACTCTGCTGGCAGCTGGGAAGGACGCAGGGCAAGGTCCAGTAGTTTTGGAGGTTGTTCCGCCACCACGCCTCCAAAGCACTACTACTGTTTGTGACACACCTCTCTCCTCCACCCCCTCCTCTTCTTCTTCCTCTGTGGCCTCTTCCTGTGGTGATGTTTTCTCAGAACCAGCCGTGCTCCGTAGGCGTACGAGGGGCTACGCAGGAATGCAGGCCAAGAGATGCCATGCGGTGCTAGAGCTGGTGTGCTTGGGAGACAGGAGCCACACTGGGGAAGAGGTTTTGTCAGCTCTGCAGGGTCAGGCTCAGAGGTGGTTGACGCCACGCCAGCTGAAGCCTGGAATGGTGGTCAGCAATAATGGCACCAACCTCCTCTCTGCCCTGCGACAGGGAAAACTCACCCAAGTGCCCTGTTTTGCGCATGTCCTGAATTTGGTGGTGCAGCGGTTCTTAGGCATGTACCCGGGCTTACAGGATGTCCTGAAGCAGGCCAGGAAAGTCTGTGTGCATTTCCGGAGGTCATATAATGCCACTGCTCGGCTGACTGACCTCCAAAGGGAATACAACCTGCCCAAGAACCGCCTAATCTGTGACATGCCCACCAGATGGAACTCTACGTTGGCCATGCTGAAGCGGCTGCACACGCAGCAGCGGGCCATCAATGAGTACCTGTGCCAATATGGCAGCAGAACTGGGTCAGGGAAGCTAGTTTTTTTTCCCCACGCCAGTGGGCCTTGATCAGGGATGCATGCACTGTCCTGTCACCATTTGAGGAGGCCACGAGGATGGTGAGCAGTGACAGTGCATGCATCAGTGAGACTGTCCCTCTTATTCACATGTTGGAGCACACGCTACGTGGAATAATGGACAGGGCCCTTGAGGCAGAACAGAGGGAGGAATAGGAGGACTTCCTTACCTCTCAAGGCCCCCTTTACCCAGACAGTGGGCCTGCTTGCCCAACTAGCACACAGGAAGAGGAGGAGGAGGAGGAGGAGGATGATTGTATCAGCAGCATGGAGGTGGAGCCTAGCACTCAGCATCAGCAGCAACAGTCTTCAAGGGATCATTTACAGTCCCAAGGAACACGTGGACTTTTACGTGGCTGGAATGAGGTGCCTGTGGATCCTGTCGTCCTCAGTGACCCAGAGGACTGTGCCCCGAATGCCTCTGCAAACCTACACTGCATGGCCTCCCTGATCCTGCAAAGCTGCGTAAGGATCCTCGTGTAAGTGCTATCAAGGAGAGGGATCATTACTGGCTGGCAACTCTCCTTGATCCACGATACAAGAGTAAGGTTGTGGACCTTATGTTGCCATCGCAGAGGGAGCAGAAGATGAAACTTCTGCGGGAGGCCTTGCAGAAGGGTCTGTGCAATGCCTTCCCAGAACCGGGGGGGATTACCAAAACCTGGCTCTGGACAACGTCTTGCTGAGGCTTCGGTGAGTTACAGAAGGAGCGGAGGAGAAGGCGGCCGTCTGACAGATGCCTTCAGACAGTTTTTTAGTCCGCAGCCCCAAGGTCTGCCTGGTTCCAGCAACCATCGTCAGCGTCTGGTTTACATGGTCCAGGAATACCTAGGGGCAAGATCTGACTTGGACACCTTCCCCACCAAAAATCCTCTGGATTACTGGGTCTTGAGGATGGATCACTGGCCAGAGCTTGCACAGTACGCAATTGAGCTACTGGCTTGCCCTGCATCCAGTGTTATTTCAGAACGCACATTCAGTGCTGCTGGAGGCTTTGTTACCGATCACAGGGTGCGCCTCTCCACCGGCTTTGTTGATCGACTGACCTTCCATCAAACTGAATCAGGCTTGGATCAACACCAGCTACCAGCACCTGATGCTGATGTTACTGAATAATATTTTTTTGTTGAAATGTCGGATCCCTTTTAGACTGCGTATACTGATGCTGAGTGACTGTCCTCTTATGCTGCTGATGGAATATCCTTCTCCTCCTCACTTTTCTTGCTGATAGCTAGTAAGAAATGTTGTGTTTCTGGGCTCCGCCACCAGTGCCTAAGGCCCAATATTTCAGCCCATGTTTAACAGGGGCGCCTAATAACAATTTTTGATGCAATACTTTGCAGGTGGCTCTTTGTTGTGCTCCAATTGGAGTTATTGGGAGGGGTTGCAGTGTTGTGTTGTTCCCAAGGCACACTTTTTCAGCCCCTGTTTAACAGGGGCGCCTAATAACAATTTTTGATGCAATACTTTGCACGTGGATCTTTGTTGTGCTCCAATTATAGTTATTGTGAGGGGTTGCAGTGTTGGGTTGTCTCTAAGGCACCATTTTTATGCCCCTGTTTAACAGGGGCGCCTAATAACAATTTTTGATTCAATACTTTGCACTTTCTTCTTTGTTGTGCTCCAATTACAGTTATTGGGAGGGGTTGCAGTGTTGGGTTTTGCCTAAGGCACAATTTTTCTGCCCTTGTTTAACAGGGGCGCCTAATAACAGTTTTTGATGCAATACTTTGCACGTAGCTCCTTGTTGCGCTCCAATTACAGTATGTTTAAGGGGTGCCCTTTTTTCTAAAATTTTTGTTTCACAAAACAATAATGGCCCCCCACCACCGCTAAAATATTCGACATATTGTTGCCACATGCAGTAGTGCGCAAGCAGTATTACATTTCTTTTTTTTATAGTCCTCTCATGTTGTGCAGGGACATTTCTAAACACGTGCCACTACTATAGACACTCAACAGGTGTGATATTTAAAGGAATTTTTGATTTTTTTTTTCAATTTAAGCATCATTAAAATGGCTGCTCCGGAAAAAACGGCCGTTTAAAAAGAAAAATTCCATTGATACATGTTCCCTGGGGCAAGACCCGGGTTCTGAACGACGTTTTCCAACATTAAATTGAATATTGGTCTTCAAAATGATCGTTTTTGAATTCGAACATTCTAATCCAATAGACTTCAATGGGGTTCTAAATGTTCGCGCGAACCCGCGGTCTGTTCGAAACGTTCTGTTGCGAACTGAACGCAGGTATGTTTGGCTCATACCTAATCTGGCCCCAAGCATTTTGTTTCCCCATTAATGTCCACTGCCACGCCTCTGTAAAACCCTGGACAGAGGCGTGGCAGTGGACGTGGTATACTTGGATTTTGCAAAAGCGTTCGATACAGTTCCCCACACACGGCTCATGTGTAAGATAAGGTCTACAGGATTAGATATATCAGTTTGTAAATGGATAGAAAACTGGCTGAAAGACAGGATTCAGAGAGTTGTGGTTAATGATTCTTACTCTGAATGGTCCAAGGTTATCAGCAGTGTACCCCAAGGTTCAGTGTTGGGTCCCTTACTTTTCAATATATTCATAAATGATATTGGGTCTGAGATCCAAAGTAACATTTCTGTCTTTGCAGATGACACCAAGCTATGCAGTAGAATAATGTCCTTGCAGGATGTCTCCAGATTACAAGCCGACCTCAATGCTCGGTCTAATTGGGCGACTATGTGGCAGATGAGGTTTAATGTTGATAAATGTAAAGTTATGCACTTGGGGGCTAAGAATATGCATGCATCATACATGCTAGAGGGAGTTCAACTGGGGGGATCTGTAGTGGAGAAGGATCTGGGGGTTTTAGTTGATCATAAGCTCAATAATGGCATGCAATGCCAAGCTGCGGTTTCCAAAGTCCTTTCTTGTATTAAGAGAGGTATGGACTCCAGAGATAGAGATATAGGGCCAAATTCAGATACATTTGCACATCTTTATGCATGCGTAGCGTATCTTTTTTACACAGCGCCGGTGCAGCGCAAAGACGCAAGATGGTATTCAGAAGTCAAATGCGGGCAACGATGCGCCGGCGTAACGTAAAACCTGAAGCGTACGCAGGTGTAATTCAAAGTAGGAAGGAAGTGGGCATGATCCATGCTAATGAAGCGTGACCCCATGCAAATGAAGGCCCGAACGAACGACGCATGTGCCGTGACGTTAACGCAGGTCCCGCGCCCCTCTGCGCATGCTCACAACTACGATCTGCTGACGTCCATTGCATAAAAGCGGCCAGACATGCGCCCGTCGTGTGGAAAATTAAAGCAGACAATCGTGTGGGGTAAAGTAGTGTTTGCTTTTTAACATGTCTGCACCGGTGCCTACTAAGGAGCGTAGGAAGAAGAACTTCAGTCCGGAGGAGAGGGCAATCATCATCGAGGGCCTCTCAAAGTATGGGGCATGCCTCCATGGGGCACAGAGTGGGCAGACCAGCAAGGTCAAGAAGGAAGAGATCCTGGAGCAAATTACTGCCCAGGTGAATTCCTTTGCCCATGAGGTCCGAAGCACCAAGGACATTGCTAAAAAGATCAATGATCTTCGGCGCCTAGTGAAAGATAAGCTTGCCACCATGAGGAGGCATGCCACAGGCACTGGAGGTGGGCCTGCCCGCAAAATCTCCCTCACTCCAGATGAGCAGGTCGTTGCCAGGTGCCTGGAGAGGGAGCAGGTGGAGGGCCTGCCGGGCTATGAATCAGTGGCTCATGCCTTGAGGACAGGTAAGTATGTTTTATTTCCTATGCGGGGTGTAGCGTGTGAGGGGGTGGAAGGGAACATGTGACAAGTGTGTGGGTCCACCAACATGTGAATGTTTTGTGTCATCCACAGATGTGCAGGAGGGAGCGGGGCCATCGTTGGCTGCTGGGCGACCCACGCCAACCCCCAGAGGAGAGTGCCCACACCTCTCCTCTAGAGGAAGTAGAGGAGGAGCACATTACTATAGAGGAGGGCTACTACATCTTGGAGGAGACCAGCATCCCAGAACCCTCCCTAGCCTCCTCCCCCATCAGGGATTTCCTCCCCCATCAGGGATTTCCCCTCAGGGCTATCCTCCCCCATCAGGGATAGCCCCACAAGGGCCTCACCATACTCCCGACCACAAGCCTCTCCTGCCCCCAGGAAGGCTACCCGGAAGACCAGGGTTGATCCGGACGCGTTGGAGGAGAATCTGGGACCAGTCCAGGCAGACCCGTCATATGGGTGCATTAGTGGGTGACCTGCACTGTGTGGCAGAGAGCCTGGCCTCCTCGGCCCAGACCCAGGCTGCCTGCACCTTGGCTGTCCAGCAGGCACTCACCCAGCAGGCTAATCAGTCTACCTCCATAACTGACAGCCTGCAGGATATCAGTACGAACTGTACTGCAATAGTGACCTGTCTGGGTGAGCTGAAGGCCACACCATCAGGCCTTATGTCTGAGGTCCGGAGCCTTACAGTGGCTCTTGAGGCTAATACAGCTGCCATGCATGTGGAGGGGAGGAGCCTGGCAGCGGCCATACAGGAGGAGGGGAGGCAGACAAGGTGCCACCAGTGCACCACCACCAACCGCCAGCTGCGGATGCAGGCGGTGACAAAGAACTACCTCCACCGCATTGCCATGGCATTGGAGGGCAGGCAGCCATGGAGAGACCGGGGGATGTTCCTCCACCAGATGCCCCACCCCTCCCACCTGAGGCTCCCCCCAGGAAACTGAGGACCAAGTGCCTGGGCACTAGGCGTAGCCCTCGTCAGGGCAAATGAGTGCCTTTTTTCCCTTGTTTTGGTGCTCACGTGCTATTTTTTTTGGAGTTTTGTACTATCATGTTATGATTTAAGTTGTTCATTGCAAATACTCAGGTCATAAGTTTTTTTTTTGGTTTTGTAATACTCAGGTCATGATTTTTTTTTTTGGTTTTGTAATACTCAGGTCATGAGGTTTTTTTTGGTTTTGTAATACTCAGGTCATGAGTTTTTTTTGGGGGTTTGTAATACTCAGGTCATGAGTTTTTTTTTTTTGGTTTTGTAATACTCAGGTCATGAGTTTTTTTTTCATTTGTAGAATCTGCACACGGTGAGGAGTGTAGGCTACAGTGTGTCTGGTGTGTGACTGATGAGTGAATGACGTGTGAATGGACAGCAACATCATTGGGGCCTTGGTGTGGCGTTGCTGCTCCCAAGTCCTGCATGGTGGACTTGGGCTAATCCAATGTGATGTGGATGTGGTGTGTGTGATCTAGGGACCACAGTGGTGTGCATGCGTGCATTGTCCGTGTGCCATGATGATTTTTTTTTTTAACGTGCAAAGATACATTCCACAAGGCAACTCCTGACTGCTGTTCCTTCAGCAGAATGGGTAGCCTCGGACAGGGGGGGACTGAGTAGTTCGGGAGTAAGGTCATCACGTATGTCAATCTGCAGGCCCTTTCTCATGGCAAAGTTGTGCAGAATGCAACATGCACCGATGATCTGGCACACAAAGTTTGGGGAATACAACAGGGTCCCCCCGGACTTATCCAGGCATCGGAAACGGGACTTCAGGAGGCCAAAGGTTTGTTCAACCACTGCACGGGTAGGTATGTGGGCAGCATTGTATCTTCTCTCTCCTCTGGTTTGGGGATCCTGGAATGGAGTCATGAGATAGGGTCCAAGTGCATATGCAGAGTCACCTGGAAGGGAAAAGACAGGAGGATGTTAGTAGTGCATGTGCCCCTTTGTGATGTGTGCATCATGGGGAGGGGGACAGTCATGCCTGACTCCCATGTCACTCACCAACCAGCCAGCTGTCCTTGTACACGTTCTGTTCGAATTCTGCTGGGATGGTGCTTTGACGGTATATGTAGCTGTCGTGGCTGGACCCGGGGGTGTTTGGCACAGACGTGCCATATGAGGCGTTGGGCATCGGCTATCACCTGTACGTTGATAGAATGCCAATGCTTGCGATTGCGGTATAGGTGCTCTGTGGCACAGGGGGGCTGTAGTGCCACATGTGTGCAATCAATGGCCCCGATGGTGCGTGGGAATCCTGCTAGTCTGTAGAAATCCCGCATTGCCTTCAGCCGCAGGTGCTCCTGGGTGGGTCTGATGATGTGGTGGGACATGCGTGTGAGAATTGCAGGGACAACCTGGTGCACACATCTGCTCATGGAAGATTGTGACATCCCAGCCACAACTCCACTTGTACGCTGAAAAGATCCACTTACAAGGAAATGCAGTGTTGCCAGGACATTCACCAGTGGCTGCACTGCTTGTACGCGGTGGGTCTGGCTGCTGATGTCATCCTGCAGGGTTGTGGCTATTTCAAGGATGGCATCAGGGCTGAATCTGAAGATGCAATACACCTCCGATTCACCCATGCCAAACACGTTGATGCGCGTTCGGAATATCCTCTCCCGTGCACTCCTCCTACGTGCCCGTAGACGCAGTAGTGCTATGACCACGGCTGCCCCTGGCATGTTGGCAGACAGATGTGTTGTCCTGCAATTGTGCTTCTTCAGCTCGTCCGTTACGGTGCTGCTGGAGCTGCTCTCCAGCTGACCTGTGCATGTCTGCTGCAAAGTTACCCCTGCTTTATGAGGGGTAACTTTAGGCAAGACGTACAGCTTAAGCGCACCGCGCGGAGCCAGCGCCGCACAAACGTACGTTTGCATATTTGAATACAAAAATCAATGGGTGCGCACGCTGTTCCCGCGTAAATATGCGACTACGAAACACCGAAGCAAAACAGTTACATCGGTCGAAAGAAGCCGATTTTTGGTCGTATCTCGTTTTCTGGGTACGGCGCATAGATACAACGGCGCATAGTGACAGTTACGCGGCGCATATCGAGATATGTCGGGGTAAGTTCTTTCTGAATTTGGCCCATAATTTTGCCCCTGTACAAATCATTAGTAAGACCTCATCTGGAATATGCAGTCCAGTTTTGGGCACCAGTTCTTAAAAAGGATATCGGAGAACTGGAGAAAGTGCAGAGAAGGTCAACTAAACTGATAAGAGGCATGGAGGAGCTCAGCTATGAGGAAAGATTAGAAAAACTGAATTTATTCACTCTTGAGAAGAGGAGAATAATGCCGCGTACACACGGTCGTTTTTTGCGATGAAAAAAACCGACGTTTTTTGTGAAGTAAAAAACGACGTTTTTGAAACGTCACTTTCAAAGACGATGTTGCATACACACCATCGTTTTTTTCACAAAAAACGAGGTTACGTTCACCACACTTTTCCATTGAAGCTCGCTTTATAACTAGCTTCTGGGCATGCGCGGGTTGAAAAACGTCGTTTTAAACGACGTTTTTGCTACACACGGTGACTTTTTGTGAAACAAAAAAATACGTTTTGAAAAACGACACAAAAAATTCAAGCATGTTGGAATTTTTTTTTGGTCGTTTTTTTTAAGACAAAAAACGACGTTTTGCCCACACACGATCAATTTAAATGACGTTTTAAAAAACGACGTTTTTTTTCATCGCAAAAAACGACCGTGTGTACGCGGCATAAGGGGGGATATGATCAACATGTACAAATATATAAGAGGTCCAGATAGTGAACTTGGTGTTGAGTTATTCACTTTAAGGTCAACACTCAGGACAAGGGGGCACTCTTTACGTCTGGAGGAAAAGAGATTTCACCTCCAAATATGGAAAGACTTCTTCACAGTAAGAGCAGTGAAAATTTTGAACAGACTCCCTCAAGAGGTGGTTCTGGCCAGCTCAGTAGATTGCTTTAAGAAGGGCCTGGATTCTTTCCTAAATGCACATAATGGGGTAGATTCACATAGAGATCCGAAGGTGTATCTGTGACATCCGACGCTCGGATCTATGCGGCTGATTCCTCGAATCAGGTTCCGCATAGATCTCCCTTAGAGCCGACTGGTGTGAGTTACACTGTCGGATCTTAGGCTGCATTTTCCCGCCGTCCGCTAGGTGGCGCTTCTTTTTTTCTACGCGGCGAATATGCAAATGAGGAGAACCGCCGATTCAGAACCCGGCCGTCGCTTTTTTTTTACGTCGTTTGCGTTCGGCTTTTTCCGGCGGATCGTTACCCCTGCTATATGCGGGGTAAGTGCGGCGGATCCTATGTTAAGTATGGCCGTCGTTCCCGCGTCGAGTTTTGAATTTTTTACGTCGTTTACGTAAGTCGTCCGGGAATACGGCCATACATTAATTGCGTTAACGTCGAAAACAATGACGTCCTTGCGACGTCATTTAAAGCAATGCACGCTGGGAAATTTAGCCGGCGGCGCATGCGCAGTACGATCGGCGCGGGGACGCGCGTGATTTAAATAGTAAACTCCCCCTAGCCGCGGAATTTGCATTCCGCCGGGGGATTTACGATCCGCCAGGGCTAATTACGAGTCAAGTGCTTTCTGAATACAGCACTTGCCTCAAAAACTGGCGCAGGCGGATCGTAAAAAAGATAGATCACGCGGATCAAAAGATCCGCTGATCTACATGAATCTACCCCAATATAACTAGGTACTAAGTTTTGTAGGTAAAGTTGATCCAGGGTAAATCCGATTGCCTCTCGGGGGATCAGGAAGGAATTTTTTCCCCTCCGGTAGCAAATTGGATCATGCTCTGCTGGGGTTTTTTGCCTTCCTCTGGATCAACTGTGGGTATGGAGTTGGGTGTATGGGATGTACTGTGTTTTATTTTGTTTGTTTATTTTTTTTTATGGTTGAACTGGATGGACTTGTGTCTTTTTTCAACCTGACTAACTATGTAACTAACTATGTAACATCCTTTTTTACAGATAATGATTTACATGATGTTTGGAGGTGCTGTTACGTGTCCGAGAGGGACTACACATTTCTCTCCCCGTCTACTCACGCATTGACCTTTTTTTATCTGACAAATGGTTACTGCAAAATGTCAGTGATTGCAAAATTCACACCATCACCTGGTCGGATCATGGCCCCGTAAGCATCCAAATTACAAATAAGCATACCAACCCCTTCTTGTCGAGAGTAAACAACTCCGTACTGCAAAATGCAGAGAACGCTGCATATCTGTCCTAAAAATTGGAGGATTGTTTTCACATTAACCATGACTCTGTATCCGACCCGGCGGTGCTGTGAAACGCACGTAAATCTAACATGAGAGGATTTTTCATACAACTAGGTGCTAAATTGAAAAATAGGAGGATGCAGAGACTGGAAGAATTGACAGTACAGATAGCCGCAGTAGACACTCAAAACAAATCTCACCCATCCAACATGCTCCAATCCCAATTATTTAAATTGCGACATGATTTGAGGTGATTGCTTTTAGAATATTATGAAAAGAACCTTAGAAAACTGAAGGCAAACTCTTTTGTCACTAGCAACAAAGCAGGGAAACGTATGTCCCAACTGGAGTTGAGCGGACACCTGGATGTTCGGGTTCGGCCGAACTTCGGAAAAAAGTTTGGGTTCGGGACCCGAACTTGACCCGAACCTGACCCCAAACCCGAACCCCATTGAAGTCAATGGGGACCCAGACTTTTGACTACTTAAATGTCTCTAAAAGACTAAGGGAAAGGGCTAGAGGGCTGTAAATGGCAGCAAAATGTCGGTAAGAGCACAACAAAATAAAAAAATAGTCTTGACAAGCAGGAACCTTCCCCTAAAGCAGTGGTCTCCAAACTGCGGCCCCCAGGGCCGGATGCGGACCTTTGCATGCCTTTATCTGGCCCTTGGGAATTGATCCTACCGATATGAAGCGCTATTCCTCCCAATGATACGGGCGATGAGGCACTTTTCCTCCCACTGATACCAATGATGGTGTACTATTCCTCCCACTGACACCCAATGATGGGGCACTATTCCTCCACTGATACCAATGATGGGACACTATTTCTCCCACTGATACCAATGATGGGACACTATTCCTCCCACTGATACCAATGATGGTTTTCCTCTACTCCCACTGAATTTTAGATTTATAGAAACAGGACAGCCTCCTATATATTTCTATTCCCTACAAGCACAAACAGGAAGCTTCCCCTAACCTAATATGCAGAGTATCTGACAGGAACATATGCATTGCTGGTGCAATATGAAGAGTATCTGACAGGAACATATGCAGTGCTGGTGCAATTAGATTTGTGAAGTAGGACTGACTCCTATATAATTCTTTCCCTTTAAGCACAATCAGGAAACTTCCCCTACAGTAGCTAATGCAGAGTATGTTACAGGAACATATGCAGTGCTGGTGCAATATGCAGAGTATCTCACAGAACATATGCAGTGCTGAGGCAATATGCAGAGTATCTTTAGGGGAAGGTTCCTGTTTGTCAAGACTATTTTTTTCTATGTTTCTATTTCCCTATCCAGTACTTGCCAAAAACATATGCAGTGCTGGTGTAATATGCAGAGTATCTCACAGGAACATATGCATTGCTGGTGCAATATGCAGAGTATCTCACAGGAACATATGCCGTGCTGGTGTAATATGCAGAGTATCTCACAGGAACATATGCATTGCTGGTGCAATATCCAGAGTATCTGACAGGAACCTATGCAGTGCTGCTGCAATTAGATTTGTGAAGTAGGACTGACTCCTAACTAATTCTCTTCCAATAAGCACAATCAGGAACCTTTGCCTAATGTAGCTAATGCTATGTAGAACGATCGCTGAGTATTGTAATTCGATTTCTGAAGCAGGAAAATCCTATCTAAATTTGTCCCTGAGAGCAGCTGCAGCCTTTCCCTACCCTAGCAAAAGCAGAGTGATGAGGTGTGCTGTGTGCCTTTAGCTTATATAGAGGCTGGGTCACATACTCAGTCACATGCTGCACTGGCCAATCACAGCCATGCCATTAGTAGGCATGGCTGTGATAGCTTCTAGGTCACACAAGTAAAAGAAATGCTGATTGGCTGCCCTGCAGCACGCTGTTACATAGCCGAACACCGAACCCGAACCTAAACTTTCAGAAAATTGTTCGGGTCCGGGAAAAAAAAAAAAAAAAAAAGTTCGGTACGAACCTGAACTTTACAGTTTGGGTTCGCTCAACCCTAGTCCCAATGTATCAAGAATTAAATCTAGAATAGCTCACTTATTTTACCCTAATGCACAAGATAAACACATTAACCCTCAATCAATTGCAGATGCCTTCAGTTCCTACTATGGTAGCCTGTACAATCTTAAAGACGACGTCGACACCCATTAACCCAATCAAGCTGAGATACAGGCCTTTCTTAACCACATTCACCTGCCAACACTGACATCTGAACACTTATCTCAACTCAATGCCCCTTCACGATCTCTGAAGTTCACTCAGCGATCTGCAAACTACCAGTGTCCAAATCTCCTGGCCCAGATGGGTACTCAGGAGAATACTACAAATCATTTTCTACAACTCTAGCGCCTTACCTGTGCAGAATGTTCAACCATGCTGCATCCTCCTCCACATTCCCGAATGAAATGCTATCAGCTCTTGTCATCGCGCTGCTCAAACCAGGTAAAGAGCCCATCTATCATCAAAACTTTCGCCCTATATCGCTGCTTAATATAGATATTAAACTCTACGCCAAGTTAATCGCAAACAGACTTGTAAATATCCTACCGTCCCTGATCCACAATGACCAGACAGGTTTTATGAAAGACATCCGATGCTACCAGACGTCTAATAAACATCATCCACCACACTACAACAACTGGAACGCCTTCTCTGCTTCTGTCTTTAGACGCAGAGTGGGGGCATGACCGGATGTAGGAGTGTGTGCGTAGAGTGAGCGAGTGCATGTGTCCCTCCGCTCTGCTCCCCCTCCCCCTGGAACCGACGTGCTGACATGCTGATGGCTTAGAGGCATGAACGAATTTCGCTACCACTCCTGACGGACCGTCATAAACCCGGAGCATAGCGCAGCGCAAGCAGCACAAAAAACACCAAACACCTCGTCACCAGCGGGAAGAACGGAGGAAGAAGAACGGAGTAACGGACCAACCCTCCCCTGCCTTTCTCCACTCTCTCTGTCCCTTACCTGTGCTGTTCGGGCGAACAGATGTGGAGGCGTGCCGAGTTGCTACCTAAGCCCGAGTAGGAGCGGGGAGCGTAGCCGATCCAGGGGTTCCCCTCGCTGCCGCAGGTCTCGCGGGACCCGCGGGAGTCTCGCGGGATTTCGGACACCGCGCGGTACTGCAGCTCCTAGCTTGAGCATGAGAACAGCGATGCTGAGGGACGCTATTACGGCGGAGGCCTGTATCGATACTTAAGCTATAAAGCTAAAACGGCTCTAGAAGGACACTATTTTCAGAACCTTCGTTTTATTGGCTTACTAGATCATTGGTGGCTAGGACGGTGCTGTACCCTGTGCTGTACCCTGTTACCCACTACCCCCAGTGCAGTTGTGCTTGGTGCCGGCCACAAGCCTTTTTGCAACCAAAAGAACTATAGTGAGTGGGTGCGAGCGGAGATCACCAGAGGGAGTCTATCACCTAACATAGTGCTTTGTCCCCTTGCCACCTCTAGCCACATAGAACTCTGTCCGAGGTGTTGCCAGCCAGTGAATAAGACCTCTTGGGTCCCTTAAGGTGAGCCCCCGGAGGCTCGGACACGCCACGGCTTTGATATCCAGGGCCAGGATCACCCATACAGTGACCTGAGAGCTGCTAAATTAAATAAGACTGATTCAAGCTTGGCGGTCAGTACCCAGACAGCCTTACAAAACCCACTACTGGAGGACAATCGCTCAACTTCTTTAATCTACCCCGGTAAGTCATGTCCACCACCAGATCTACCAAGAGCAACCAGGCAGCCGCCGCTAAGCTGGGGCGTTTCGCACACACCCCTGCTATTTCGCCAGCCAAAGGCCATCTACCTGTAACAGCATCGCAATCCAAGTCGCAGATGGGCTCATTTCAAGAAAGAAGGAGCTACAGACAAGCAGCCACAAAGTCATCCAGTATGCCCAGCTCAACCAACGCCAAAACCATGAGTACCAAAGGGTTGGGTATAGAACCTTCTGGACCTGTAAATGTGCCTGTAACTCCGGTAGTATCTGACGACTCCGACCCCTTGATAGTTGGCCCGGTACCAGAAGGGGAACCAACCCTTAGGGATGTACTTAGTGCGGTTAACGCATGTAGAGACTTTATGACCAACTTTGACATCCAGTTAACAGGTCTAAAAGAAGAACTGTTATCCATGAGGCAGGAACTGCACAGGACTGTGTCAAGAACAAATGTATTGGAGGAGAGGTTAAGTGCAGTCGAAGATGTACTATTCCCACTACAAGGGGAGCTAAGGGGGTTACAGGAGTTAACAGACCTCCAAGCGGCCAAACTAGATGCAATGGAAAATAGACTGCGTAGGAATAACGTGAGAGTGGTAGGCCTACCTGAAAGATGTGAAGGAACAGATCCTATTGCCTTCATGGAAAGCTGGTGCAGGGAAATTTTTGGTCCTGATAGCCTCTCAGCATTTTTTTCCATAGAGAGGGCCCATAGGGTCCCCTTTAAAGCACTCCAACAGGGGAAACACCCAAGACCGTTCCTACTCAAACTCCTTAATTACATTGACAAGGTGAATCTGCTTCAAAAAGCCAGAGAGCTGGGAGAGAATACATATAATGGATCAAGAGTATTAATATATCCTGATTTTTCACCTGACTTACAGAGTTTATACCTACTGTATCAAAAAGTCTCTACAGAAATACAAAATCACATATGCTCTTTTGTATCCGGCCCGTCTCAGAGTGGTAGCTCTGGGCAGGACTCTCTTCTTTAACGATCCTAGTGAAGCATTTAACTGGCTGGAGGAGAATAAATCAGCTCTATAGCTCCTTAGGGACAGGAGAGGGGTCTAGGCCCCACTGGAAGATATGTAAACAAATCAAATCACTATGTAAACAAACTAAGTGACAATTGACTGTCTCGGGATTCGGGAGGAAGGTGTCCGGACTAGGGGAGAAGGCATAAAAAGAACTACTACCCGAAAAGTCCTTTTTCTAAAGACACATTATCTGTATAGGCCACACTTTTTTTTTTCTGTCACGGACGACTTCCTCTTAGTGGGGCTATATGTCTACAGAGGCTCTTCCGTCAGTCCCCCCCCATACTTCAATGTTTCTATTTTTATAATTTAGATATCAATCAGGCTTTCCCCCCACCAGTGGCTCCAGGCTGGAAGGCCACCGATACGGGGGTTCAGGGGATAAACTCAGTTCTGGTTCTTCCCCCTCCCCCCTGAAATGAAGGAAAAAGGGAAAGAAAGAAAATTGTTATGTTTTTTTTTTTTCCCTCTCTTCTGGCCCCAACTAGGGCCTACACGTATAAGTTTATATCTTTAACCCCTCAGAGGGGCTGCTGAAAATATCTAATCAACATGCTATATACAAACGTTCTGAGGGGATACTTAAGCCCTCTCAGGATGGGTAAATATATTAAGGAATTATATGTGACTAGAGCATCAATCAGGGGTAGAAGCCCCCCTCCCCCCCCTTTTTTTTTTTTACCTACGGGTCGCTGTGTATACCCCCAAGGTTCTTGGGGGCACCTAGGTACCCGATAGCACTCATCTGCCTATGAGTATAAGCACGTAAAAAATGTATCTATATTTTATAGTTATACCTTGTTAAGTATATACACAATGTCATTATTTATGAAAGGGATAGTACTAATTTAATTATGTAGATAGGCACACATAGGCACACATAAGGTGTGTTTATGTATTTATTATGTTATGTCCTGCATATCTACTAGAGTATACGTAGTAGGATTTTATCCTGCTTCTTGACAACAACACTAGATGAAGATGAGATACTTTACCTCCCTCTCCACCCTTTTTTTTTCCTTTCTCTTTTTCACCACTGGTCCGCCATATAATAGCTCACATTTTTTGGAAACTTCTTAGTAAATGACAATACTAATTTCACTATGCTTATAAACAAATATAAGCTGTACTTATACCTTTCCCACAGCACTTAAGAGGGTACTAGTTAATTATTTGAGAGCACCATTCCCTTTAAGTTTTTGAGCACTTAAAAGACGTACTTATGCTTTAGTCATGGTATGCACAAGCATTAAGGTATAGCTATGAGGGCACCGCCCGTGTTTTGGGCATACATCAATAGTGTAAGCTGCATAGGGGGGGGGTGATTATTGCCCCCATTCCCCCCCCTTTTTTTTTTCTTCTCTCTTTCTCTTTTTTTGATGCTATTTGGCTCCTGGGCTGATGGGGCCTACTAGGGGGGCGGGCATGAGCGTGAGGGATACGTGTTGGGCAGATTTGGGGAATGAGTGTTAGAACGAGTAGAGCGGTCATCGGACCAGCCCCTATGGGGAGCCCTATAGGGCAGGGAGGGAAGGGAGGGGGTGGGAGGGGTTGGGAGACGTGGGAGGTTAACAGGGGAGGGGCAAGAGAGCATACACTGTGGATATTAAAAGTCGCGTTACTATTGGTAGGTGAAGGCGGGACCATGAAAGTAGGCTGGGTAGCTACCAAACAAATTCAACTGGGGATAGGAGCTACTGCTCCATACTCCAGTCTCCTGATCGGTGGTGAACATTTGATTACCATTCCAACTATTATAGATGCAGGATAAGTTATTGGCTATCACCTCCTGGAATGTACGAGGTATGAGCGATCCAACCAAAAGAACTGCAGTCATGTCACTCCTGGAAGATGGAATGCCGGGACTAATATGTCTCCAAGAGACACATTTGACTAAGGACTCAATCACGTTGTTGAACAGTCGCAAATTTCAAGCCCAATTCCATTCGGTACACTCCTCGTATTCAAGAGGGGTGAGTACGATGATTGGAAGGGGAATGACTTTCTCCTGCTCCAAATCGTGGGTAGACGACCAAGGCCGATTTATATTTTTGTCTTGTCTTATCGAAAATAGGCCTACGGGAGTGCGCTTGGCTCGATTTTTGGAAGAGACCGGGATGAAGGATATTTGGAGAACTTCTTTCCCACAGGTCCGTCAATATTCGTGCTACTCCAGCACCCATCGCACACTATCCCGAATAGATATGGCCTTGTGCAGTGAGGGAGCAATGCCCTTGGTTAAGAAGATATACTACGGCCCAAGAGGGGTCTCAGACCACTCCCCGTTGATGCTAAGAATAAGGATTGGAGCTATGGTCTCTCGCAGAGAATGGCAGCTAAATCCTGGCTGACTGGAGCTGATTGTTGAACCGCGGGATGTGATTTCACAACTAGCAGAGTTTGTGCTTATCAATAGAGGTACGGTGTCGACAGGGGTAGTCTGGGACTCCCTGAAAGCCTTTATGAGGGGCCTCTTAATCCAACAGGTTGCTAGGACAAAAAAAATAGGGAGAGCGGAAGAGGGCAGGCTGGCTGAGGAGACTACCCAAGCGGAACAGAGATTTGTTGAGGAGCCCACTCCCGCTATGCGGGCAGCATGGCTGGCTAAACAAGAAGAACACAAAATGCTCATTTTAAAAATTGCAGAGAACAAGAGAATACTACAAAAGCAGCTTCAGTTTGGTGAGGGTGAGAAGGTAGGTTGCATTCTAGCTCTCTTGAGTAGAACCAACTCTCCCCCGTCAAAGGTCCTTGCAATAAGGACATTGGCAGGCAAAACTTCTACCGACGGTAAGGTGATCCTAAATACATTTTGTACATATTATAAAGAACTGCACAAGTCCAAAAGGGGATTGGGGAGTGGAGGTATGGAATTTTTTTTCCAGAAGATAGCAGTCCCTACGCTGGTAGATAAGGACAGACAGGAGTTGGAAGCTCCAATTACTTTAAAAGAAATTCAGCAAGCGGTATCAGATATGCCAAATCAGAAATCCCCGGGTCCAGATGGGCTTCCCAACAAGGTATACAAGAAGTTTGGCGAGATATTGCTTCCAGAGTTACTGAGGACCCTGGACCCCCACTCAAAGACAGAAGCGACTATTATAGTGATCCACAAGGAGGGGAAGGACCCTCTGGAACCCTCATCCTATTGCCCAATCTCCCTCTTACCCTCTGACGTAAAGATCTTAGCCAAAATTCTTGCAACCCGCTTAAATAGATTTATTAGTAAGCTTATCCATACAGATCAGTCCGGTTTTTTACCAGGTAAGGCAACAAGCAATAACATCAGGAGAACCTTCCTAAATATACATACACCAACAGACAATGTAGGGTCTAGAGCAGTGCTATCACTTGATGCCGCCAAGGCTTTTGATAGTCTTGAGTGGGCATATCTCTGGAAGGTTGTCGATATCTTCGGCCTCGGTCCTCTTTATATTAAGTGGGTCAAGTTGCTGTACGGTGAACCAAGAGCCAAAGTTAGAATTAACAACGAGATGTCTGAGACCTTCCAGCTGGAGCGAGGTACGAGACAGGGGTGTCTTCTATCCCCCCTTCTGTTCGCCCTCGCAATGGAACCACTAGCAATTATGGGCAGGGCGAGGTCGGACGTAATGGGGTTTAGAAGACACCATGGAGAAGACAAAATCGCACTCTTTGCAGACGATGTCCTGTTTTTTCTGGGGGATGTTGTAGGTACACTGAATAAAGTCATGCAATTGATGGAGGAATTTGGCCAGTTTTCAGGCCTCACTATCAATTGGACAAAGTCAGCTCTGCTGCTGCGGATCAGGTGGACCTCCAACTGCTGCCCCGTGCCTCCCAAATAATTGTAAGCAACAAATTTAAGTATTGAGGGATCTGGATTACAAAGGATGCCACCCAATATATAAACCTAAATCTTACTCCACTACTATTGAAGTGGAAAAACAAAAGTGAAATCTGGAAAAGACTTCCTTTGTCCGTCGCAGACCGCTGTAACTTAATAAAAATGATCTGGCAGCCGCAGCTACTATACCTGGAGCACAACTCTCCAGTGTGGATAGGACATAAGTGGTATAGGAAAATAGATTCACTATTTAGAGATCTTATATGGAGGGGAGGTCAACCCAGGATAAGCCTACAAACACTTCAACTTCCTGTAAAAGAGGGGGGGTGGCGGTTCCACACCCAAGGCTTTATTTTTTAGCAACACAACTGCAACATTTGGCAGGATGTGGAACCGCCGAAGGAGATGGCTCTAATAACCGACTCTTGCTAACAGATCTTTTTTAAATATCTTCAGGTTCGTCATGCCATACAAGCCCAACTTGGCACTCAGACGGTCACATGGGCACAGATTCCTGCTCTGATCACTGTAATTGAGGCAACAGCAGCCAAGGGCCTAATATCAGAGATGTATAACAGCCTGGGTACTAGGGCACTAAGTAAAGAAGGCCCTCGAAAGAGTAGAGCGGCGTGGGAGAGTGACTTGGGAACAATTTCTCCCAAACAGTGGGTTAAGATTCTCCAACAGGGCACCTCAGTGTCCATTGCCCCGGCCCAAAGGCTGTCCCATTTATTTCTACTATACAGGGTCTACTACACCCCCCATAAAATGTTTAAACTAGAGTGGAGCAAAATAATGAGTGCCCAAGATGTAAAGATAAGGGGGATCTTATGCATATGGTCTTGAAGTGCCCTAAATTATATAGCTTCTGGGTGGGAGTAATAGAGTAGATCAATGAAATATTTGGATCCTTACTGGACCCAGAAGCTAGGACCTGTCTCTTGGGATGTATGGATGACACTAGGGTACCGCAAGGCACCCTTGAAGCCATTCTAAGATGCCTATTCCAGGCTCATAAAACAATTGCTCAAAAATGGCAAGCACATGCTCCTCCGTCCATAGATAACTGGCTAATAGCCATGAAACAAACAATTTCAAATGAAAAGGTGTACTACACCACGCAAGGGAACTATGGCAAATTTGCCAAACTATGGGGGCCATGGCAGCAAGCGGCCAGGAACCCCAGGTAGCGGCATCTGACGCCACTACTCCAGGACTATTGAGATCCTGACTAACAAAGTCTAGCCCATGATGATGGTCCAGCGGAAGCCCCTTTATGAGATAGCTTTTCTCTCTCTGCTCCTAATGCCTTCTGATATCAATTGACGTGACTCGTGACAAATTTGCCAAGTTGATACCACGAATGTATGCTCTCATGGGAAGGGGAAGGGTGGGGTGTGGGAGGGTGATGAACACAGCCAACATGACAGTCAATGGGTCCTAGTGTCCTACAGTCTGGCTTAGCAGGGAGTAATATTATCTTGATTACCACCTTTGTATTCCACACGTGTATCTATTGTACAATATATTGTTGGTCTGTGATATTTAAAGAAATCAATAAAAATAAATGAGTTAAAAAAAGACGCAGAGAAGGCGTTCGACAGAGTGAACTGGTCGTACCTACACTCTACTCTACTACACTCTACTGTACTGGAAAAGTTTGGTTTCCAAGGGCATATCCTCCAATCCATATTGGCCCTTTATTCAACTTCGTCTGCAAAAGTATACTCCTCCAATCTTCTCTCCACCCCTTTCAACATAACTAATGGCACACAACAGGGATGGCCTCTATCCCCCCTGATCTTTAATCTCATTATGGAGCCCTTAGCGGAACACATACGATCCAATCCCAATATCTCAGGTGTGCAAATAGGTAACGGAACTCATAAAATTAGTCTCTTTGCGGACGACGTGATACTAATGATAACAGACCCCTCTCGTTCCCTGCCTGAAATCCAAAAAACTCTCACATGGTTTAGTGAGGTTTCCTACTACAAGGTTAATACATCGAAATCCCACATACTCAACCTGGGAGTAGACCCCATTACCAGTAATTTACTGCAACAGCAATTCCCTTTCGCCTGGCCAGAGACAAGTATACCGTACCTGGGCATCAACCTTACTAAAGCTATTAAATCACTTTATGCTCACAACTACATTCCCCTAAGGGCCAAAATACAAAATGACCTCCACAAAATTGAACACTTAGAACTCTCGTGGTGGGGTAGACTTGCTGCGTTCAAGATGATCCAACTACCCCAAATTTTATATTTATTCAGGAACCTCACAATCCCCATCCCTTGCAACTACTTTCGATCCCTACAAAGTATGCTGGCCAAATATATTTGGAAGGGGAATAAATCTAGATGCGCGCATTCTAAATTGATTATGCAGGGGTAGGTTATGTAGATTTCCGAGATTACTTTTCGGCCTCGGTTTTGACTCAACTGCGAGAATGGTTGTATCCTGCGCCCTCTACCAGGTGGGGAGAGATTGAATCTTCCTACTGCACTTCCAGCCCATTGAAATTCTGGCTGTTCAGTGCCCAAATGGGACACAGAACTCCGACCCATCTACCTCCTACTGAACCATCTGTTACTATCGACGTACCTATTGAAGTACTTGCATCCCTATCACCAATTCTTCAGGCAAACATATTAGTTTTACAGCTGCCAGTCTGCATTACATGCAAGTCAATTTCAATGGCAAGAAATGTTAACCATTTTTTTACCTACTTTTAATTAGCAAGAGTGACACCAAACAGGGCAAAAAAGGTCAGCACAGTGTATGTAGGAGGTGGAGGCAAGAATCTGATCCACTGGGTCCCACGCATCGAAATCTATCCAGACCACCAGCCCACGTGAACCAGACTCCCTCCTCCAATCCACACAGAAAATGATTGAAAGCCTCAAAGGAAGCACATGAAATGGCCCAACCCATGGGTAAGCAGTGATCTAAAAACATCCTCCTGCAAATTCACCACCTAAGAGGTGCAAGCTGTCTGGATGCACCAGGAAAAGGCAGAAAGAGTACTCAATGTCCACCTTTGCCATCGGTGCCACCGGTCCATGCTCCTGATCAAGTGAATGGCTTCATCAAAAGATGTATAATATACAGTAGAGAATGCAGAAGAGATATCATAATTAAAGTCAGGGCTTTTTTTCAGGGGGAACTTGGGGGAACTCAGTTCCACCACCTTTGGCTCAGACCCTTTGGTGCCTGCTCACCACAATCACTTGTAAACACAGAAGTCTGGTTTCTGTGTTTATAAGTGACAGCTTTGTAACCCCCTGAACTCTGCACTCTGTATGTAATGCAATTCTGGTATTTAATGTCCCTTTAAGACTCTTCCACTGTTTGTGAAATCTGAACAGGTCGTGGTTGAGTTCCTGCACCTATTTTCTGAGAAAAAAAGCTCTGATTAAAGTGGTTATAAAGGATGAATGTTTTTTTTATCTTAAAGCGGAAGTAAACCCATCTTTTTGATTTAAAAAAAACTGTTTACATTCCCGGCATGCCAGAAATGCTAGATGTCACATTTGCTTGTGCAGCATCGTGGCAGTTGCAGATTAAACAGAGGCCAAGATGGCAGCTTCCTTGGCTGAAAACAATAGGAGGGTTTACTTCCACTTTAATGCATTCATTCTATGTATTAACCACTAGAGATGTCCCGAACTATTCGCCGGCGAATAGTTCCCGGCGAACATAGCTTGTTTGCTTTTTCCCGCGGCGGGCGAACATATGCGATTTTCGGTCTGCCCCCTATTCGTCATCATTGAGCAAACTTTGACCCTGTACCTTACAGTCAGCAGACACATTCCAGCCAATCAGCAGCATACCCTCCCTCCCAGACCCTCCCACGTCCTGGACAGCATTCATTTTAGATTCATTTGGAAGCTGCAGTCTTAGTGAGAGGAGAGACAGTGTAGATGCTGCTGATTTACTGTAATAGGGAAATCGATAGCTAGGCCAGTGTATTCAGTGTCCACTCCAGTCCTGAAAGACTCATCTGATCTCTGCTGTAAGGACAGCGTCCTGACAGCACCCCATAAAGCCCTTTTTAGGGCTAGTACATCAGTCTGCTTTTTTTTCTCTGTAATCTAATTGCAGTTGCCTGCCAGCGTGTGTTTCAGGCTCACAGTGTATACTGTGCCCACTTGCCCAGTGCCACCACTCATATCTGGTGTCACATTAGATTACATTTAAAAAAACAACAACAATTTTGACTGTAAGAGAATAGCAGTCAGTTGCCTGCCATTGTGTGTGTCAGGCTCACATCGTATACTGTGCCCACTTGCCCAGTGTCACCACTCATATCTGGTGTCACAGTAGATTACATTTAAAAAAATAAAATAAAAATTTGACTGTAATAGAATAGCAGTCAGTTGCCTGCCAGTGTGTGTGTCAGGCTCACAGTGTATACTGTGCACACTTGCCCAATGCCACCACTGGGGATGAGCTCCGCGTTCGATGCGAACGTATGTTCGATTCGAACATTGTCTGTTCGTACGTTCGACGAATTTTGAACAAAAGGGTCGTTCGCGCCAAATTCGAGTGACGCGCAACGGCCCATAATTCACTGTGGCATTGCGCGCTGATGATTGGTCAAACATGCACTATGACCCTGCATGCTTGGCCAATCACAGCGCGCAAAAAACAGAGATCCATAATTGGCCAAAGCCAGGGTGGCTTTGGCCAATTATGGCTCGCGGGCTTTAGCACACGCCCCACACTATATAAGGCCACCTGCTGGGCGGCCTCGTGTAGTGTGTTGCGGTTGTTAATGAGAGCAGTCAGAGAGACAGAAAGATAGTCTTTTTATATAGCTAGATAGAGCAGGCAAGCAGGCTAGTCAGTTTAGCTTAATTTAAAGTGTGTAGAGGATATATATATAGATATATACATCCCTAGGAGTTGTACATATATTTATACACTGTGGGCCAGATTCACAGAGCCATTAATCCGGTCTATCTCCTGTTAGACTGGAGTATTAATCGTCGTATTATTAGTTTGAATCCTCAAACCATGATTACGGCTTCGGGCTTCTCCGACAGGCTGTTACGCCTTTGGACTGCTGATCTTTTTGCGGCCGCTGGGTAGTTCGGGTCGTTTTCCTCGGGGTTCAAATTAGCTTTTTCCGCGATCCACGTCGATCGTCCTTCGCAATTACGGCATTAGTCATCTTTTTTTGTTATACCAATCCTATAGTTCAAACCATGAGTCTTTCGACGGCTTCGGGCTTCGATCCGACAGGCTTACGTTTTCGTACGCCTTTGGATCTATCTCTGCTGCAATCTTTTTGCAGCCGTTCTTTCTAATTTACTGGCAGGCAGGGGTGCTATTTAAAGAGTTCGGGTCAATATTTAAAGGAATTTTTTTTTTTTTTAAGCATCAATAAAATCACTGCTCCTTGTCGGGGTCTATAGTTTGCCTGTGAAAACGCTTTGAAACCCGGGTCTTGCCCGAGCATGTATAAATGGAAAAAAAGTTTTAAAAAATGGTTGTTTATTCAGGAGTTCTGCTCCTGAAAAAAACAACCATTTTTTAAACTTGTTTCCATTGATACATGTTCCCTGGGGCAAGACCCGGGTTCTCAAAGACGTTTTCCAACAATAACTTGAATATTGGTCTTTAAAATTATCATTTTTGAATTCGAACGTTCGAGTCCCTTCAGACTTCAATGGGGTTCTAAATGTTCGCGCGAATGGTCAGTCTGTTCGACGGTTCTGGTGCGAACCGAACGCGGGGGTGTTTGGCTCATCCCTAGCCACCACTCATATCTGGTGTCACAGTAGATTACATTTAAAAAAATAAAAATTTGACTGTAATAGAATAGCAGTCAGTTGCCTGCCAGCGTGTGTGTCAGGCTCACAGCGTATACTGGGCCCACTTGCCCAGTGCCACCACTCATATCTGGTGGCACAGTACATTGCAAGCCGTATGCACAGTGCCCCAAATTGGAAGTAAGAGGACCGACTAAGCATCTTTTTCCATCTCCCGGTTTCTAAAATCTATTTCATACACCGGCCCCTGATAGGGGACAAAACAGAGATTAAACTGTTAACAGATAAAAAAAAAAGAATGGAGGACAGCCTCTGCGGAGCTGGGTATTTTTTGGCCGCGTTACTGAACGCTCATGCACAATGGCTGTAGGCTCATGCATCCTTTTGCGGAGGTGACAAACCTGGTCAGTCAAACCCAAGGCAACATCATCGACCTCATCCCATATGCGTTTTTTCGGGAGCATGCCCTGCGAAGAGTGCTGGATAAGGCCGTAGATGAGCATGAAGAGGAAGAGTTATGGTCACCATCATCACCAGAAGCAGCCTTGTCATTGTCGATTGCTGGACCTGCGGCAACGTAGAGAGAGGAGTCTGAAGAATACAGGCAGACAGGGGTAAAGGAGGGACAGGCAAAAGGTCAGGGGCACAGGCAAACAGGAGAAGTCAGGGACGAACCAAAAACGGTACACAGGAAGATAATTGTAGCACACTGCAGACAGGAACTTAAGCAAACAACACTGTTGATCAGCACTGCAGGCCTGTAGTGCAACAGTTAATATAGACTTCCTGGGATGGCCTGGGTGGGGCCATACAGGAAGGAGAGGAAATAAGAAGGTAACCAGAACAGGGTCAGGCCTCTTAATGGACAGATGGAGACAGGTAAGCTGCCAGACTATTGCATATCCATGACAATGACGTCAGTGAGGACAAGGAACGGGACATGGCTAGCTTGGTATACAACCTTGTGCAAATGGGGAGTTTGCGGTTGTGCAAATGGACTGTTTGTGGTTGATTGAGGTGTGTTAAACGGGGAGTTTGGTCTGTCACTGTGAAGCGGGCGTAACCCTTACACTACCTGATCGATACAACATCATACCTGATGTTTTAAAGCACGTTATTCCAAAAAATTTAGGAATGTTAGGTGATTTATGCCCTTTATGGATTAAAACCCGACTCTGCGTCAACTACGTAATTTTCCATGGGAGTTTTGCCATGGATCCCCCTCCAGGATGCCACAGTCCAGGTGTTAGTCCCCTTAAACAACTTTTCCATCACTATTTTATATTCGCAACATCTCTATCAACCACTTTCCGACCGACCGCCGTCGTTATACGTCGGCTGTTTGAAGTGGAATATCGTTGTTATGACAGCAGCTAGCTGCCATAACCTCAGTATCCACTTCAGCAGGCATTCGGATTTCAGATTAAAGTGGATTAAAGTGGACTTTTATCAGTGGCGGGAGAGGGCCCCCATCCCACTGCCCAGCAGCAGCTGAGGAAATTGCATCTTCTCCCCTCTGTGGTATGAAGCTGAGTGAGAGGAAGATGGCCATTGCAGGGCTAAAGCGAAGTCAAAACGTCACTTCCACTTTAGCTCTTATTAGCTCTGGATTTTAGTGTAAATATGAGATCTGATGTATTTTTGACCCCAGATCTCATATTTAAGGGGTCCTGTCATGCTTTTTTCCTATTATAAAGGATTCCTTGTGATAGGAATAAAAATGACACGATTTTTTTTAAATAAAAGAACAATGTAAAAATAAATAAGAAAAAGTGTATTTTTTACCCCAAAAAGGAGCGATTGTAAGACCACTGCGCAAATACGATGTAACATAAAGTATTGCAATGACCACCATTTTGTTCTCTAGGGTGTTAGAAAAAAACAATATATAATGTTTGGTGGTTCTAAGTAATAATGCTTCCCAGGATTACAATAGACCTGTGCAATTCGTTTAGTTCCAAATTAGTTTTTTTAACAAATTTAGACAAATTATTGAATTTCCGAATTTGTCTGGCCATAACAAAGATATCCCTCTGCAAACAGCCGACGTATATTGGTGGTCCGGAAGTGGTTAACACCTTGAGCGATCTTTGAGATCGGCAATATTTGGACGCATCCAGTGCCTTTCTTAGTAAGTAATGAGGAGAATGGTGCTGCTGGTGGCAGATAGGTCACAGCTCACAGATTACAGCGTGGCGCAATATCTGTATCGGGTAACTGTTGTGAGTTTATGTAGATTTCACCATGACATGATGGCTATGTCGGGTATCTATGTGGGGTAAGGGCCCAATGGTGGTGGACTCCCCCTGCACCTCTGCTAGAAGGTGTGGGTGCAGATAAGATTACCCTGTATAATAAGGGGGTAATAACCCTATATGCCTAGGGATTAGATCTTTATTCTGGGCCCTCAGTCTCCGCTGGTTTCCAGATATGTTGCTGAGCAAAAGGCAAAAAATGAGAAAGACAAAATGTACAGGTATATGGTATCTCAATATGCCAGGATCCTGTGCAGGACAGCCGGCCTAAAAGATATAGCTATGCATAAGGATATGTACCCACAATAGTCTAATGACCAATAGGGTTATGATGTAACCTGATATGGCTATGGAGAAGCCGTGGATTGCCAAAGATCCAAGTATACATAGGAATTGATGAATATAATGTCCTAATAGGTGTATGTCACGGTTAAAATATACATAGATAAACCAGTATTACAGGTTAAGTACAATGAAAACCAGCAAAAGACAGTCTCAGAAGGGGAGTGCTCCATTTCTCTTAGGCACTTCAAAGCCCATACATCCGTGGTGCTTGAAAACCTTGGCCAAAACATTAATATCACTTTAATGCTAATAATCAAAGTTCCCAGAGACGTCTGTAATGGTGACTTAGTGCCGATTGTGATGATCCAATGGCAGGGTGCCTTTCTTGTTTACTTTCCTTATTTGCATCAATCATGTCATTAACTGTTGTGGTAATGTCTGTAATTGCATGTTCTACCTGGTTAACTCTGTCACCCATCATGGACAATTCTTTTGAGAATTTATATGTGATATTGGTGAAATCAGCATACAGCATACAGGGAGCGGTGCAATGAGAGAAGCATCAATTTAAGTTGGGTGTCAATACAGGCTGATTAGAGGTGGGAAAGCTGGCTAGGGGGAATTGGAGCTCTGTGTGCTCTATGGCTGGGGATAGCTCATGACTCAACCCTGCGTCTGCAACTGCTGTGTCCAGTCTCATCCTGGCTTTAGCTGGGCTTGAGCAGGAAGGGCTGTGAAGAAGAGCTTCTAAGAGAGGATATCCCAGCACCTCCATTCGCACCGGGAGTGATTGCTGCAAGGTGTGAAGGAGGGGGGGGGGGGGGGGTTGAGCCGCCGGTGCCATCTTGACCTTCTCCACCTTCAGGCTAGTGGAAGTAAGCTGTCAGCTTCCAAGGCTTACAGTCCCCCTGCAACTTCCTCAACATTGTCAGGAGGTAACCAGCATTGTCAGGAATCTGTGTGGGCCTCAAGTGGGTTTGAGTAGTGCTCTGTCTGTTGCTGGTGTCTCTGTCAGGGCTCCGTAGCTCCATTCTTAGGCAGCCATCCACCGTGCGTGCTTGACACCCCCCCCCCCCCCCCCCCCCGATACCACCAAACTTAACTCAACATCTCTAGCAGACAGTCAAAAGCAACAGTGCCTTAGATGATCTCAGACTGTAGCTATACAGCTTTTTTCAGGAGGAACAAAATGCTAATTTTTCAAGGTACTAAAAGAGTAGGAGTTCTGTCTGTTCCATATAACATATATAGAAACAATTCAGTTCCCCTTTAAGCTACAAATTCCATTTACAATTATATGTATTAAAAGTGGGCCTATATTAAAATATAAATGAATGATTATTTTAATATTTCTCTTGCATGTTATAATTAAAATAAACAATTTAACTTCAACTTTTTTTGTAGTAATTTAAATCCTGCAATGGTCAAATATTCGGTCATGTGAATGATGTAGAATAATTGGTTACAAGTAATATTCTGATGCAAAACAATATTGGGTTAATAATAAGAGACTTTTTTTTGCAGAATGCCTTATATGCAGCTGTTCTTGATTGTACAAGCATTGGGCAGCATGAGTGTCAGAGAGGTGGAAGAAACGTTTTAAACATACATATATACAGTATATATATATATATATATATATATATATATATTAACCTATATTTAGATCTCATCAGGTATACTGATTGATCAGTTACAATAAAATGTTCACTGTAGAACTGTTTTATTGTATTTACATTTGACTTGCAGAATATTTTTTGGTTACCTGTAATCTACCCTATCAGGCTGATATGATGCGGTCTACTTTATCTACCATTTGAATTTCTGTCAGTAAGGAAGCTTATATGTTTAGAAGATATCTTCCTTTGGAATTAATACAAGCAGAGGTAAGAGGATTGGATCAGACTATCTTGACAGGAAAATGGGAACGGTAGCTCACAAGTAGAAAAGTACAGTCATAAAATCTAACATATTGGCAAAACTAATATAATGATTAAAGGGGGCCAATACTCAAAATTCAACTCAATGTTTAAAAAGTATTTTTTCATAGTGAGTCTGGGAAATTTGGCCAGATCATTGTGCTGATGTCAGTGCCCCCAAATTTTAACATATTGAAAGATCTTCTGCCCAATTCCGGGAAATAGTCACATGAAAAGTGCCAAAGAGCTTATCATTACAAAAATATGATGTGTGATGTTTGGTTGATTTTTCAATACTGCCTTCTGAGTTAATGGCCAATGGTACGTTTAATAAAAAATGTTCTAATTCCATTTC
The DNA here is from genome assembly GCA_029574335.1 of Rana kukunoris. NCBI lineage: Eukaryota > Metazoa > Chordata > Amphibia > Anura > Ranidae > Rana > Rana kukunoris. The sequence continues at coordinate 442,042,338 of CM056049.1, forward strand.
CCTAGCCCTTCTGAACTAAGTTAAACCTCCACTCAGCTTGCACAGGTTGCACAACTGCATCCTGCTTAGCTGTTTATACCCTATTTGGCTTAAAAAAGACCATAATTTGAGAAATGCGATCTTTATTGTATGACCCTACCAAGACTACAATCGCTTTATTTTGAATATATTGGAGACTGTCAAATATAAAATTTAGGACTGCACTTTACAAAGGAGTCAAGGCCAGGCAGTACAGCTTCCACATCTAAGGTATTTGCAATTGAGTGCAACCAAAACCCCTGTTTTTAATGTGAATTGTTAGACAGTGTCAATTTTTTTCAGGCTAGCTGGTAAGTGTGCTGGACAATTGTCTGTTTGTTTGGACTATGCAATGTTCATCCATGTGCACCTTTTTTCAAAAGCTAGTTATAAATTGGGGTGGCTGCCAATCCTTGTATAACGTGTTCATTGGATTTGGAAGTTGGAACACATTGGATGCCTTCAGCTGCCATTGTGCTCTTGCTAGGCTTATAATGTTTACCTGCACCTTTTAGGGAGGAATGGACTCCCTCCAGGCTAACCTGCCCTTAATTTATCTACTGCCATTCTATATATGCTCTAGCTCAGACACTCTCAAATATAAGAAAACTGTAAAAGAGGAGCATTGGCGAGGCACTTTGGCTTTTACATACATTTCCAAATGTACACAAATAAAATATTTGTTATATTCATGGAATACCACATAATAAACATTGTACTAAATAAACAAGATGGTGTGAGGCCGCGTAGACACGAATAAATAAATCCGATCAAATCGGTCTGACAGACCGATTTGATCAGATTTGTCTGCTGGGATATATTGGTTTGATCGTGTACACAATCCCCGCCGGCAGACAGCGCGGTGACGTTGACGCCGACACGTCACCGCACCAGGAAGTAAATAACGTCCACGTATGCGTCAAATCCATTTGACGCATGTGCGGGCAGATATGTCCGCTGGTTAGTGTACTAACCAGCAGACATGTCGGACGGACGGGTTCCCAGCAGACAGATTCAAAAGCATGCTTTAAAATTTGTCTGCTGGAAAAACCCGTCTGTCCGCCCGTACACACGATCCGTCGGACCGTTTCCAGCAGATAAATTTGATCGTGTGTACGCATCCTGAGATTTTTATGTTTTCTTGCTTCTTTTCCCCACAACCCTCTCCTAAACCTCCTATTATGCCTCATACACACAATCAGTTTCCCAGAGTAGAGCTTTTGGCTGGGAATCCCAGCCGTGTGTATGCTCCCCGCAGTTTTTCCGATGGGAATACTGCCCAAAAAACGCCGGACAAAAAAAGAGAACCAGTTCTATTTTTTCCCACTGGGAAAACCGTCTGACTTTTGTCTGGTGGTTTTTGTCAATTTTCCTATGGGAAAAACTGCGATGGAGCATATACACGGCCGGGTATCCCGGCCAAAGCTCCATTACAGCTTTCCTGTCGGGAAAACTGGCTGTGTGTAGAGGAAAGACTGAACCGAGCAGGTTCTCAGCTTTCCCCTCTGGATTTCCGATGGGAATTGTTCTCGTTGGAAATCCTGCACGTGTGTACAGGACATTAGAGTTGAATGAGAATAATGGGTCTAGTCTTGCTGCTCCCATGAGTTAACACAACTTACCCATTCACCCCAAGTTTTTAAATTTACTATGACACCCACAATAATTCTATTGATCAGAAGTATTTATTCACCAGTTGGTTCCCTGCTTTACCTGGAGGACCTCTTCAGATGTCAAATTTAAGGACTATCGTTTTCCTGGCAGAAAAAAGTAGTAATCATTATTTCTTTTTTTTACCTCAAGTTCAAGGCCAGTTCTCCATGGATAACAAAAAGACACCACTTAGGACTGCACACATTGAAGGATAAAGAATTTTGCAAAATAAATTCAGTAACCCATGACCAAAAAGATCTAACTTTATGACACCCCCAAATCATATGCAAATCATATGCAGAATCCTTTCCTCTGCCATTTGACAGATACAGGTATGTCTTTTCCCCATTATAAATAGGTATGTAGGTGTGAAATATGATCTCTGAAAATATCTCAGTTGGTTAAGCCTAACTCTTGTGGATATAACTGTCAAAAAGATCTAGAAAATTCCTTTTAAACCTGCTCAGTCAGGTTGGGAATACCTACAATCTATTATTCTTATACATGGGATAGTATGGAAGATCTTCGCTGAGAAAATGCATTATAAATCCTGGAAATTAGCAAGATGTACTACTCTTAAGCCTTGTACACACGATTGGATTTCCATTGGAAAAAGCCATGAATTTTTGTCCGAAGGGCGTTGGCCGTGAACTTGTGTTGCATACGAATGGCAAAGAATTGTTGGCCAACATACACAAAACAGTTTTTTCAGCTCTTTAGAGTTACCCTTTGGGCAACTTCTGCTAATGTTTTCTTATGGTTAGCATTGGTTTTGAGCATGCCTGTTTGTACTAGATGTGTGCATTCATTTTGTCCGAATGCATTTTCGGCCGAATTCCTGGGATTTTCGTTACCGTTTTAACAAACGAAAATGAACACGCAGAAACTGAAATTCGAAAGATCCGACATAAAAAAATGCTTTATTTTAGTTTTCATTGCTACAACAGTTCGATACAGATAGGAGATTTGACATGATGCTGACAATTTGTGTCTATCGAACCTGTAGTCAAATGTGCCTAACCCTAACTCTATTAGTCCAAGATTATTCTACATAGAGATAAAAGATTCGACATTATAGAGACAGTGTTGGGGTAGACCATTCGACATGAACGACAAAGACTCGACGAAGCAGCGAAAAACATACAAACAATGAATCTGTCATTGAAGGCTTATGGTGTCTGTCGAAAGTTCTAAGAAGATTTGACAAGCAGCTAAACTGTACAACACCGCAATTTTACTTTTGCGGTCAAATGCTCGGCCCATAGGCTATAGAAGAATTTGAATGTTGGTTGACTAGTAATAATTTATAAATATAATTATTACTAGTGTCAAACAACATTAGAATTCTTCTATAGCTTGTAGGCGGAACATTAGACTGGAAATGTACAATTGCGGCATCGTACAGTTTAGCTGCTCCGTCAAATCTTCTTAGAACATTTGACAGACACCATAAGCCTTCAATTGACAGATTCAACCTTAATTAATTCGGATTTTTTGATGAATGCATTTTAAAAAAAAACAAAATACGAATTTCGGGAGTAACTAAATAAATGTATTTTTCGGACGAAAACGAAATTTCGAAACAAAATATTTCAGTGTGCACATGTCTAGTTTGTACTTAGGATTTTTTTCTGACGGACTTCTGTACACATGATCAGATAATCTGACATCACACATTTGTTGTCGGAAAATTTTAAAGCATGCTATCCCACATTTGTAGTCGGAAAATAGAGCAACAATTGTCCGATGGAGCATACAAATGGTCAGATTATCCTGCCATCACACAAATCCAGTCTGATCATGTGTATGGACCTTTACTCTTACCAAAGTAATTGTCATCTATTATTGTTTATCACACATTTATAAAAATCAGACAATATTTGGGATTTTTAGTTCAACAGAATATTTTAAATAATAAAACAAATAAAAATGTCACAGACAAAAATATCAAATACAAATTTTACAAATATACAAACATAAACAAATATACAAATAAGCAAAAACCTCTGCTGGAAGCTTATTCCAAGCATAAACTACTCTTTCAGTAAAATAATACTTTCTAAGGTTAGTTTTAAGCTTCCCTCCTGTTAGTTTGAGGTCATGTCTCTGTGTTTTTGATTCTGGCTTCCTATTGGAAATACTGCCCTTCTAAACCTTATTCACCCCCCTAATGTATTCAAGCATTTCAAGCATGTCTCCCCTTTCCCTTCTTTCCTTATGACTGTGCACATTATCTCAATCAACATTGACTATTAGTAATTCTTTTGCTGCTAGCATTAGTAAAAGTATAGGAAAGTATATCATATTTACTTGATTTCATGTTACATGTTACATTACCTGCAGTGATGACCCACTGTTTCCCTCCATTCCCATGGCCCCCCATGACCTGTACCTGCTGTCACTTTTCAAAAATCGGCTCAGCTCTGTGGGACTCCTTCTGTACAGCTGCATATTTCATTTATAGGAATCTGAGTCAGAAAACTACAAATCTCATTTGCCAAGGCCAGGGCCGTCTTAATAGCATTGTGGGCCCCTGGGCAAAGTAATGCTCTGGGGCCCCTACAATGATGACAGTGCAGGTAAACAGACATCAAGTAGGTAGGAGGCAGACTGCCTCCCCTTTGCATCTATCACTCTCAGTGCCAGCATGGGGCCCCCAATTTAGATAGCAAAATATAAAAATAAAAATAAAAGGTAGGTATAGATTTTTATATTTTAAAAAACCCATGACAGTTGTTTGGTACACAGTGCACATTGACTAAATATTGAGAGCCATTACTGTAGAAAACCAAAAAGTCCTTTGGATTTACAATCTTTTATAACAAAGACCCATTGGCTTAATGGATTGTAAGCTCCTTTAGATCAGGGACTGATTGAACTGACCTGTAATCACAGAAAGTGCTGTGGAATTTGTCAGAGCTGTATAAAAAATAAAACAAAACTTCAGCGTTTGCTCATCTAACATATAACCCTTCCCTTGTGTTATACAGAAAATAAAACTTCATTTCTGCAGCTTTGGGGGCCCAGGAATAGCTGCAATCTTTTTGCCTGCAGTAGTTACACCACTGAGGATATGTTGTGTGATTCTGGTATGTTAGAAAAAAATAAAGAAAAAAGACAAGGGAAGCTGTGGTTTCATTTATTCATGCTTATTCAGTATGGGTAGGTGTAGACGGACGATATGGAACCCGTCTATGATCGCTTGCATTGGGATGATTGTGTTAGTTTTGCCAAACAGTTTGAAAAATGAGCAAACTGTGAGACCCGGCAGTGGGAAAAGCCAAGAGAATTGTGGAAAGCATCACTAGAAGGATCACCAGTAGGAGGAAGTAGGCCCTGATTCCTCTGTATAGATCTTGTTATCACTAGAAGAATTACCAGCAGGTAGATGGGGGTCTTAATTCCCTTCTATAAATTCTTATCACTATAGGGAACACCAGCAGGAGGAAGGGGGTCCCGATTCCTCTATATAGACCTTTATTACAAGAGGAATCACCAGCAGGTGGATGGGGGTCTTAATTCACCTCTATAGATCTTTATCACTAGAGGGATCACCAGCAGGAGTATGGAGGTCTTAATTCCCCTCTATAGATCTTTAAGACACAATTCCACCCAGTTTAACCATAAATATCAATATCACTAGAGGGTTTACCTGCAGGAGGTCATGATTCCTCTATATAGATCTTTATCACTGGAGGGGTCACCAGCAGGAGCATGGGGGTCCCGATTCCCCTATATAGATCATTATCACCAACAGGACGTCGTGATTCCTCTATATAGACCTTTATATCACTAGAGGGATTTACAGCAGGGGGAAGGAGGTCCTGATTCCTCTATACAGATCTTGAAGCTGTTGATATTTATTAGAAAAAGTTCTGAGACAAGCCACAAAATGGTGAAAGGTTTAAAGAATAAAACCAGGAGAAACTGCAAGAACCCAAAATGTACTATTAATGAATATTGATCTGTACTCATGGAAAAGGTTAAAAAAAAATAATATGAAAAGTGAAAACTCAATGAGCCATCTTTTCTACCATTACTCTTCAATAGAATGTCATGTTCCGATCCTTTGCACTGCTCTTGGCAAAAAAGTACAATAAACCCTATAAACAGACTCTCAAACCTGTAAAGAAGAGACCCTACATCTCCTGTTACCCACACTGCTTAACACCTCTCTTATCACAAGAACTCCCTTCCCAAAGTCTGCTGAGAAAATGACACTTCAGGGAGTGTCAGTCTCCCGGGTCACATGAGGTCAGCAAGAGGAACCAGTGAAATCATCATTTAAAAAAACCTAAGCAAATGTTATTAGCAGGGCCATCTTAATAGCATCATGGGCCCTTGGGCAAAGTAATGGTATGGGCCCCCTACAAGCCCCAATTTACGCACCTATTTTACAGCGTGTCACTTGTGTCAGCGTGTCACTTGCCACTGTCACCTGCCACCAGATTCAGCATGTCAACTGCCATCGTCACCTGTCTTCAGATTCAGCGTATCAATTGGCACCCGTTCCCTGTCTGAGAGGCAGAGGAGGGGGATATGAGAGGCAGAGGAGGGGGATCTGAGAGGCAGAAGAGGGGGATCTGAGAGGCAGAGGAGGGGGGGCTCAGAGGCAGAGAAGGGGGGGCTCAGAGGCAGAGAAGGGGGGCTCTGAGAGGCAGAGGAGGGGGATCTGAGAGGCAGAGGAGGGGGGCCTCAGAGGCAGAAGAGGGGGATCTGAGAGGCAGAAGAGGAGGATCTGAGAGAGAGGAGGGGGCTCAGAGGCAGAGGAGGGGGGGCTCAGAAGCAGAAGAGGGGGGGCTCAGAAGCAGAAGAGGGGGGGCTCAGAAGCAGAAGAGGGGGGGCTCAGAAGCAGAAGAGGGGGCTCAGAATCAGAGGAGGGGGATCTGAGAGGCAGAGGAGGGGGGCTCAGAGGCAGAGGAGGGGGGCTCAGAGGCAGAGGAGGGGGGGATCTAAGAGGCAGAGGAGGGGGGGCTCAGAGGCAGAAGAGGGGGATCTGAGAGGCAGGGGGCTCAGAGGCAGAGAAGGGGGGGCTCAGAGGCAGAGGAGGGGCTCAGAGGCAGAGAAGGGGGGGCTCAGAGGCAGAGGAGGGGGGGCTCAGAGGCAGAAGAGGGGGATCTAAGAGGCAGGGGGCTCAGAGGCAGAGGAGGGGGGGCTCAGAGGCATAGGAGGGGGATCTGAGAGGCAGAGGAGGGGGATCTGAGAGGCAGAGGAGGGGGGGCTCAGAGGCAGAGGAGGGGGGGCTCAGAGGCAGAGGAGGGGGATCTGGCTGAGACAGACCACATAGCGCTGTCCCTCCTCTGCTCACCCTGCCCCCTCTCAGTGTGCTGTCATGTGTGTACAGGATGCCAGGTACCTGATGGCCAACAGCGTGGCAGCGCCGAGTCTCCCTCTACATCCGGGGGGTGCTCGCTGGGGTGCTCGCTGCTCTGCTCCTTCCATTGGCTCCTTGGCAGCCTCCACCTTCGGCATGTTCTTTCTTCCCAGCCAGCTGTCCCCCGGGTCGCACGGTGCACGGACGCTTCCTGGAGCAGAGAGGAGGTGGAGGCATCCAAGTTCTGGGAGCGGGGGGGGGAGCAGCCCGGCGCCCTCATCTCTTCGGTGGTCAGGCAGGAGCTTTTACATCCAACTCCCCCCTCTCTGGGCCAGGAAGCGTCCGTGCACCGTGCGGCCCAGGGGACAGCTGGCTCAAAGAACATGCCGAAGGTGGAGGCTGCCAAGGAGCCAATGGAAGGAGCAGAGCAGCGAGCACCCCCCGGATCTAGAGGGAGACTCGGCGCTGCCACGCTGTTGGCCATCAGGTACCTGGCATCCTAAGTTAGGGGGAGGGAAGTCGTGGGCGGCACAATGGGAGCGACGCTGCGACGGCGGTGATGTCTATTGGCTGGCGGGTACAGTACAGGTCAGAGGCTCAGAGCGAGCGACGAGCATGACATGTCCATCCATCCCCGTGCATTAGACGGCTGCGCCCGCGGGCCCGCGGAAGACTGCCGGGTGCCCGCGGTAACGCGGGTAAACCGATGCTTAGCAAGTTGACTGGTGGGTTCACTGGCCAGATGGGCCCCCAGCCAAGTGGGGCCCCCGGGCAACTTCCCGGCGTGCCCATTCGAAAAGACGGCCCTGGCCAAGGCGGCAGATGGTAGTTTTAAATGGACTGTGATATTGCTGTAGTCCATGCATTTTTCCTACAGCTCTGAAACTTACAGCCCATAGAGGAATATGGGATCACAGATGTGTCCTTTATACCCAGGGCTCAAGTCCTGTGGGAACGCGTGGGAACGTCGTCCCTGCACTTTTTTCACAGCAGGAACGCTGTTCCCTTTGGAGGACTCGAGCAGAGAATAGGAGGGGATGCAGTGGATCCTAAGTGGGGCGCGGGGGGATTGTCAGGCCAGTGCTCCCCTCCAGCGGAGACTGCAGGTGGGTTTAGGCAGCAGGCGGGTTTAGGCAGCGGAGCAGAAGGCGTCAGTCCCCCCCCCCACTGAATGGCGAGGCTGAGCGGGCGGGTTCAGAGACAGCGGGCGGGATTAGGCAGTGGCGCGCAATTCTAGAAGACTCACAGAGAGAGGAACCTGAGCTAGTAGCTTTGCGGGGGTGCGAGTTGCACTGGAGTGACACCCGTGACCCATTAGATCCTGCCCTGCTCTCTGGGTCGCGGCTCTGATCAGTTTTGTCACAAGTAGAGTGAAGCAGCCTGCCTCCCCCTCCTCCTGTATGTCTACACAGGGGACCCGACCAGTCCCCTGTGTATGTCTGTGCATGTTAGGATCATCTGAGGTACAGGTACAGTGGGGATCGAAAGTTTGGGCAACCCAGGTACAAATTTGTATTACTGTGCATAACGAAGCCAAGGAAAGATGGAAAAATCTCCAAAAGGCATCAAATTACAGATTAGACATTCTTATAATATGTCAAAAAAAGTTAGATTTTATTTCCATCATTTACACTTTCAAAATTACAGAAAACTAAAAAATGGCTTCTGCAAAAGTTTGGGCACTCTGCAGAATTTATAGCATGCACTGTCCCCTTTGCAAAGCTGAGACCTGTCAGTGTCAAGGATTTTTCTCAATCATCATCTGGGAAGACCAGGTGATGTCAATCTCAAAGGTTTTAAATGCCCAGACTCATCTTACCTTGCCCCAACAATCAGCACCATGGGTTCTTCTAAGCAGTTGTCTAGAAAACTGAAACTGAAAATAGTTGACGCTCACAAAGCTGGAGAAGTCTATAAGAAGATAGCAAAGCTTTTCAGATGTCAATATCCTCTGTTCGGAATGTAATTAAGAAATGGCAGTCATCAGGAACAGTGGAAGTTAAAGCAAGATCTGGAAGACCAAGAAAAATATCAGACAAAACAGCTTGCAGGATTGTGAGAAAAGCAATTCAAAACCCATGTTTGACTGCACGATCCCTCCAGAAAGATCTGCCAGACACTGGAGTTGTGGTACACTATTCCACTATAAAGAGATACTTGTACAAATATGGTATTCATGGAAGAGCCATCAGAAGAAAACCTCTTCGTCCTCACCACAAAAATCAGCGTTTGAACTTTGCAAAAGAACATATAGACAAGCCTAATGCATTTTGGAAACAAGTTCTGTGGACCGATGAGGTTAAAATATAACTTTTTGGCCGGAATGAGGTACGTTTGGAGAAGAAAGGGCACAGAATTTAATGAAAAGAACCTCTGTCCAACTGTTTAGCATGCGGGTGGATCAATCATACTTTGGGGTTGTATTGCAGCCAGTGGCACAGGGAACATTTCACAAGGAGAAGGAACAATGGATTCAATAAAATGTCAGCAAATTTCGGGATGGTAACTTGATGCCATCTGTGAAAAAGCTAAAGTAAAAGAGAGGATGGCTTCTACAAATGGATAATGCCTTTTGGAGATTTTTCCATCTTTCTTTGGCTTTGTTATGCACATTAATACAAATGTTCACCTAGGGTGCCCAAACTTTTGATCCTCACTGTAAATTATGGTACTGAATGGGGGGTGATCTGTACCTAATGGGGGGGGGGATCTGTACTGTGAGGGGATCTGTATTGAATGGGCAGGAATCTGTACTGAATGGGGGGGATCTGTACTGAAGGGGGGGTGATCTGTACTGAATGGGGGTGATCTGTACTGAATGGGGGTGATCTGTACTGAAGGAGGGAAAGCCTCAAAAGGTAATTGCTAAAGAAGTTGGATGTTTCCAAAGTGTTGTATCAAAGCACATTAATAGAAACTTATGTGGAAGGGAAAAATGTGGAAGAAAAAGGTGCACAAGCAGCAGGGATAAGCGCAGCCTGGAGAGGATTGTCAGGAAAAGGCCATTCAAACGTGTTGGGGACTTTCACAAGGAGTGGACTGAGGCTGGAGTCAGTGCATCAAGAGCCACCACACACAGACGGATCCTGAACATGGGCTTTAAATGTCGTATTTCTCTTGTCAAGCCACTCTTGAACAACAAACAATGTCAGAATAGTGTTGAGCGGAATACGCCATATTCCATTTTCGCGATATTGCGCGAATATATAGAAGAATATTCGCGAATATTCGCTAATATCGAATATTCGTGATATTTAATCCAAAAAAAATTTGCAAAATTTCGCTACTGCGAAATTTCGCTAATGCGAAAATGATTGCGAAATTCTCATAAACGGAGATCATTTCCTGTATTACTAAACTAATATGCACTAAACACTAACTCTACACTAACTCTACTTAAAAGAAAGGAGAATAAGGGGGCAAAAGAAGGGCGGAGAAGATAATCGCGCAATATTCCTATTTTGCACGATTATCTTCTCCACCCTTTTTTTGCATCAGAGCCAATCAGAATAACTCGAATATTCGGCAAAAGGAATATCGTGCAATATTCCTTTTGCCGAATATTCAAGTTATTCTGATTGGCTCTGATGCAAAAGAAGGGCGGAGAAGATAATCGCGCAATATTCCTTTTGCCGAATATTCAAGTTATTCTGATTGGCTCTGATGCAAAAGAAGGGCCAAGTAGCTGATGCGATTCTTTTATGTTGCCGAAAATTCGCAATGCGAATTTTCGGCAACATAAAAGAATCGCATCAGCTACTTGGCCCAGGGTCTCTCTCTAATCATACCAGCAATGCTTTTAGACATCGATGGAGATCACTAGGATGTGATCTGTTTTAAAAATAAATTTGAAAAAATCCAAATATTCGCCATAGCGAATATTCGCCGCAATATTCGAGTTATTAGCGAATACTCGAATATGCAATATTCGTAGCGAATATTCGCAATGCGAATATTCGTGAGCAACACTATGTCAGAAGTGCCTTACCTGGGCTAAAGAAAAACAGACCTGGTCTGTTTCTCAGTGGTCCAAAGTACTCTTTTCTGATGAGAGTAAATTTTGCATCTCATTTGGAAACCAAGGACCCAGAGTATGGAGAGGCACACACTGCAAGATGCTTGAAGTCCAGTGTGAAGTTTCTACAGTCTGTGTTGATTTGGGGAGCCATGTCACCTGTTGGTGTTGGTCCACTGTGCTTCATTAAGTCCAGGCTCACTGCAGCCGATTTGGAGATTTTGGAGCACTTCATGCTTCCTTCCGCAGACGAGCTCAGCTCTATGGGGATGCTGACTTCATTTTCCAGCAGGACTTGGCACCTGCCCACACTGCCAAAAGCAGTGATTACTGTGCCTGATTGACCAGCAAAATAGTCTGACCTGAACCCCATAAAGAATCTATGGGGCATTGCCAAGAGAAAGATGAGAGACTTGAGACCGAACAATGCAGAAGAGCTGAAGGCCGCTATTGAAGCATCCTGGTCTTCCATAACACCTCAGCAGTGCCACAGGCTGATCGATTCCATGCCACGCCGCACTGAGGCAGTAATTGCTGAAAAAGGGGCCCAAACCAAGTACAAAGTACATATACATGCTTATACTTTTCATAGGTCCCATATTGTATAATCCTTGTTTTATTGATTGCATGTAATATTCTAATTTTCTGAGATTGTGGATTGAGGTTTTTATGAGCTGTAAGCCATAATTATCACAATTATGACAAATCATGGCTTGAACTATCTTGCTTTGCATGTAATGAGCCTATCTAATATATTTTACCATTAGTGAAATCAATGAACTTTTGCACGATATTCACATTTTTCAAGTTTCACCTGTAAATAACAATTGTGCAACGTGTCTTGGGTATCGCCATGCATGCAAGAGCGAAAGAAAAGATTCTAGGTCCCTCATTTACAGTTAATTTCTGAAAAGGCTTTAAAAGTGTCGCCCATTGATACAATTTTCACTGTATCGTGTTTGCACACAGTTTTGAGGCTTGACATATTTAATATCTAATTACCAAACAGACTAAATTGTATTTGTGTGAAATGAAGCTCAAGTATTATTTTTTCCTGAAATTATAGATTTGATAAACAGTTGTGCAAATATCATACAATATTAGAGAGAGAGAGAGAATATAGAAGCTGTAATTTCAATCTCTTCATCTAAAAATCTTAGTTCCCTGTCTGTTGGCTCTACTACTTTTCAAAGGTACATATCTAAAACAAGTTTACATTCTTAATTCTTAAACTGGCCAGAGACAGATATCTTTTTTTTATTGTTCAGCCAGTGGGCTGAATGAGAAAAATAACAGATTCCTTCATCCACACAAACATGTCCTTTCAACAGAAATCAAACAATTAAAGGCTTCTTCTCTGTCTCAACTACTGAAGTAGCAATCCAAAATATATCCCCAATTTATTTTGCAAATAGAGTAAGTCACTGGGTAGATATTGTACTTATAAAAAAAAACATTTAAAATAAAATCAGAAGTGTTATGTGTACAATAACTTGGACTTTAATTGTATAGATGACACGTCTGATTTTATTTTGACTTAGGATAGAATTTAAACCTCTCAGTTTAGGAAAAGATATAAGGGGGTTAGGGGTGTACCATCATCCTAAAATCGAAGATTAAGTTAAAGGGTTCAGGGAATTCCCAAAGACCTAGGAATGACTTAGCTATTGACTTTCAACATATATCAGAAGTGCTTTGTCATTGACTTATGCCGTGTACACATGTTCGAAATTTCCGATGAAAAAAGTCAGAATTTTTTCATCGGATGTTCCGACCGTGTGTATGCCCCATTGGACTTTTTCTATCGGAAATTTCCGACAGACTTAGAAAGAGAACATGTTCTCTTTTTTTCAGGAAGAAAAAAAATTGTATCGTAAATTCCATTTGTCTGCATGGAATTCCGATGCAAAAAAACATGCATGCTCGGAAAATATTTGACACATGCTCAGAAGCATTGAACTTAATTTTTCTATGCTTGTTGTAGTGTTGTACATCACCACATTTTTGACGGTCAGAATTTGGTGTGTCCGTGTGTATGCAAGACAGCTTGAGCGGAATTCTGTCAGAAAAACCTGTCAGCGTTTATTTTGATGGAATAAACGGTCGTGTGAACGTGGCATTAGACTGTTTGTTTTGTAGAAAAAGGAAGTGCAATTGATACAGCTGATGGGATTTATTATGATGATACCTCTATTATGTTAGAAGGGGAAGGTTTATGTTAAAGCTTGTTCTGGGTCAGTGACTCAGGAAATATTGAAACCAGATTAATGCAGGCAACTAGCATTTTCAGGAGGTCAACAGCAGTGGTAGGCTTCATATTCCTGTCAGTGAATCAGATTTCTCTTACAGCACATTGACTGCTTTTATTTACCAGTCTCCAAACGCATTGAACGTAAAAAAAAAAAAAAAAACTATTGTATTTTGAGAAATACAGTATATATATATATATATATATATATATATATATATACATATACATACACATACACAATCCTATGAAAAAGTAATTGCCCTCTAAATCTAATAACTGGTTGTGCCACCCTTGGCGGCAACAACTGCAATCAAGTGTTTGCGATAACTAACTGGCAATGAGTCTTTCACATTGCTGCAGGGCGATTTTGGCCCACTCTTCTTTGCAGAATTGTTTTAATTCAGCCACATTGGAGGGTTTTCCAGCATGGATGGCATGTGTAAGGTCATGATACAGCATCTCAATTGGATTTAAGTCCGGGCTTTGAGTAGGCCACTCCAAATTCTAAATTTTGCTTTGTTTGAACCATTTGAAGGTGGACTTGCTGTTGTGTTTCGGATCATTGTACTGCTGCATAAATCAAGTACACTTGAGCTTGAGGTCACAAACTGATTAAAGGATATTCTCCTTTAGGATTTTCTCGTAGAGCTCAGAATTCATGGTTCCATCAATTATGGTACGTCGTCCAGGTCCATCATGCTACCACCACCATGTCTGACTGTTGGTATGATGTTCTTGTTCTGAAATACTGTATTAGTTTTATGCCAGATATAACGGGACACACGCCTTCCAAAAAGTAACATTTTTGTCTCATCAGTCCACAGAATGTTTTCCTTAAAGTCTTGGGGATAATCTAAATGTTTTTTGGTAAATGTGAGATGAGCATTTGTGTTCTTATATATATATATATATATATCACCCTCCAGTCAGTGTCAGTTCAGTGGTGGAGTAGGATGCTTCCGACGAGTCTGCTCTCATCTCAGGGCAAGATCAGACAGGCGGTCAGGTTCACCTAGCCCACTGCTGCAGCAGCACCCAGGACATCCAGGATTTTCCTTCCCCTTTGGCCTCCCTCTTCCGCCACCATCACAGGCAGCTTCCCACAGGTAAGGCCCGGCAGGATCTGGCTTCTGCTCCATCCCCCTATCATCCCCCTACCCTGGGACAGTGTGTGGCCGTCCTTGTCAGGATAAGCCGCGGCCCTGGCCTGGCCCCCCCTTCGCGCCCTAAACGGCTCCCAGCCTTCTCACCGCTCCGCATCCTAATTATTGGGGCCTGAACAATTTGCGTCTAGGTCGCGGCGGCCACATCCAGAAAAGTCTGCAGGTTCAGCCGAGGCCTAGCGGTGCGCCCGCGATTACATCACAAACCCCCCTTTTTAAATTCCTTTAAACCCCCTGTCCCCCAGGATGCCCCCCAGCGCCCCAGGATCTCCACTGCCTCCCCCCGTGGTGCCCCAGGACTCCAGCCCCCAGCTTGGGCCTAGTCCCGGTTGGCGGCCATTTTACTACACCCAAAGTAAGTAACTACCATTCACCCCCACCTCCCTTCCACAGCCCGATTGCAAGTATTGGCAACCACCTGTGAACACAGGGGTATGCATCCCCCCCACAGCATAAACCATTTTATTTTAACCATTCAGGACTTGATCCAGGGCTTTGCCAATCGCCCTTGAGGGGTCAGGAAGGAATTTTTTCCCCAGTCGTTGCAAATTGGCCAGCACGCCTGTTTTTTTTCCGCCTTCCTCTAGACCAAATGGGGAAGGAGGACTTGACGAGTGGTGGCCCACTTGAACATCTTCCTTCCCATTCACCATCAAAGCCCCCCAAATCAACTTCACTTCCCTGCATTTTTTTCTGCAACCATGGGTAATCTGAAATACTCTGCAGAAACCATCTGGGAACTAAAACCATTCACCTCAATATTACCAGTTGTCACCAAAAAAGCTCTAAGGAGTGAGCAACTGTTAAGAATCGATCGTTGGTTGACAATTAAAAATTATAAGCATTCACCGTAGTCTAAGCGCATAGTCTAAGCGCTTTGGTCAACACAAGATCGGCAGTAAAAACACCAACAAGAAATCCATGATTTCATCCTACAATGCAACTTAGACTGCCTCTTTATCACAGAAAGATGGCTTACAGCCAACTGTAACACCATTCTAGGAGAACTGGTGCCAGAAAATTATTGCATTATAACAGAAAACAGAGTGTGGCAAAGAGGAGGAGGCCTGGCGGTGATCCATAAGACTCACCTCTTGATCACTATACCAGTCCTTCAGAACACACTTCCATTCATGGAAACCCTCACTCTGCAACTACAAACAGATCCCCAGGAGACCGTCCATATTTTACTCTGCTATAGATCACCGGGTCCAAAATCGCAGCTTCTCGCATCATTAACAGAGTTCATCTCCACTTATACCCTAAACAGCAAACACCTTTTGCTGCTCAGGGATTTCAACCTCTGGGCCAACTCCTCACAGGATCCCGTTGCCGGCGCCTGGATTAGGTCTGCAGCAACTAGTATGTGGGCCACACGCTTCAGATGCTTCAGGCCACACGCTCAATCTAATTTTCAGACAAGGTCTGGAAATAAACATGAGTCGTTACCATGGACAGACCACCATGCAATTAAATTCATAATTACCAAAAACGCCACCTTAACAAAAACGTTAAAACCAGTAACAACGCACTGGACTAGATCTAAGAAGAAACTCCATTTGGAACTTTTCAAAACAACATTAGGGAACAAAATAAAAACAATCCAACTACATCAAACAGCCACAGAAACTCTGGATGCCATAAACACAGCTCTACTACAGTCAGCCGACTTAGTAGTGCCCAAACGTAAAACCTGCTTCGGAAAAACAACTCCAGCTGGTTTAACGACTGTCAGAGTCTAAAGAACTTACCGAGGCCAAGATGCTGCGGACGGCTCACCTTTGCGAACCGCTGCTGACCGCCCCCTGATGATGGAGACAGAGAGGTGACAGCACCGGAAGACACCGGTACCGGAAACAGGAAGCTGGGTCAAGGTGAGGATCAAGGAAGGTACCGGATCTGCAGACAGGCCGGGGAGACAGTTCGTGGCACCAAGCAGGGACAGCGGTTCAAACAGGCAAAACTAGTTCAAGGTCCTGGTTGCGGATCACGGGTCAAGAGATCAAGGAAAGTCCAGAAATGCAAGCCGGGGTCAAGGATCGGAGAGGTCAGCGGGAGTCCAAGTATACAAGCCGAGATCAAAAGGTTTGGAGAGGTTGGCAGAGTCCAGGAATGCAAGCCGGGGTCAAAGGTTGGAGAGGTCAGCAGAGTCCAAGGGCAGGCCGAGATCAGGATTCAAACAGGTAAGCCAGAAGGTTTTCAGGTCAAACAGGTTCACAGCAACGAGACACATACAGGAGCTGATGACAAACCAGCAACCTGCCATGTGTCAGAGGCCGGTTTAAATAGGGTGGTGAGCCCTGTGATTGGCTCCGACGGAATCACGTGAGTTCGCGCCGTACGCGCGCTCCCGCACACGTCGCGCCGCCGGACCATGCCCGCGTACGTGCGCGCGCATGCGCCGAATAGAGACGTGCGATCGCGTCGTTCTACTACGCATGTGCGCGCGATCAAAGTCCGCAGAATTGGTGCCCTGACAACGACCAGCTGGCATTGCTAAAGCAAGAACACAGAAGAGCGAAAGCAGCCTGGAAAAGAAGCTCTTCAGAGGAAAACCACACCAGCTATAAGGTAATAACAAAAAAATACCACAAAGAAATCTTTAAAGCCAAAAAAAAACATTTTTCCAATGTCATCACAAATGCCCTCAACCACCCCCGCAAACTCTTCAATTTAGTCACCCAGACCATGAATCCAGTCTGTCTTGAAGCCCCCAATTCTGATACCCAAGAATTCTCGGATTATTGTGTTAACAAAATCAAAAAAATCTGTGAAAGCATTCAGCAAAACGGCAAAAAATTTGCCGCAATCAACGAATTTCACTCTAAAACCCATCTCCATCGATGCCACTAAAAATATCATCGGTACCCTGCGAAATAGCACATTGCCTAATGATATTATCCCCACCCAACTTCTGAAGGAATGTGCCGATATTCTGGCACCGCCTATCATGCAGCTTATAAACCAGTCATTCAAGGAAGGCATAGTGCCCATCCGATTGAAACAAGGCATAATCAAACCTATTTTAAAGAAAAAAAATATTGTATTTCGCCATCGTATCGGAACTGCAATTTTAAAAATGGCGCTCAGGGCGTTCCCGCTGATTAACGCAGAGAATATGTTAATCAGCCAGAATCGGCAATTCACGATCGTATTCGGGCCCGACGCAGTGACTTTCCGACGTTTCCGTAAGAGATACGCGGCGTAAAGAAAAACCAGCCCCCTAGTGGAGTATCCTATGTTAAGTATGGCCGTCGTCATTGCGTCGAATTTAAACATTTTCGCGTCGTTTGCGTAAAACGTCCGTGAATGGGGATTGACGTCATTGACGTTCACTGACAGAATTTGGAGCATGCGCACTGACAGTCGACGCATGCGCAGTAAGTTGGCTGCGGGATCGAGCCTAGTTTAAATAATACACGACCCCTACCCGCCCAATTTGAATTCCGCCGGCTCATTTTCGCTACGCCGCCACAACTTTAGGAGCAAGTGCTATGTGAATAACAGTACTTGCTCCTAAAGTTTTGGCGGAGTAACGTAAATGAGAAACGTTACTCCAAAATAAAGATTCGCCCATCTACCTGAATCTGGCCCAAAGAGTTATCTTGAACTCAACGATTCGAAAACAGAACTTCTTCTGTTTCACGCCAATTGAAAGAACCTACTTGCAACAACATAGAGACCCCCGCCCATTCTGGACAAAATCATCACCCCTAGCACCAAAGTCAAAAGTCTCTGAGTCATCTTTGACACCTACATGACAATGGATGCACAAATAGGGTCAGTAGTCAGCGGATCGCACCATCTGCTGCGCCTACTACGCAGACTTATTAAATTTATTCCTAAAGAAGACATAGCAGTCGTGGTGGGAACAATTGTTAACTCCAGACTTGACTATGCAAATGCCCTCTATCTTGGACTCCCAAAGTACCAAATCACTCGGCTACACGTCATTCAAAACTCGGCCGCTAGACTTGTGACTGGGAAAAAACCCTGGGAATCAATCTCACCTTCACTGAGAAGTCTTCATCGGTTGCCAGTAAAAGACAGAATTACTTTCAAAGCACTCTGTCTCATGCATAAGTGTATTCAAGGAAAGGCCCCCCAATATCTATGCAAAAAACTAAAAGTCCACAACCCAAATCGCGTTCTGAGATCCACCAACCAAAATCTACTCCAGATACCCAAAGCCAGATACAAGTTCAAATGAGAAAGAAGATTTGCGGTCCAAGGCCCCAGGCTATGGAACGCTTTACCAACCAGCATTCGGTTGGAGGAGAATCACTTGGCCTTTAGGAGAAAGATCAAAACCCATCTCTTTTGAGGACAAAGGAGAATTGGGCAACGAGCGCCCAGAGGCTATTCAGTTTGCATGTGCTGCGCTATATACGTTTCTCACTCACTCACTATATATATATATATATATATATATATATATATATATATATATATACACACACACACACACACTTGTGTTCTCTGCAGTGGCTTATACAGATTTTCAGTGGACACAATGGGCTTTATACATTTTAACACCTGGAATAAGTCCAAAGCGAAATTCAGATGAGAAAAAGCAGAGACCATTTTCTGTGATTAATGGAGGCATGGGTAAGCTTTATCTCTGAGCTATAACAACAGGAGCAGCAGGAAGAAATTCACACACAGATGGGCATAAATATCGAAGTAGTGTAAGAATGGTCAACTTCATGGAACACTTGGAGTTTATTGATTTTGCAGACAGCTGCTAGAGACAAGGGCCCAGATTCACAGAGCAATTACGCCTGTCTAACTGGTGTTAGACAGGAGTAATTTCAAATTTTGCGCGCCGTATCACTAGTTTGAATCCTCAAACCATGATACGGCGGCTTCGGGCTTCGATCCGAGAGGCTTACGTCTTCGGATCTACGCTGCGATATGTTTGCGGCCGCTGGGAGGAGTTTGAGTCGTTTTCATGCGTCGGGGTATGCAAATTAGTTTTTACGGCGATCCACGAAGGTACGAGTGTCCCTCGCAATCGCCTACGTCATTTTTTGGCTACGTAATGTTAGAGGAGCTTTTTGCTGGTCTAACAGTGCGTGACCCATGTAAAGTATGGCCGTCATTCCCGCGTCGATTTGAAAATGTAACTCGTTCGGGAATAGGAATGTACGTAAACGACGCGACGACGTGTTTTCGCGCAATGCACGGCGGGAAATTTGCGAACGGAGCATGCGCAGTTCGATCGCCGTGGGAACGCGCCTATTTTAAATGCTTCACGCCCCCTACTCGCGCAGATGGATTGCGACGGGAGAAATACACTACGCCGCCGTCGTTTACTGGACAAAATCTACCTGAATTCCACGTAGAGCCAGGTAAAAAACGGCGGCGTAGTGTATTTCTGATACTCTACGAGAATCTAATTCTCTGTGAATCTGCCCCAAGGTCTTTTCTAATCATCGGCTCTTCAAGCATGTTTCTATCTTAATGTCATTTCTACACCTTGAAATTACCTTTCTTGCACATTTTCCCTACTAGTGTCTCCTAAATATGAACTCCAAAAATAATTGTTATTCTCTTTTTCTATTTTTCAGTGTGAATGGTAAGGTCCTATGTAATGTAAAACCTGAATTACGGTAATTTAACTACACAGAGAGAAAATTGCTCAACTTTTAAATTATTCACAATTCAGCAGTCTGTCTGTGAAGAGGGTGATGACTAAATTAGGCAACACAATAAGGGTCGCCCACACATCACTTGCAGTCTTACTGGGAGAGATTTACTAAAATTGAAGAGTACAAAATCTTATTCAGCTCTGCATAGAAACCAATCAGCTTTCAGGTTTTATTGTTAAAGCTTAAAGGGGTTGTAAACATTCATGTTTTTTCACCTTAATGCATCCTAAGGTGAAAAAACACCTTGCAGTGTCCGCCCTCTGTTTTACTCATATGAGCCCTGAATTTCCGTTGAATTTCCGTTGGTGCGATCCCACGTCGCTCTCTCCACAGCTTCATGGCTCTTCATTAGATAGATTGATAGATTGATAGCAGTGCAGCTATTGGCTCCTGGTGCTGTCAATCAAATCCAATGATGTGGGCGCCGGGGGCGGGGCCGAGTATTACACTTGGTGGCTATGGACGTCAAGTGTATGACACAGAAGCGCGCAAGTTAACCCCCTCGGGAGAGCGCTTCAAAGGGGGGTTTGTCTATTGCATGGAGGAGCCATGAGAGCTGCTGTGGGACCCCAGAACAGGAGGACCGGAGTCACTCTGTGCAAAATGAACTGCACAGTGCAGGTAAATATGACATGTTTGTTATTTAAAAAAAAAACTGAGCCTTTAGTGTCACTTTAAGCGAACAAGCTGAAATTAGAAGCTGAATGGCTACCATGCACAGCTGCATCAGATTCTGAATGCTGCAGTTTTAGTAAATCTCATCCATTGAGTCCAGGACCACATGATGATGTCAGTTTGTACCGTACCTCCAGGACAATGGGAACCCTTGACTGTCTGAATTTGTAAAACAAATTGAATTACTAGTGGGTGTTTACAGTTAAATAAACAATTTTACGTTTATTAGTTTTCTAACGAATTTCAACTTTTCAGAACAATTCGAATTTGGTATGGTTCGAAAAACTATTGACCGATTCAAATTCTGTGTGAAATAATAGCTGGTTGTTAAGCAGCGGGCTGGGAAGCCAGCCGTCCGTGTCCTTAACAACTATGAATCATCATCTGTCAGCAGACTTTCCCAATGACAGATGAATATACAGATAAAGAATGCCGCCAATTTCCCAGCAATAGAAAAATTGCCTGGAATGGGTCTGGCATGGATTTTAAGGGGAACCCCATGCCAATTTTTTTTAAAAACTGCTTGGAGTCCTTCCCCCAAAATCCATACTAGACCCTTATCCGAGCATGCAGCCTGGCAGGTCAGGAAATAGGGGTCGAGCGAGCGCCCCCCCCCCTACTTAACCATACCAGGCCCTCGACATGGGGTGGGTGCTTTTGGGGCACTTTGCTATTACCTTTTGTACCACCACCCCCTCCCTTTAAAATAAAAGCTCTATATGTTATATAGTATTATAAATTAAATATATGCATTTTCTCTTGTGATATACCTGTACTTAGATACAATGTATAATGTAAATGATTCTTACACTTGTTCATCTTTTATCACTGTTAAAAGCTCATATTACTCTACGAGCAGGGCCCTCCTGTAAATTCTGTATTGAACTGTACTGTAATTGTGCTGTCCTCCCTATACATTGTAAAGCTCTGCGTAAACTATTGGCACTATATAAATCGTGAATAATAATAATGTTGATGGGGACAAGTGCCTCTTCCCGACAACTCTGGGCTGTGGTTGTTGGGGTCTGCGGGTGGGGGGGTTTATCAGAAAATGGAAGCCCCCTTTAACAAGCCCCCTATTTGAATGGATATTGGGTGCATCGCTCCCATACCTATTCACGAAAAAAGTGTCAAAAAGTAAGAAACACAGGAAACACGGGAAGTTTTTGACAAATATTTAAGTGATTGTAAAGCTTTTTTTTTTTTGTTTTAAATAACAAACGTGTCATACTTACCTCAACTGTACAGCTTGTTTTGCACAGAGTTGCGAGTTCTGGGGTCCCTCAGCGGCTCTTGTGGCTCCTCCCCACATCAGATAACCCCCTAGGAGAAGCGCTCTCCTGGGGGGTTACCTTGCGTGCGTGCTCCGAGTCATTCATTTGTTGTCCATATCTGCCAAATGTATGACTCGGCCTTGCCCCCCAGTGCCCACGTTATTGGATTTGATTGACAGCAGCAGGAGCTAGTTTTTTTTTTTAATGTTTTTCTATTACTGGGCAATTGCCGGCATTCTTTATCTTTATATTCATCTATCAGTGGGGAAACCAACTGACAGATGATGATCCTTGTTAAGGATGTGAGCGGTCAGCTTCCTGGCCCACTGCTTAAAAAACAGCTATTTCTTCACACAGAATTCTAATCAGTTATTCGTTGATTGAACCATTTTTTACTATCCAGTAATGTTCTAATTGAATTGCTAATTGCGAGGTCATGCAACACTGTACACAAATTTACTGTATTTATTGGCGTATAACTCACTTTTTTACCCTGAAAATAGAGGGTAAAGTGTGCCTGCGTGTTATACACAGGGGGGGGGGGGGGGGTGGAAAGTTTTTTTCCTGAAACGTTAAAATCAAAATTTTAGGTGCGTGTTATACGCCTGCGCGTGTTATACACCGATAAATACGGTAACTTTTATAATTTTCTTCACACAAATATTGCTTTCTTTTGGTGGTATTTGAAGAAATTACAGAAATCTGGAAGAAAACTAAATATGTTTTCTACTTTCTGTTATAAAACATATCCAATAAAATAAAATGTCTTGATTAATTTAGGCCGCCATTTGGTATATTTATAAAATTAGTGGGCTAGATTCAGGTATAAGAGCGTATTTTTGTGCGGGCGTAACGTATCCTATTTACGCTACGCCTTCGCAACTGTTACAGGCAAGTGCTGTATTCACAAAGCACTTGCTCCGTAAGTTGCAACGGTGTAGCATAAATTGGCCGGCTTAAGTGCGAGTAATTCAAATTAGGCATGTAGGGGGCGTGTTGTATTGAAATTAACCGTGACCCCACGTAAATGACACGCCGAACGAACTGCGCATGCATCGGCCATGGACCTAACCTCGTGCGCATGCTCAAAATTACGCCGCAAA
Organism: Rana kukunoris; assembly: GCA_029574335.1. Taxonomy (NCBI): domain Eukaryota; kingdom Metazoa; phylum Chordata; class Amphibia; order Anura; family Ranidae; genus Rana; species Rana kukunoris. The sequence continues at coordinate 442,065,455 of CM056049.1, forward strand.
TACTCATTACTTTCGACGTGAACGTAACTTACGCAAAGCCCTATTCGCGAACGATTTACGCCAATGACGGAAAATTCTACGCCGGCCTGACGTCCATACTTAACATTATGTATGCCTCATATAGCAGGGGTTAACTTTACGCCGGACTTACGCTTACGCAAACGACGTAAAAAAATACGACCGGCCGCAAGTACATTCGTGAATCGGCGAATCTAGCTCATTTGCATATTCAACGCGTAAATCGACGGAAATGCCACCTAGCGGCCAGCGTAAATATGCAACTAAGATACGACGGCGTAAGAGACTTACGCCGGTCGGATCTAAGACAAATCTATATGTAACTGATTCTAAGAGTTAGAGATACGCCGGCGTAACTCGTACGTGAATCTAGCCCAGTATGTTTTAAGGGTTATGAAGGATATATTTATTTAGAAGTAGATTTGTGTTGATAGATATTAAGTATTCACAGTATATTAATGAAATCCACCCATTAAGATAACTGGAGACATTAATTTAGTTGGAAAATGTGAGGGTGGGAGGAGTAGTAACTGGTCATGTCTGAGAGTGTCATGTGACTAGTCTATCTGGCAAGCCAGCTCACCTTGCATTTTAATAAAAGTGATGTCTTTTGTTTTTTTTAATTATCGGTAAAAAGAGTTAAAAAGTACAGAAACTTTTTGAAGAACACTCGTAAAGTCCTCGGGGCGCTGAGCTCGGCGCCCTGAACACTTCTTCTTTCATTGTTCCCTGCTGTGGTGTGTGATTTGTGGGTCCTGTGCCTTCACTTCCTGTTTCTTTCATCTTGGGCATCCGAAGGTGGATGACAGGCTACTGTGAGTAAAAGGGGGGAGAGGGGGGACATCTAATGTAAAGGAGGACTCTGATGGGGACATCTAATGTAAAGGGGGGCTCTGATGGGGATATCTAATGTAAAGAAGGGTTCTAATGGGGACATTTATTGTAAAGGAGGGCTCTGATGGGGACATCTAATGGAAAGGAGGGCTCTGATGGGGACATCGAATGTAAAGGGGGATTCTAGTAGGGAAATTTAATGTAAAATGGGCTCTGATGGTGGCATCTAATGTAAAGGAGGACTCTGATGGGGACATCTAATGTAAAGGAGGACTCTGATGATGACATCTAATGTTAAAGGGGGCTCTGATGGGGACATCTAATGTAAAGAAGGGTTCTGATGGGGACATTTATTGTAAAGGAGGGCCCTGATGGGGACATATAAAGTAAAGGAGGGCTCTGATGGGGACATCTAGTGTAAAGAGGGATTCTGGTAGGGAAATGTAATGTAAAATGGGCTCTGATGGTGGCATCTAATGTAAAGGAGAACTCTGATAGGGACATCTGATGTAAAGGAGGGCTCTGATGGGGACATTTAATGTAATAGGGGCTCTGATTATGACATCTAATGTAAAGGAGTACTCTGATGGGGACATTTAATGTAAAAGGGTGACATCTAATGTAAAGGAGGATGCTGATGGGGACATCTAATGTAAAGGAGGGCTCTGATGCTGACATCTGATGTAAAGGAGGACTCTGATGGGGAGATTTAATGTAAAGAAGGGCTCTGATGGGTATATCTAATGTAAAGGAGGACTCTGATGGGGACATTTAATGTAAAGGGGCGGCTCTGATTGGGGACATATAATGTAAAGGATGGCTCTGATGGGGACATTTCATGTAAAGGAGGGCTCTAATGGGGACATTTAATGTAAAGGAAGGCTCTAATACACACAATACTGTACTCTCTGCTCTGTACACAATACACTGGCTAGGCACATAGTTAACCCTTTTATCGCCCTAGATATTTAACCAGCCAGTGTCATTAGTATAGTAACAGTTCATATTTTTAGCACTACTTACTGTATTAGTGTCACTGGTTTCCATAAATATATACCATAGTTTATAGATGCTATACCGTTCGCGAAAACCAGTCAATATATGCTTATTGGTTTTTTTTTAAACCAAAGACATTTAGCAGAATACATATTGGCCTAAATTTATAAAGAAGATTTATTTAAAAAATTATATATTGTATCTGTTTTATAGCAGAAAGTTATTTTTTTTTCCCTCAAAATTGTCTTTTTTTTTTGTTTAAAGCACAAATAAAAACGCAGTGGTGAATAAATACAACCAAAAGGAAGCTCTGTTTGTGGGGGAAAAAATTACACATTTTATTTGGATACAACATAGCATGACTGCCCAATTGTCAAATAACGCAAAGCCGTATTGCAAAAATGGCCTGGTCATAAAGGGAGGTAAATCTTCTGAAGGTTAAGTGGTTAACATGATATGTTTATTGGAGATTTCTTGTTGTGGGTTGTTAGACCCTATAGTTAAGTTATAGTTACCCTTTACTACCTTTTCAGCTATCTCAAAGAATCCCTGCTATTTTGCTCTCAACAGTGGATGCCAACAAAAGAACCTGATGACTAGGTTGAACCACTTTGACCTTGATATACATCTGACTTTAAACCTCTTGTGCAGACTTCAATTGCTCCCTGATTATGGGCATCACATCATCCACTATGCTCCAGTATGGCATAGCCTACTGTTCCCATGTCAGTTTAACTACATCTAGTAGTCCACAAGGGTGTCTCCCATAAACCAGCTCATAGATCAAGAACCATGTGTATGCCTGGGGTACCTCTTGTATGTGAACACCTCCAGAAGGTTTACCCCCCTTCCTGACCATACCATTTAGGGTACTGCGTTATTTTAACTGACAATTGAACGATTATGCAATGCTGTAGCCAGGTACAATTTATGTCTTTTGTTTCCCCACAAATAGAGCTTTATGTTGGTGGTATTTGATTACCTCTGCATTTTTTTTTTACGCTAGAAACAAAGAACGACTGACAATTTTGAAAAAATAATTAAAATATTTAAAATAATGTAAAAAAACAAATTATTAAATATTTTTGATTAAAAAATCCCAATGAGCAAATATTGATTGGTTTGCGCAACGGTTATAGCGTCTACAAACTATGGGATTTTTTTTTTGTAATGGTGGGGATCAGCGACTCATAACGAGACTGCAATATTGCAGCGGACAAATCGAACACCTAACTGACACTTTTGACTCTTTTTTGGGGACCATTGACCTTATTACAGTGATCAGTGCTAAAAATATGCACTGTCACTGTACTAATGACACTGGCATGGAAGGGGTTAACATCGGGGCGATCAAAGGGTTAACTGTGTGCATAGCTTAGTGTTTTACTACTGTAGGGGAGGTGATTTTACTACTGGAAGATATGGATTGGGGTTTCTGCTTTACAGAAACACAAGATTTATGTCTTCTCTACTGACAGAATGACAGTCTGCCTTGTTTATATAGGCAGACTGGCATTTTGTCACTATAACGATCCGGGGGTGCCGGTGGGGATCGGCTGATCAGCTCCCGCTGTGTAAAATCACAGTGGGAGCGACCCGCCTGTAGCGCGCACTCGTGCCCAAAACCCGTAAGTGCAGAATCACATATATACAGTATACATGATTGTGCACAGTGTGGCCAACCTATAGCAGCCTTTTCAGGATCCCAGATGATAGAACTGTTCTTGTGAACATGTGAAACATCCTCAATGCGATCACCTCGGGTGAGGAGTTTCTTAACCTCTGGAAGACTGGACTTTAACCACTTGCCTACTGTGCACCTACACCCCCTTCCTGCCCAGACGAAATCTTAGCTTCCGACACTGTGTCGCTTTAACTGACAATTGCGAGGTCGTGCGACGTGGCTACCAAACAAAATTGACATCCTTTTTTTCCCACAAATAGAGCTTTCTTTTGGTGGCATTTGATCGCCCGTGCGGTTTTTATTTTTTGGGCTATAAACAAAAAAAGAGCGTCAATTTTGAAAAAAATAATATTTTTTGCTTTTTGCTATAATAAATATCCCATTTAAAAAAATAAATAAAAATTATCTCAGTTTAGGCCGATACGTATTCTTCTACATATTTTTGGTAAGAATAAATAAATAAATCGCAATAACCGTATAGTGGCTGGTTTGCGCAAAAGTTATATTGCCTACAAAATAGGGGACATAATTATCATTTTTTTTAAATGTATTTTTTACTAGGAATGGTGGCGATCTGTGATTTTTTTTTGGATTGTGACATTATAGCGGACACATCAGACACTTTTGACACATTTTTGGGACCATTCAAATTTATACAGTGAACAATGCTATAAATATGCATTGATTACTGTATAAATGTGACTGGCAGGGAAGGGGTTAACCACTAGGGGGCGGGGAATGGGTTAAATGTGTGTCCTAAGTAGTGTTCTAACTGTAGGGGGAGGGGGGTGACTGGGGGAGGTGACCGATTGTGTTCCTATGTACAGTACAAGGCACACAGATCTGTCTCCTCTCTCCCTGACAGGACGTGGAGCTCTGTGTTTACACACAGAGCTCCACGTCCCTGCTCAGTTACTGGGCAATCGCGAGTGCGCACGGTGATCCCAGTAACGCAACGTCCGCGTGCCCCCTAGCAGATTTAAATGACAGGACATCATATGACGTCCTGTCAGAACAATAGAGCATTCCGGGTGTTAAGTGGTTAACCTCCTTCCTGCCAAGCTATTTTTCAGATTTCAGCACTGTCACATTATTAACCACTTAAGACCCGGACCTTTAGGCAGCTGAAGGACCCAGCCAGGTTTTGCGATTCGGCACTGCGTCGCTTTAACAGACAATTGAGCGATCGTGCGACGTGGCTCCTAAACAAAATTGACATCCTTTTACAAAGTAGGGGATAGTTTTATTGCATTTTTATTATTTTTATTTTTTTACTACTAATGGCGACGATCAGCGCTTTTTTTCATGACTGTGACATTATGGCGGACACTTCGGACAATTTTGACACATTTTTGGGACAATTGTCATTTTCACAGCAAAAAATACATTCAAATTGCATTGTTTATTATGAAAATGACATTTGCAGTTTGAGAGTTAACCACAAGGGGGCGCTGTAGGGGTTATGTGTTCCCTAATGTGTGTTTACAACTGTAGGGGGGTGTGGCTGTTGGTGTGACATCATCGATTGCGATTCCCTGTATAAGGGATCACACGATTGATGACCCCGCCACAGTGAAAAACTGGTTCTGGGTCTTCTTCATCCAGTGTGGCACCCACCTTTAGGGTGGCCACATCGCGGTGCTCCGGCATTATGGCCTACCTGGCCAGGGCGTGCATGCCACGCAGTGTTTCTGGTTCCGGGGCCATGCTGACCCAGAGCATCTGAACAGTGGCGGGGGCCCAGTGAGCGACTGGGCCCCAATTTGAAGATCCCAAGCTGTACTGCTGTTCGGTTGGGAGTCAGTGTGAGGAGCACCATTGAGAGGCTGGTGGTCTGAAAGGGCCTGGACAAACCACAGGGATTGAGGTAGCCAGACACTGAGGGATTGATCACCTGTCGGTCGGAACCTGGACGGCAAGTTAAAGGAGATCCAGACGTAACTCAAGTAAGGAGGCGTATCTCCAATAATCCAACCCAGAGGGGACCTGTGGCAGAGGTATCTTCTGGGGCTCATTGAGAGGGGTCTGTGGCAGAGACTTTCTTCCAAGTTCAAGTTCACCTAGGATGGTCTGTGGCAGAAACATATTCCTATAATTGTCTGGCTGCCGGGTCGGTGAGAGAGGCCTGTCCGGGTACACTAAACCCACTCCTGTGGGGGTGGTGAAAAGAAGTGTTATGTTTGGGAGCAGGACTGTTTCCTATCATTACGCCTGAATCTGCTATTCTCCTATCTTCTTCAGCTTTACTTTCCTCACAAGTTTACTGTTTTTACCTGGCTGGGTAATAAAAAGCACAGCAATGAGTACCTGTCTGGACATTCCTTTACTTCTACTACATGCAATACACATCATTCACCCCTAGGAATTTCGGAGGAGCCACTTGGTAACATGCCACCCAAAAATCTAGCAGCTCCAAAGGGGGAAATTTCGCCCTCTGATGTGAGGGTGGAGTTTCAACTTCAATCTTGGTTATTGTACTATATTTAGTTTGATAATGTATCTCTCTGGGAGGAAAGGGATTTTTACCTCAGTGGCGGGGGGTGCAGCTCCAGTTCACCTCTGGGGAACCAAAATGTATAATAGTTAATATATGTCTGTACATATGTTTGCTTTCTTCCAATTTTATTCTGCAGGTGGTTTGACCAGCTATTAACAACTGTCAGAGAATGGGGCAATATAGATCGTCAGGATTGTGGAAATGTATATGCATCACTGTATATAAATGTTTGAATAATAATATTTTAAAATGTTTGTATTTGTTTTTCTATTCTCTTCATTCTACTGTCCTTTTCTGTCGTTGTGCAGATTCAGGTCAGGTATTCAGGATTAAATGCCCTCTTTTGGGACACTGAGGACAGTATCTATTGAGGTGGGGGGAGTGTGTAGCGCCTATGTACTTTATAGTACTGGTGCTAGTGAAATTTAAGGGCAGATCAGAGTGTTGGTAAACTCTGATCCAGATTGTTAATAGTAAAATATGGTTTATGTCTCAGCTTGGCTGTGCTATGAGTCCATTCTGTTGTATTGGGGTGTTCTTCCAGCCCTGGTGGCAGCATTGGAGTCAAGGTTTGGGTTCTCTTCCCAGGAGCAAATCATGGGGGTTTGTCCTAGCTGTGCATGCTGGGGAGGGGTATTTATGGTACAGATGCCACTGGTTCTGGGTCTTCTTCGTCCAGTGTGGCACCCACCTTTAGGGTGGCCACATCACGGCGCCCCGACGTTATGGTCTACCTGGCCGGGACGTGCGTGCCATGCGGTGTTCCTGGTCCTGGGGCCATCCTGACCCAGAGCATCTGAACAGTGGCGGGGACCCAGTGAGCAAATGGGTTCCCAATCTGAAGATCCCAAGCTGTACTGCTGTTCCGTGGGGAGTCAGTCTGAAGAGCGCCATTGAGAGGCTGGTGGTCCAAAAGGGCCTGGACAAACCACTGGGGATCAAGAAAGCCATACACTGAGGGATTGATCACCTGCCGGTCGGTACCTGGGCGGCAAGTTGAAGGAGATCCAAACGTAACTCATGTACAGTGCCTGCCGCCGAGAATGTGTTTATAGCACGACAGCATCGCGCTGATTCTCGGCGACAGGCTGCCGACATCTCGCACTCGCTGGAATAGTAAAAGCACATTCCAGCGAGTGCGTCATAGAAGCGACGGGGATCCGACGCGGATTCCCGCCAATTCTACACGTGGGCGGAGTTTGTTATGAATCCTGAGAAGGAAGTCCCCGCCGGATTTTAAATAAAAATCCGGCATGTGTTCCCCCCTCAGGAGCATAACAGGCCCTTAGGTCTGGTATGGGTTGTAAGGAGACCCCCTCTACGCCGAAAAAACGGCGTGGGGGTCCCCCCACAATCCATACCAGACCCGTATCCAAAGCACGCCGGCCGGCCGGTCAGGAGGGGAGTGGGGGGCGAGCGAGCGCCCCCCCCCCCCTCCTGAGCCGTACCGGGCAGCATGCCCTCAACATGGGGGGGTCAGGTGCTCTGGGGCAGGGGGCGCACTGCAGCCCCCCACCCCAGAGCACCCTGTCCCCATGTTGATGAGGACAGGGCCCCTTCCCGACAACCCTGGCCGTTGGTTGTCGGGGTATGCGGGCGGGAGGCTTATCGGAATCTGGAAGCCCCCTTTAATAAGGGGGCCCCCAGATACCGGCCCCCCACCCTAAGTGAATGAGTATGGGGCACATTGTACCCCTACCCATTCACCTGCAAGAAAAGTTTAAACACAAATAAACCACACAGTGTATTGAAATATTTTTTAGTTGGCCGCCGGGGGGGGGTGTGTATGATTGCTTTTATAAAAGCACCCCCCTCCGGCGGGCTTCTGCGGGGGGGTGGGTGCCGCTGTTCTTCACCGCCGTCAGGTTCTCTTCTGCCGCCGGGGGGGGCGCTTTGATAAAAGCGCCCACCACCCGGCGGGCTTCCTTCGACATCTTCGGCGGCGGGGGGGGGCTTCTCCCACTCTTCGGGGTCTTCTCCCGCTCTCCGGGGTCTTCTCCGGCTCTCCGGGGGTCTTCTCCGGCTCTCCGGGGGTCTTCTTCAGGACTCGCCGCCGCTATCTTCGTGTGTTAGCTCAATTACTGGCGGCGGCGAGTCCCCTCTTCTGTGACGTCATCTTCTCTTCTTCTTCTCCAGATGTTGACGCGACGCTTCCTTCCGCTGTTATGGCTGGCGCGCGGCTCGCAGCGAGTTATATAGGCCTGTCTTGACGTCGCAGTCCCACATGTCGGTAGGTAGCACGTGGTACCTACCGGAGCATGATGGGACTGCGACGTCACAAGACAGGCCTATATAACTCGCTGCGAGCCGCGCGCCAGCCATAACAGCGGAAGGAAGCGTTGCGTCAACATCTGGAGAAGAAGAAGAGAAGATGAGCACGTGGTAACACACGAAGATAGCGGCGGCGAGTCCTAAAGAAGAAGAAGACCCCCGGAGAGCGGAGAAGACCCCCGGAGAGCCGTAGAAGACCCCCGGAGAGCCGGAGAAGACCCCGGAGAGCCGGAGAAGACCCCGGAGAGCCGGAGAAGACCCCCCCGCCGCCGAAGATGTCGAAGGAAGCCCGCCGGGTGGTGGGCGCTTTTATCAAAGCGCCCCCCCCGGCGGCAGAAGAGAACCAGACGGCGGTGAAGAACAGCGGCACCCACCCCCCCGCAGAAGCCCGCCGGAGGGGGGCGCTTTTATAAAAGCGATCATACACACCCCCCCCCCGGTGGCCAACTAATAAAATATTTCAATACACTGTGTGGTTTATTTGTGTTTAAACTTTTCTTGCAGGTGAATGGGTAGGGGTACAATACTCATTCACTTAGGGTGGGGGGCCGGTATCTGGGGGGCCCCCTTATTAAAGGGGGCTTCCAGATTCCGATAAGCCTCCCGCCCGCATACCCCGACAACCAACGGCCAGGGTTGTCGGGAAGGGGCCCTGTCCTCATCAACATGGGGACAGGGTGCTCTGTGGTGGGGGGCTGCAGTGCGCCCCCTGCCCCAGAGCACCTGACCCCCCCATGTTGAGGGCATGCTGCCCGGTACGGCTCAGGAGGGGGGGGGGGGCGCTCGCTCGCCCCCCACTCCCCTCCTGACCGGCCGGCCGGCGTGCTTTGGATACGGGTCTGGTATGGATTGTGGGGGGACCCCCACGCCGTTTTTTCGGCGTAGGGGGGGTCTCCTTACAACCCATACCAGACCTAAGGGCCTGTTATGCTCCTGAGGGGGGAACCCATGCCGGATTTTTATTTAAAATCCGGCGGGGACTTCCTTCTCAGGTTTTATAACAAACTCCGCCCACGTGTAGAATTGGCGGGAATCCGCGTCGGATCCCCGTCGCTTCTATGACGGCTTTGTCTCCATCGCGGCAAGCCAGCTCGGCGCTGGCTCCCGCGATGGGGCTCGCAAGTGCTCAATCTCGCCGAGAAAGGGAGCGAGATTGACACAATATCCCAGTCACCTACTGTAAGGAGGCATATCTCCAATAATCCAACCCAAAAGGGACCTGTCGCAGATGTATCTTCTGAAGCTCATTGAGAGGGGTCTGTGGCAGAGACATTCTCCCAAGTTCAAGTTCACCTAGGAGTGTCTGTGGCAGAGACTTATTCCTATAATTGTCCGGGTGATAGAGGCCTGTCCGGGTAGAGAAGTGTTAAGTTTGGGAGCAGGACTGTTTCCTATCATTACGCCTGAATCTGCTATTCTCCTATCTTCTTCAGCTTTACATTCCTCACCACTAGTTTACTGTTTTCACCCGGCTGGGTAATAAAGAGCACAGCAAAGAGCACCTGTCTGGACATTCCTTTACTTCTACTACATGCAATACGCATCATTCACCCCTAGGAATTTCAGAGGAGCCACGGGGTAACACGCCTCCCAAAAATCCAGCAGCTCCAATGGGGGTAATGCTACACTAGTAAAATATTGTTTTTCTACTCATAAACATTTTATATCAATGTCTGTCTCGCTATCTCTCTCTCCATTTTAAATGTACTATATGAACTTGTCTGAATGCACTGGGCAAAGCCAAGCGTGTGGGTGTGGATGTGTCACTTCTCTCAATACTTCAAAAAGTTTGTTTAAATTTGTGGTGGTGAGACTTGGATTGCGAGTTGGATTTTACCAGTTCAGCCATCCAAATCATCAGCTTCTGTAATAAAGAAATATCGGGTGATCTTGAGTAATGTCATTGAAAAAGTACAGTCATTCCCACCCCCGACATGTTTCCTGAGGGCCCCTCTGTCTCTCAGCCCCCTCCTCTGTCTCAGCCCCCTCCTCTGTCTCTCAGCCCCCTCCTCTGTCTCTCAGCTCTCCTCCTCTGTCTCTCAGCTCTCCTCCTCTGTCTCTCAGCTCTCCTCCTCTGTCTCTCAGCTCTCCTCCTCTGTCTCTCAGCTCTCCTCCTCTGTCTCTCAGCTCTCCTCCTCTGTCTCTCAGCTCTCAGATGCCCTGTCTCTCAGCTCCCTCCCTCTGTCTCTCAGCTCTCAGATGCCCTGTCTCTCAGCTCCCTCCCTCTGTCTCTCAGCTCCCTCCCTCTGTCTCTCAGCTCCCTCCCTCTGTCTCTCAGCTCCCTCCCTCTGTCTCTCAGCTCCCTCCCTCTGTCTCTCAGCTCCCTCCCTCTGTCTCTCAGCTCCCTCCCTCTGTCTCTCAGCTCCCTCCCTCTGTCTCTCAGCTCCCCCCCTCTGTCTCTCAGCTCCCTCCCTCTGTCTCTCAGCTCCCTCCCTCTGTCTCTCAGCTCCCTCCCTCTGTCTCTCAGCACCCCCCTCTGTCTCTCAGCACCCCCCTGTCTCTCAGCACCCCCCTGTCTCTCAGCACCCCACTGTCTCTCAGGCCCCACTGTCTCTCAGGCCCCACTGTCTCTCAGGCCCCACTGTCTCTCAGGCCCCACTGTCTCTCAGCCCCCTCCTATATCTCTCAGCCCCCGCCTATATCTCTCAGCCCCCTCCTCTATCTCTAAACTCTCCTCCTCTATCTCTCACTGTCTCTCAGCTCTCCCTCTGTCTCTCAGCTCCATCCGTCTTTTCTCAGCTCCCCCCTCTGTCTCTCAGCTCCACCCTCTCTCTATGCTCCCCCTTTGTCTCTCAGTCTCTCAGCTCCCCCCTCTGTCTCTCAGTCTCTCAGCTCCCCTCCTCTATCTCTCAGCTCCCCTCCTCTATCTCTCAGCTCCCCTCCTCTATCTCTCAGTCTCTCAGCTCCCCTCCTCTCTCAGCTCCCCTCCTCTCTCAGCTCCCCTCCTCTCTCAGCTCCCCTCCTCTATCTCTCAGCTCCCCTCCTCTGTCTCTCATCTCCCCTCCTCTGTCTCTCAGCTCCCCTCCTCTGTCTCTCAGCTCCCCTCCTCTGTCTCTCAGCTCCCCTCCTCTCTCAGCTCCCCTCCTCTGTATCTCAGCTCCCCTCCTCTGTATCTCAGCTATCCCTCCTCTGTATCTCAGCTATCCCTCCTCTGTCTCTCAGCTCCCCTCCTCTGTCTCTCAGCTCCCTCCCTCTGTCTCTCAGTCTCTCAGCTCCCTCCCTCTGTCTCTCAGCTCCCTCCCTCTGTCTCTCAGCTCCCCCCCTCTGTCTCTCAGCTCCCTCCCTCTGTCTCTCAGCTCCCTCCCTCTGTCTCTCAGCTCCCTCCCTCTGTCTCTCAGCACCCCCCTCTGTCTCTCAGCACCCCCCTGTCTCTCAGCACCCCCCCTCTCAGCACCCCACTGTCTCTCAGGCCCCACTGTCTCTCAGGCCCACTGTCTCTCTGTCTCTCACTGTCTCTCACCCCACTGTCTCTCAGCCCCCTCCTATATCTCTCTATATCTCTCAGCCCCCTCCTATATCTCTCAGCCCCCTCCTATATCTCTCAGTCTCTCAGCACCCTCCTCTCCGTCTCTCAGCTCCCTCCCTCTGTCTCTCAGCTCCCTCCCTCTGTCTCTCAGCTCCCTCCCTCTGTCTCTCAGCTCCCTCTCTCTGTCTCTCAGCTCCCCCTTCTGTCTCTCAGCTCCCCCTTCTGTCTCTCAGCACCCCCCACTGTCTCTCAGCACCCCCCACTGTCTCTCAGGCCCCACTGTCTCTCACTGTCTCTCAGGCCCCACTGTCTCTCAGGCCCCCTCCTATATCTCTCAGCCCCCTCCTATATCTCTCAGCCCCCTCCTCTATCTCTAAACTCTCCTCCTCTATCTCTCAGCTCCCCCCTCTGTCTCTCAGCTCTCCCCTCTGTCTCTCAGCTCCATCCGTCTTTTCTCAGCTCCCCCCTCTGTCTCTCAGCTCCACCCTCTGTCTCTATGCTCCCCCTTTGTCTCTCAGATTCCCCTCCTCTCTCAGACCCCTCCTCTATCTCTCAGCTCCCCTCCTCTATCTCTCAGCTCCCCTCCTCTATCTCTCAGCTCCCCTCCTCTATCTCTCAGCTCCCCTCCTCTATCTCTCAGCTCCCCTCCTCTATATCTCAGCTCCCCTCCTCTATATCTCAGCTCCCCTCCTCTATCTCTCAGCTCCCCTCCTCTATCTCTCAGCTCCCCTCCTCTGTCTCTCAGCTCCCCTCCTCTGTCTCTCAGCTCCCCTCCTCTGTCTCTCAGCTCCCCTCCTCTGTCTCTCAGCTCCCCTCCTCTGTCTCTCAGCTCCCCTCCTCTGTATCTCAGCTCCCCTCCTCTGTATCTCAGCTCCCCTCCTCTGTATCTCAGCTATCCCTCCTCTGTATCTCAGCTATCCCTCCTCTGTCTCTCAGCTCCCCTCCTCTGTCTCTCAGCTCCCTCCCTCTGTCTCTCAGCTCCCTCCCTCTGTCTCTCAGCTCCCTCCCTCTGTCTCTCAGCTCCCTCCCTCTGTCTCTCAGCTCCCTCCCTCTGTCTCTCAGCTCCCTCCCTCTGTCTCTCAGCTCCCTCCCTCTGTCTCTCAGCTCCCTCCCTCTGTCTCTCAGCTCCCCCCTCTGTCTTTCAGCTCCCCCCTCTGTCTTTCAGCTCCCCCTCTGTCTTTCAGCACCCCCCCCCTCTGTCTCTCAACACCCCCTCTGTCTCTCTGCCCCCTCCTCTGTCTCATTCACTCCCTGAGTCTTAGGCTTCTTTCACACTGGGGCTGGCATTGACGGTAAAATGCTGTCAGTTTTAGCAGCACTTTACTGTCATTTTAGCTGCGCTATTTGGTTTTTAAGAATGTGCTTTTAACCCCAGCTAGCAGCTGAATTAAAGGTTAAATGCACCCGTGTAGCGCTGCTGCCGAAGTGCTTTGCAGGCGCTTCAGCAGCGGTGGTCATTCATTTCAATGGGCAAAAATGCTGCTTGGAGGACTTTTTTTAACACCCTGGCAGTGTGAAAGCACTCAGGCTTTCACACTGAGACTGCAGCAGAGGCGTTTTTCAGGCGCTTTACAGGTGCTATTTTTAGCCCAAAAGTGCCTGAGAAATGCCTCAGTGTGAAAGGTGTCCTACCCCCACCCCATCTCTTTTACACTCACTCCCTCTCTCTTACACTCATCCACCGCCTCTCACCCACCACCTCTCACCCCCTTTCCCTCAACATTCCATTTCTCTCGCTCTCTCATTCCCCTCTCTCACCCTCTCATGATATACAATAATGGATGTAAGGGCCTTTTGGTGGGCGTGATTTTTTTGGGGGGTGGGGGACAGCATTTTATTGAATTAAAATAGGCCGGTCTGGATGAAGTCCAGGGCCAAATTTTTGTCCCAGTCCAGCCCTGGATAACCCTCTAGGAGAAGTGCTCTCCCGGGGGGTTACCTTGCGGGCGTGCGCCCGAGTCCATCATTCAGCATCCATAGACACGAATGTGGGACTCAGCCCTGCTCCCCGATTCCCGCATCATTGGAGATTATCTTTCACATTCTTTCACACTCTTGAAATAGACACATAATACAGAATTTAAATTAGGACTTGCAGGGAAGATAAACTATAATAGAGTTTTATAGCTGTAAATGAATGTCTTACATGATTGATAAGTAGGACATTTTACACAAAACTCCCCCCTCAGCATTTTCTGTGACTTCTTTGAATGCCTTTTGGGCTAAATGTTGAAGCACCAGTTTTCTAGTTCTCCAAATCTGTTTGATGATGTATTTATTTTATTTAGTCAGCTTCCAGGAGCAGTGCACTAATCTCTTAGGCAGATTATTACAACCAGAAAACTTTATTTGATGTGCTAAATCACCATGACCTTTTAAATTGGACTACATTTTATCAAAGCGGTTTGTTTTCTAAGTATATTAATTAAATATGGCATGAACGGTCTAGAAACGTCATAAAGAATATTAGTAAATGTGGTATAATGATTATATCTGGAATTGCATTAAACATATATGTGATTATGAATGGTTTTAGCATAGTGCATTGTTATCATTTACCATGATTGTGATTTAGGATACATTTATATAGTTGTAAATGCATTAAATGTTCTCACAAAAAAAAACTTCCAGTTTCATAGAATGCATTAAGGTGAAAAACATTTACCTTTACAACCCTTTCAAGAGAATCTGTTCTTGTGAGTATTTATGAAAATAATGCATATTTCACAACACAAAGCTCAAATGTTGAAGCAAAAAGGAATCTTTGGCATTGAGTATTGTCAAAATTGCCCATGGTACTTTGGGGTACAGAAAAATTGCAAAAAAAAAAAAAAAAGCTTTTACAAACATACAAACAATAAAAAAAGGAGAGGATTGAATTATGTTTGTCATTTTGCAAAGTGAGATTAGTTCATAATTCTAATCATATTCATGAAGATTTATATTTTTTTTCAGCGTATAAGACGTGGTCATCCTATACGCCGCTATAATTTGTGCACTTTTAGTTCAATTGGGCCAAGCTGGTCCAAAACGAACATCCATAATCTGTCAGCCTGCTGGATGTGCTGTAATACTGTATGTAGATTTGGCTACATACAGTATACCGCGCTGAGCCAATCATGGCAAGGGATGTATTCTATTAATGAAAACAAAGATTGCTCGGATTGGCTTTGAGAGTCAGAGAGGTGGAACATTATCAGCCCGTGCCTCTCTGACTCTCAAAGCCAATCCGAGCAGGCTTTGTTTTCATGCTGAGAGGGGGTTAATTTGAATAAATTGGTAACTTCGGAAAATCCGAATCTGTTATGTTCCATATGTTTAGATGCCGTATTCGTAAATACGTACATTTCTGAATTCAAAAATTTGTAAATACAAAAATGAAAAATCGAAAATTCAGAAATTAGAAACTCAGAAATAACTAACTAACTAACTCCCGTAATAATAACTATTACATTATAGGTATTGGAATTTCCTTTCAATTTTGGCTGTTAATGAACGTAACCATTAAGAATTTATCCGAGGTTATGAATTATCCAAAATAACGAATGGTGCATCTAAATAAATGGAGTGTAACAAATTGATAACATTTGTTTATTATTATTTATTATTATTACCTTGTTTTGTTCCATTCATTTAGATGTGCCATTCGTTATTTTAGATCATTTGTAACTTTGGATAAATTTGTATTTGTTACGTTCACTAACAGGCAAATTTGAAAGGAAATTACGATACCTATAATGTAATAGTAATAGTTATTACTTATTAGTTAGTTTTTATTTTGGATTTTCAAATTCTCTGGTTTTTGAATTTTTGGATTGTTGTTATTTTCAGACTTTTAATTTGAGAATTTTTGGAAATATTTGTTAAATGTGTTTTTGTTAATTTGAATATTTCAGAATTAACGAATTTGTCTAATTCAGAACAAATTACACATGTCTGCATTCATTCTATTATCAGTAACAAAACGTCCAGCAGCCCTGAATGCCCGTTCAGAAAGCATGCTGGATGCAGGGCAGCCCAGCAGCTCAATTGTCAAATGCATCACTTAGGCAGCCGCCTTCTCCTTCTTTCCTCTTGACCAACAGAAGCCTCAAAACTACATTTACCATGACACTGTAACCAGAGCCAGGAAAAGCATTAGATAAACTCCTCTTTAACCACTTTAGCCCCGGACCATTTTGCTGGTCAATGACCGGGCCACTTTTTGTGATTCGGCACTGCGTCGCTTTAACTGACAATTGCCGGTTGTGCAACGTGGCTCCCAAACAAAATTGGCGTCCTTTTTTTCCCACAAATAGAGATCTCTTTTGGTGGTATTTGATCACCTCTGCGATTTTTATTTTTTGTGCTATAAACAAAAATAGAGCATCAATTTTGAAAAAATGTTTTCCTCATTTTAGGCCGATACGTATTCTTCTACATCCATCACCAGCCTCTACACCCTGTTCAAAATTATTATGCAAATTCTATTTCAGTGTCACAAAGATTAAATATTTTGTTTTACAGTACAACTCATGGATGGCATTGTGTCTCAGGGCTCTTTTGATCACTGAAAACAATCTCGGACACCAGTGATAATTAGATTGCCAGTTGAGCCCAATTAAAGAAAAAACTACCAAAGGAGGTTGTTCCACATTATTAAGCAGAGCACTATTTTCAAGCAATATGGGGAAGAAAAAGGATCTCTCTGCTGCCGAAAAGAGTGAAATAGTTCAATGCCTTGGACGAGATATGAAAACATTCGATATTTCCCGAAAACGTAAGCGTGATCATTGCACTATTATGAAATTTGTGGCTTATTCAGAGAACAGACGGGTTTCGTGCAGATAAAGGCACATTAAGGAAGATTTCAGCCAGATCCATGCATCAGATCAAGAGAACAGCTGCTAAAACACCATTACATAGCAACAAACAGATATTTGAAGTTGCTGGTGCCTCTGGAGTCCCACAGACATCAAGGTGGAGAGTCCTCCAGAGTCTTGCAACTGTGCATAAACCTTCCATTCAGCATCCACTAACCAATACTCACAAGCAGAAACGGCTGCATTGGGCAGAAAAATACATGAAGACTAATTGTAAACAGTCCTGTGCGCTGAAGAGTGCCGTGCAACCCTGGATGGTCCAGATGGATGGGATGGTGGATGGTTGGTGGATGGCCACCCTATTAAAACAAGGCTGCAACGTCAGCAAGGTGGTGGTGGAGTCATGTTTTGGCCGGAATCATGGGAAGAGAGCTGGTCGGCCCCTTTAGGGTCCCTAAAGGTGTAAAGATGACCTCTGCAAAGTATGTGGAGTTCCTGACTGACCACTTCCTTCCCTGGTACAGAAGGAAGAACTATGTTTTCCATAATAAAATAATCTTCATGCATGAAAATGCACCATCTCATGCTGCAATGAATACCTCTGCATCAATGGCTGCTATGGGGATGGCGCTTGAATGAATCCCTGTTGGATGACGTGGCTGCGGTCTCCGGAGTCACAGAGGTCCTGTCCCATTACTTCAAAGAAAATGTCAGAGGATTTGAGTAAGGGGACTATCTGAGAGGGTCACAAGGCCATGGTGAGGGGTGAACTAATTTCTCAGGTAGCGAGACTTAAGAAGGCCCATCAGGCAGACGTTAATAGGGTACTCCAGGCGCTTCAGCAAGCAGAACTTCAGCACCAACACAGCGGAGACCCAGAGGCTTTTGGAAAGGTGACGGAACAGAGGGAGTTGTTCTTACACCTACTGGACCAACAGGCGTGTAAACAATTGCCCTACTTGTCGCATAAATATTATGAGCATGGCAAAAAGTGTGGCCGCATGGCCAGAACCCTTAGAAAGAAATGCACGCTCATGTATGCACAGAAGCTGCGCCTTTCTTTGGGTGATCTCACGATCAGGTCCTCCCAAATCGCCTCTGGGTTCCGAGACTATTATGCCACCCTCTACAACCTGGGCTCAACAATGCCCCCAAAGGCCCAGACCACGAGACTGAGCGCTATTTTAGCTTACCTGACTGAACCTGGCCTTCCCCCCCCTGACGGATGACCAGTGTTCCATGCTAGAATCCCCTATTACACCAACTGAACTTGATACTATGGTGAAATCCTTGTCTAACCGGAAGAGCCCTGGTCCTGATGGGTTTACCAAAGCTTATTACAAAATGTTCTTACTCCTGCTTTCTGGGTCGATAAACAGCTACTTCAATTCTATAGCACATGGTAATGCAATACCCAAAGAAGGGAAGGACCCCACTATGCCCCAAAGCTACAGACCCAATATCCCTCCTTAATGTGGATATTAACATTTTGGCTAAGATCCTTGCGTCTAGACTAAAACATCTAATCCCACTTATTGTCCAGACTGTGCTTGTCACGGGTCGTGAGGCTAGGGACAACTCCATTAGGGCAATTCACCTTATTCACTGGGCACGTACTTCTCCTGATTCCCTCACTACCAGATCCTGTCCACCAATGCAGAGAAGGCCTTTGATCGGGTCGACTGGATCTACTTACGCGCTGTTCTAAAAGCTCTGGGCTTGCGTACGCAAATGTTAGCCTGGATCATGGCCTTATACTCAGACCAGAGTGCCCAGGTCAAGGTCAATGGTTTTCTCTCCCCTAGATTTTTAATCAGAAATGGCACAAGGCAAAGGTGCCCTCTTTTGCCAATTTTGTTCGCTTTGGTGCTGGAACCGTTTTTACACACTGTTTGGGCGACCACCAATATCAAAGGACTGATGGTGGGTCATATGGAGCACAAACTTTCGGCGTACGCCATTGACGTGCTCTTCCACCTGACGGACCCACTGATCTCTCTGCCTAATCTGATGCCAGAACTCCAACACTTTGGGACACTCTCTAGTTTCAAGATAAACTTTGAGAAGTCAGAGATACTGCCCATTCAGTTACCATGCTCTTTGGCCAGTAGGTTACAAACGCCTTCTTATTCACCTAGGCTAAATCGTCCCTGAAATTTATGGGTATACGGCTAACTGATAGGTTTGACACCCTATACTCGACTAACTTACCTTCCCTGCTGGCAGCTGTAAAGACTGATTTGGCCCTGTGGACTAAGACAGCTTTCACTTGGACAGGGAGACTCAATATTATGAATATATATAAGAATGAATATCCTTCTATGCATATTGTTCTTTATGCAGATGATACCCATGTCCTTGCCCAGGAGTTTTTTTGGACATATGTCCAGTATGATTTTGACCTTTGTCTGGAACAATAGAGAACAATAAAGAATTGCGCTTAGACTGTTGAGCCGCCCTAGAGAAGCAGGGAGTTTAGGCCTCCCAGATATACAAAAGTATTATAGGGCCATCGTCCTTTAGAGGATACTTAACTAGCGCTTCCACACTAAATCCAAATGATGGATCTCCCTAGAAAAATATATGGTGGGTAGAAATGTGTCTTATGCCCTGTGGCTGGCCCGGGAGCACAGAGGGATGTCCTGATTCTGCCTCCCCACTGACGGTCGAGGCTCTTTGTTCCTGGGACCACCTCAATGCTACATTACCGATGGCCCCAAGGTGTCCCCACTGGGAGGCTACCTATGGTTCCTGCCTGCAGAACAGATGGCCTTTTTTGGCCCTTGGGTGGATGATGGCTGCACTAGTTGTGGTAAACTCATGCAAGATGGTGAGTTGCTCCCCCTGGAGACCCTCCGAGCCCAAACTGGGAGTTTTCCTATGGACTTTTGGCGCTATAGGCAACTCCACCAAAGGGCAAAGGGCTACACCATACAGGATATCTCTACTCTCACTCCTCTTTATAGCAGAGGAACCGGTCCCATATATGATCTCCGAACTCTACCACCTTCTTGGTTCCACTGCCTCAGAAGCCCACATACATCAGGGCCTGGGAATGGGACTTAGACGGTTTTTCCCCCTACCCAATTATCTTCTCTTTTTCAACTTACTCGCTCTAGCTCTATTGACTCCAAGACACAGGAAATGAACTACAAAATACTGCTGCGCTGGTACCGTGTACCGGCAGACCTAGCAAGAATTTACCCATCCATGTTGGATCAATGCTGGAGGGGATGCGGTCTCAGGGGCACCCTTTTGCACATTTGGTGGGTGATTAGACCCTACTGGGAGGACATCAAGTCCCAGATCAAAGAGATTATGGAGGGAGCTGTGGTGGCTCAACGTGATTGGCACTGCGCTGACAAGCCATTCACCTCTGCAGCCAAGGGTTCGGATCCCGGTCTCGGCTACATGTGAATTGAGTTTGGTGGTCTCAGCCCGGCTCCCGGTGGGTGTGCTATGCAAGGTACGCCTGTGCTTAGTACGCCCACCCCCCCCCCACAAAAACCACCACACTTGCACGCACACGAAATTGGTTTAAAACACACGCACTTTGGCCATGCGGTCTCCTAAAATAAAGAGAGGCGAAGGACCTACGGGGCTGGCTGGGTGGGCTAGGCCCCTCACTCCCTCATAGGGGGAGTCCCTCTGCCCATTGGGGTCCCGTTGGGCCCCAGTTGGGCTCCCAAGAGGAGCAGGTATGAGTGGGAGGCCCCCCTTCACACCCGCCATTGCCACCAGGGGCATGGAGAAGGATGGCGATTGCCTCCGGGGGGAGGGTCTGCCTACTCCCAACTCCTGCAGTCCGGCTCCTCTCTCTCGAGTTCACGCACAAAAATACACTTTAAAAAAAGAAAAAAAAAAAAAAAAAAAGAGATTATGGGCATAGACATCCCTGTCTCTCCAATCCACTTCCTGCTGCACATTTCTCCCATGCCAGTGAGCCAGTACAAGAAAAGTGTGCTGCCTCACTTATTGAATGCAGCTAAATGGCTGCTTCCTATATACTCCAGGTCAGGAGTAGTGATGAGCGAAATACGCCATATTCGATTTCGCGATATTTCGCGAATATTTCGAAGAATATTCGCGAATATTCGTTAATATCGAATATTTGTGATATTTTATAAAAAAAAAAAAAAAAAAAAATTGCGAATTTTCGCCAATGCGAATTTTCGCTAATGCGAATTTTCGCGATTTTTTTTTTTTTTTATAAAATATCACGAATATTCGATATTTACGAATATTCGCTATATTTTATAAAAAAAAAAAAAAAAAAAAATTGCAAAATTTCGCTATTGCGAAATTCGCTATTGCGAAATTCGTGATTGCGAAATTTATAAAATACGAATATTCGAAATAGCGAATATTCGCCGCGATATTCGAGATTTTCGCGAATACTCGAATATGCAATATTCGTAGCGAATATTCGCAATGCGAATATTCGTGAGCAACACTAGTCAGGAGGAGTGGCACAGCAAGGTGAGTGACCTTTAGGGAAGCAGAGGACTGGATTGCCACCTACAGGGGTACCCGGGACTGCTTCTCTGCAACTTGGTCGACCTGGGATGCGCATGTCTCGGATCAAATCCATGTGTCCTCCAGCTTGGACGTGGCCCTGTTGGATCTTGTGGAGCTGTCCCTCTTGGGGCGGCCTCGGGGTCCTCCGGCGGGAGCTGGGGGCTGAATGTCTGAGGACATAACATGGTCATTTAACTGATATCGAAAGTTGGGACGAGTAGTTCTCTTTTCTTTTAGCTACTGAGTATGTGCTGATATGCCGACAGGGCCCGGAGTGGAGGCGGAGCTGGACGCGGGATTCCAGGTATGTTCTAACCTATCTTTTTCTTCTCTCTATCTTTTCTATACTTCCCCCCTTTTTTTATTGTGTTTCCATCTGCCAGGGCCATCTTACAAGGGCGGTCCACCTGCTAGGCACTAGATGATGGGTGTGATGCGGGCGAGCCGGCCGGCTTGATGGACTTAAGCAGTCTGCCATCATGGGATTCCCGAATCAGTTCTGGGGTCGGACGCTTTTGTGTCACCATTGTGCGGGGGCCTTGACCTCGGGGGACCTGGGCAGGGGCGCATTGCGGGGGGAGGTCAGCTGAAGGTGAGTATTTGCCCCCCCCCCTCGTGCCCGCCTGGCTCGCCCCGACTTCATACGCTATGCTATAATTGGTGTGTGGTCCGGTAGCCAGTCGGTCTGCTCACATGCCTAATAACTCTTCGGAGGACAATTCAATCCTAAATTCTGAAACCCGGCGGTTGGGGCTCAGTTCACTCGTTGTGTGGGTGGAGGCCTCGCGGCCGACCCGTTATCTGAATACTGCATCTCCTATGCCTTTGGCTGATTTAACTGTTTTTTCTTTGTGAAGGTTTGTCATTTACATTTTTATATAATTCTTTCTTCCTTTTTTTTATTATTATTATGAAATAACAAAAAAAGGAATGATCAGTGCACTACTTGACCTCTTTCTCTCCTTCAATTGTATTTTGAGATGTATTGCCTTGTCTTTCATAAATAAAGATTTTACAAAAAAAAACAGGGTACCAAAAAACACACTTTACCTCCCTAAATTTTGCGGTGGCCTCGGCTTCCCTAATTTTGAGACATACTATATTATCTAGCCAGGGCTCAACATTTCAACCCCTGAGCTACTAGCCAGGTCTCAAGAGTTACTCGCCACCAGTTGCCCCACCTAATTCATACACTGCCCTGTGCCTAATTGCGCTTCTTAACACGCCCTCGTAGATTACCTCATGGAATACTGCTCTGCCTGTGCGCACGCCTACTTTTCCCAAGCATGCACCTTTCCTCTTCGGCCGCCAATCGCATCAGGGCTCTACAGTAAGTGTAGGCACAGATTGGAGGGAGATTGGTCATGCAGCCCTGTCATCACTCGTTCCCAGCTTAAATCCACTCGCCAAATGCTAGCAGGCAAGTGGAAATTTTGAGGGCTGAGCTAGCCTACCCAAATACCATGCCACTCATGAGATTTCCTTATAGGTATCAATTGAGTCGGTCGACTGCGATCCCTTATGGCTACCCCCAACTGACCGATCTAACCTACGTAATCCATTCACCAGGCTCTTTAACTCGCTTTGGGATAGACTCAAATTGCACTACAACCTGCAATCACCCCACAACACCCTCCTTTTGTTCCTCAAAAACCTAGGGCCAGATTCAGGTACATTTCGCATATATTGACCGGAGTAGCGCACCTCCTTTACATTAGACCGCCGCAATGTAGAGGCACAACATTGTAGTAATTGCTCAGAAATTTGCGCCGGTGCAACGTAATTCCCGAGGCGTAAGGCTGTGTAATTCAAATTGGGAAGGACGTGGGCGTGTTACATTGAAATGAGCCGCATGAAGCAGACCATGGTCAGCACCTCTCTGCGCATGCTCACAACTCGGCACAGCGCAATCAGTGAGATTGGAAGTGGACCCGGTCAACTTAGTGAGCTACGCAGAGAGCTTAATAGACAGACACAAACGCACTTCCTTTGCAAAAGTACATCCCTTTGTATCCCTTCCTATACAGCAAGGTGCGTTTGTTCTGTTGTTTGTTCACGTTTGTTGGTTTGTGACTTGTGTTTGATATATTTGTTGACTGTTTGGGCTAGTGTTTTGTATAATATATTTGATAGTGTTTTTTGGTGACTGTTTGAGACTTTTTTGTTGATAGATTTTGTTTGATTGTTTTGTTGCTTTTTCCTGCTTGTTTTTGTGAGTGATTTTTGTTGATTGTTTGGGAGAGAGTTGTTGTATGAATATGACTGAAAGACCAATTTTTCTTTGGGGGAGAAACAAATTATTGCCCGGGCCCTTACCCAATATGGACGTTTCCTGCACAGCCTGGAGAGTGCCAACACCACCCCGGCCAGGAAGAAGGAGATATTGCAGAACATCACGACCAGGTAAATTCATTGGGGTGGGGGGGGACATCCGGACACGCAAGGGGATCGCCAAGAAGATCAATGATCTCTGGTGTCTGGTCCGTGGGAAGCTGGGGCAGATGGCAGCACATGCCAGGGGCACTGGAGGGGGCCCACCATGCCCTGTTAGGCTGACAGCGGAGGAGCCTGCAGTGGCCCAGACCTTTAACAGGATGCAAGTGAAGGGCCTGCCTGGCTTTGACTCCATTGAGAAGGCCGTGAGGACAGGTAAGGTTTTTTTTTTCTATCTGGTGTGTAGCATGTGTGTGGGGGGGTGTGGAAGGGAATATGTGGCAAGTTTGTGGATCCTTCAACCTGTGAATGTTTTGTGTCATCCACAGATGTGCAGGAGGGTGCTGGGCCACCTGGCCTGACCGCACCATCCCCGGGACAACAGCCTGATGAGGACCCCCAGACAAGGCCGGAGTCCTCGGAGGAGAAGTTTTGAGTTGGCTTGTTATTTTTGGAGGAGTCTTCCCCTCTGGCTGTCAGCAGCCAGCTCTCCATAAGGGGTAGCCCCTCCCACTCCTCCCCCAACAGGGCTCCCCTCCCAAGGGGCTCCCCCTCTCCCCCCGGCCACAAGCATCATCTGGAGGCAGGAAGTCATCCCAGAAGACCAGGGGGTGGCCAAGGTTCTGCCTGCCAATCTCAGAATGGACCAGGCTCTTCAGACCCGCCATCTGGGACAGGTCAGCGAGACTTTGGGGCGGATGGAGGAGAGCCTGTCCTCCATAAAGGATACGCTTTGGGGCCTGGACTGACACTCTTACAAACTGCCTAAATAAACTGCAGACTACTACAGCAGACATTGGGCAGGATGTGAGGGCCCCCACCCAGGCTATCCAGGCCAATACGGCAACACTAAATGCTGGCCTGAACAGAATAGCTGTTGCCTTGGAGGGCAGGCCGCCAGGTGGGCAGAGACTAGGGGCTGCTCCTCCTTCCCCGGATTACCCCCCCCCCCATGAGTCCACCCTGAGGAGACGGGGCCGTGGCCGTGGGCACCCCAGGCGTGGGTCACGCCAGCGGCATTAATTTTGTTTCCCCCCTTTTTTTTGGTTTTTGCTGGTCATTTTTTTTTGCTGGCTATTTTTTTATTATTTTTTGGTGTTGCCTGATTTTTGGATGTGGGGGTGACATTCCTGCCGGAAAAGGGGTGTCACCCTCATTTGTGGTGGAGAAGGGTTCCCCAGGACCAGAGAGAAGTGATCCCCAGGTCCGTGTGAATGGTGTATGAATGTACAGTGACATAATTAGAGCCATGGCGTGGCGTTGCTGCTCACAAGTCCTGCATGGTGGGCTTGTGCCAATCCAATTTGATGAGGATGTGGGGTGTGTGTGCTAGGGACCACAGTGGTGTGCATGCATGCATTCTCATTGTGCCATGATTAATGTGTGTGTTTAACGTGCAAAGATGCCTAATGTGAGCTGTCTCCTGGCTGCTCTTCCCTCAGAAGACAGGGTAGCCTCGGTTAGGGGGGGGGATTGTCTGGTTCGGGGGTCAGGTCATCACGTATGTCAATCTCCAAGCCCTTTCTCACTGCGAAGTTGTGCAGCATGCAACATGCACCAATGATCTGACATACAAAGTTTGGGGAATACAACAGGGTACCCCCCGACTTATCCAGGCATCGGAAACGTGACTTCAGGAGGCCAAAGGTGCGCTCCACAACTGCACGGGTTTTGGCGTGTGCTTCATTATATCTTTCCTCTCCTGGGGTTTGGGGGTTCCGGATAGGAGTCATGAGATGGGGTCCCAGTGCATATGCAGAGTCACCTGGAAGGGAAAAGACAGGAGGATGTTAGTAGTGCATGTGCCCCTTGTGATTTCTGCATCATGGGGAGGGACAGTCATGCCTGACTCCCATGTCACTCATCAACCAGCCAGGTGTCCCCATACATGTTCTGTTCGAATTCCATTGGGATGGGGCTCTGATTGTATATGTAGCTGTCATTGGCTGGATCCGGGGTGTTTGGCATGGACGTGCCATATGAGGCCTTGGGCATCGACTCTCACCTGTACATTGATGGAGTGCCACATGCTTCCGATTGCGGTATATGTGCTCTGTCTCACGGGGGGGCTGGAGTGCCACATGTGTGCAATCAATGGCCCCCACGGTGCGTGGGAATCTGGCAATTCTGTAGAAATCTGTCATTGCCTTCAGCCGCAGGTCCTCAGTGGTTGGTTTGATGATTTGGTTGGCCATGCGTCTGAGGATTGCAGGGATAACCTGGTGCACACATCTGCTCATGGAGGATTGTGACATCCCAGTCACAACTCCACTTGTTCTTTGAAAAGAGCCACTGGCAAGGAAATGGAGTGTTGCCAGGACCTTGACCAGTGGCTGCATCTGAAGATGCGATACACCTCAGAATCACTCATGCCAAAGATGTCTATGCTTGTGCGGTATATCCTCTCCCGTGCCCTCCTCCGTGCCCTCCTCCCTGCGCTCCTCCTTCTTTGCTCATTCTAAAGTCAGTAGTATAGCTATGACCATGGATGCCCCTGGCATGTTGGAATACAGTTTGTTGTCCTGCAAGTGTGGCTGCTCAACACGTCCCTAACAGTGTTGCTTTACCTGACATGAAGACGGATTGTCTAATTTTAAACCAGCTTTTATATGGACTAATTTTAGACAGGACTTGCAGCTGTTGCGCACAGCGCGCAGCCTGCGCTGCACCAACTTACTTTTGTGAGTCGCCGTAACTCCCTCATTTGCATATTTGACTAGCAAATCAATGGTGTGTCAAGCGCAGTTTTGCGTGCACGGATGCGCCGGTCTATCGAAATTACGCCGGTCGAAAAAATGTAGATTTCATGCATATATCGTTTTGGGGATGCGGCGCATCGATATGCAGGCGCATATTTAGACTTACGCCGTGCATCTCCTGTAACGCCGGCGTAATGGCTCTCTGAATCTGGCCCACAGTCTTTTATCTGGCTTGGGAGTATCCGGCAGAGTTCAATAGGTGGGCAACACTTGGACTGTTATGACTACATAACTTAGTCAGTTGTTCCACATTTATCGACCCTAAGTGAATCCTCCAACTTACCCCCATCGGAAATATTCTGATATTTCCAAATTAAAAACTTTTACAAACCGAACATCATTACAGACACCCTCCTCAACCAACTTTCTAACTTTGAATCTAAATGTAAACACGATCCACACACCAGAGGGCTCATATCAGCCCTTTACTCCTAACTCTTATGCCGCGTACCGTGTGTGGGCCCCATCGTTTTTTTATCCATCGGTGAAAAAACTAGAAACTTGTTTTAAAGTTATCTGATGGTTAAAAAAACAATAGAAAAAAACGATCGTCTGTGGGCAAGTCCGTCGGTTAAAAATCCATGCATGCTCAGAATCAAGTCGATGCATGCTTGGAAGCATTAAACTTAATTTTTCTCAGCACCTCGTTGTGTTTTACGTCACCGCGTTCTGACACAATCTTTTTTTTAACTGATGGTGTGTAGTCACGACTAATGAAAGTCAGCTTCATCGGATATCTGATGAAAAAATCCATCAGACCGTTTTCATCGGATGAACCGATCGTGTGTACAGGGCATTAGTCAAACCTGACTCAGTTAAGCCTCAGTACACATGGAAATGGGAGGAGGACTTTGGAAGCACCTTTGACATTGCAGACTGGTCTGAGATTTTGTCAGCAACTAAATCATCCTCACTCAATATACTGGCAGTGGAAGCTAATTATTAAGTACTGACCCAATGGTATTTGGTACCCTCTAAAATAGACAAATTTGTCCCCTCCTAGCCGACTCACTGTTTTTGCGGCTGTTCGGAACAAGGAACACACATGCATATCTGGTGGACTTGCCCAATAATCTGTGCCTTCAAGAATGATGTTTTTGCCCTCACCACCAAGTTGTTTGACGTTCCTGTGCAGCCAGACCCCATCTCAGAACTTCTCAATTTAAAACCAGAAACCCTATGGCGCATTTAAGCTTTGTATTCAACTGCTTACGGCTGTGAAAAAAATAGCTAAAGCGTGGAAGTCCCCCCTCTTTGATTGTAGCTAAGGCCAAACACAGAGTATCCTGGGCAATGGTACATGCCAAAATGGAAGCCATTGAAAGAGACCAGGTTTCTAAGTTTGACCAGATATGGAAATCCTGAATCACACACTGCTTATCACCATCCTTTGACCAAACACCACTTAAGCCGTGTACACACCATGAAATAAATCCGATCAAATCGGTCTGACAGACCGTTTTGATCGGATTTGTCTGCTGGGATAGATTGGTTTGATCGTGTACACACGATCAAACCAAAATCCCCGCCGGCAGACAGCGTGGTGATGTGGCAGTGACGTTGATGCCGCCACGTCACCAGGAAGTAAAACACTTCCGCGCATGCTTCGAATCCATTCGACGCATGTGCGGACAGATATGTCTGCTGGTTAGCGTACTAATCAGCAGACATGTCGGACGGACGGATTCCCAGCAGACAGATTTTAAAGCATGCTGGAAAAATCTGTCTGTCCGCCCGTACACACGGTCAAATTTGTCTGCTGAAACGGTCCGTCAGCAGATAAATTTGATCGTGTGTACGCGGCCTTAGCGTATCACTTGAGACCAGACCATCCCCGAAGACTTCCTTTCTCTCATTCTCCTCCCTTTCCTCCTTCTCTAGCTATGGAGCTTCTCTCTCCTTATGCACAATGAACTCCTTCTCCCTTGACTAAACAAACCTCTGTTAGCCACTCCCAGATATCTTAGCCTCGTTTATACGCTTGCTACTATTTATGTATCCTTACTCTGATGATATTTATATCAATATAAGAGTATCCTGTCATTTATTACAAGCTCATGTTATTTGACAGACGATATTATCCGGAGCTCCTCCTCCCTTTAAATCTGTGTATTTTTACTTTCTGTTATGCAATATGAATCCAATAAAACACTTTTAACAAGGTTGATTGAATTGAAAAATATTTGCTCAAGGCTAAGAGACTAACTATCACATCCCTCATCAGTCTACAGAACTATGAGGCTTTAGTTTTAAAAAGCAAAGAGGTGTTTAGCAGTAAAAAAAATAGAAAGTGGTGACTTCATAAAAAATACTGATTCCATGTGTTCTCTCAGAGAAGGTTATATAATGGTTATATAATGAAGGAGGAGATTATACAGTACAATGTTATACCTATTCCTTTTACGTTTCTGTCCAGGAGATGCAGTGTATAAGCCTTTAAAGTTTAGACAGATACATCCCTAGTGTGCTGACCTCCACCCAAGACTAATGCCGCGTACACACGATCATTTTTTGTGATGAAAAAAAACGTTGTTTTTTAAAACGTCATTTAAATTGATCGTGTGTGGGCAAAACGTCGTTTTTTGTCTTAAAAAAAACGACCAAAAAAAAATTCCAACATGCTTGAATTTTTCGTGTCGTTTTTCAAAACGTCGTTTTTTGTTTCACAAAAAGTCACCGTGTGTAGCAAAAACGTTGTTTAAAACGACGTTTTTCAACCCGCGCATGGCCAGAAGCTAGTTATGAAGCGAGCTTCAATGGAAAAGAGTGGTGAACGTAACCTCGCTTTTTGTGAAAAAACGATGGTGTGTATGCAACATCGTCTTTGAAAAGTGACGTTTCAAAAACGTTGTTTTTTACTTCACAGAAAACTTAGTTTTTTTTCATCACAAAAAATGATCGTGTGTACGCGGCATAACTGGTAGAAATACCTTGTAGGAGAAGGAGGAAAGCCCATATGACTATGTCCTCTGTGTGCCAAAAAAAGGGAAAATTGGGAGCTTGGCAGATGGAATACAAAGGGCAACTCACCCTTTCAATTTTTTAACGTACACAGATTACAAATTGAAAACTGGAAACCAGACAGAAAACATGAAATGGTTAGGAGCTGGGATGCAGAAGTAAAGGTGATCCATGCATGTAAAATGACAATTTTGCATTATTTGCAGCACTGTTGTTTTTGCTTTTGGCTACAATACCCAGTAGGGGTACACTTGTAATGTTGATAAAACATAAGAATATTATTCTTATTTGCATTATTTTGCACACCTTGATTAGAAGTTTGCTGCAGCACTGGCACTTTGAGTACAAGCTCAGGAGATCATTTATTATTACTGTTCCCATTATTCAATATCTACCTTGAGAAGACACATATATTATTTATGTAGTTTTAATATTTATTTAGTTTTTAAAGCACAGCACCACTTCATATTTGTAAACAACTGTATTTTAAATGAGGACACAATGTTAAGTTGTGAGCATCTGCTTAGATTAAGTGGTAGCATATTCTATACCTATATGGTTTGTATAACTTTCACATAGACTAGTTGTGGCTCAGTTCACTCGTTGTGTGGGTGGAGGCCTCGCCGCCGACCCGTTATCTGAATACTGCATCTCCTATGCCTTTGGCTGATTTAACTGTTTTTTTCTTTGTGATGGTTTGTCATTTATGTTTTTATATAATTCTTTCTTCCTTTTTTTTTTTTATTATGGAATAACAAAAAAAGGAATGATCGGTGCACTACTTGACCTCTTTCTCTCCTTCAATTGTATTTTGAGATGCATTGCCTTGTCTTTCATAAATAAGATTTTACAAAAAACAGGGTACCAAAAAACAGGCTTTACCTCCCTAAATTTTGCGGTGGCCTCGGCTTCCCTAATTTTGAGACATACTATAAAGGCCAGCCTACAGAAAGCCCATGTCACTCATGAGATTTCCTTATAGGTATCAATTGAGTCGGTCGTCTGCGACCCCTTATGGCTACCCCTGAACTGACGGATCTAACCTACGTAATCCCTTCACCAAGCTCTTTAACTCGCTTTGGGATAGACTCAAATTGCACTACAACCTGCAATCACCCCACAACACCCTCCTTTCCTTCCTCAAAAATCATAGGGCTAGATTCAGGAAAGGGATACAATGGCGTATCTCCAGATACTCCGTCTCTCTGCGTCTGAGCCCTCCTATCTATGCGACTGATTCAAAGAATCTGTTACACATAGATTTCTATTAGATCCAACTGGCGTAAGTCTTACCACAAAAATCCTCCTGCGCTCTGGTGTATCGCCAAGCTGGGTGTATCAGTATGGTCTAAAGGCAAAGTCTTAAGTCTTGCAGCCCTCCACAGAACAAAGGGTGTTCATATGGCTAGAATGAAAAAGAAAAGAAAGAAGGGCGCACCGACTTTGTGCATTACCACACAAGTTTTAATAAACACGAAAAAAAAAGCAATGGTCCTACTTACAAAAATTCAGAAGTAAGCGCTTTTAAAAACAGCTGAAACTGGACCTCACGGCACCTGCCAGTCAGACCCTTGACATCAATATGGCTGATGCGTTTCTGGGGTGTGCCCCCTTCCTCAAAGCCTAGGTAGTCTGTGATAGCTCTCTCTTCCTGCAAGTCATCCTTTATAGGTGCATGTGTGCATGCGGGCGCAGCAATTGGTCACTAGCTAACGAGTCCCGCCTTCCCTTGCGGGGCTCCGCCCACTCCACTAATCACCCAAAGGGGCTCCATTGGTGTAAAGGGGCAAGCTATACCGGGGTGACCCAAGTGCCCACCAAATGTAGTGGAGTATACAGCAATCCACTCCAACACTGGCAATATAATGGCAGTGCAGCAGTACAATGGGATCACCAAAATCCCAGTAACTATACGTCAGCTGGCAGCATTACTATGGCCTGGCCGGTGCGCCAGGACCTAGGTCAGAGCCAATTCGGCCACACCAGGGCATGGGGGTACAAATGTGTAAGTACCCACCTGGCGACGTCCTGTGCCCGAGGAACCGCCCACATCCACTGCATTCTACCGCCGCTCAACCGTTTCTCCGCCGGTCCGTGTCGGCGCCCAAGCTAGCTGGAACGCACGCCATCTACAATCAGGAAGTGAGGGGCCCTTCTGCGTTCCACCCCGCACTTTCGGTTTCGGCGTGCTCGCGCGCGGACATGTGCGCGCATATCTAGTAGATTGCGTTCCACAGTCACAGGAAGTGCGGGTGTTTGCATTCCACCCGCCACTTCCGGTTTGGTACCAGCTGCAAAACGAGCGTCTGGAGCTCTAAGTCACAATGCAGGGGGCAAATCTTACCCCCCCACACTAGGCTAGATAAATGTGGCCATAGATCCTGCGCCATACATGCACACCCACCCCCACAACAGGATGGCAGCAGCCGTGCCAGAGCAGACACATCTAATGGGCGACGGGCACAAGTCCATCTCCCAATGCTACTATATATCTCTCTCTCTTATCAGTGATATAGGAGTATAAACAATATAAAAACTAGATAAAAACAATATATATATATATAAATAAAATAAAAATGTTTTAAAAATACATATATTAACTACATATATTAAAAACATTATAACATGATTAAAACACGCTGTAAGGGAAACACGTCTTTAGGGCACATATAAAGAAAAACATTTGTGGTCCAATCTGTGATAAAACCATCCTAGAGAGTGTCCCGAGGTGTAATATACTAGCAGTAATATTAGTAGTAATCACATACAAGTTTTCTATATAAAGAAAGACATTCGTGGTCCAATCTGTGATAAAACCATCCTAGAGAGTGTCCCAAGGTGTAATATACTAGCAGTAATATTAGTAGTAATCACATACAAGTTTTCTATAGATATATATAGCACGTGAGAGGCCCAAACATAGGACTATAACACATAATATGATATATATCTCTATGTAGAGGCCGGTATCTGTGTACTAATATCCACTTAGTGCCAGCCCTCCCTGCACAGGACCCATGGGACAAATCCGGTGGGAATAAAGAGAGAGAAAATTGTATGGCCTTGTACACACGATCGGACATATCCGATGAAAACGGTCCGCGGACCGTTTCCATTGTATATGTCCGATCTGGAGTTTGGTCCGATGGCGTGTACACACCATCGGATCAAATTCCCCGCCGGCGGACGGCGCGGTGATGTGGCGGTGACGTTGACGCCGCTACGTCACCGCACCAGGAAGTAAAACACTTCCGCAAATGCGCCAAATCCATTTGGCGGCGGCGGTGCGGGACGACATGTCTGCTGGTAAGTGTACTAACCAGCAGACATGTCGGGCGGACACATTCCCACCCCGATAGATTTCAAAGCATGCTTTGAAATCTGTCGGGTGGACAAATCTGTCCGCTAGCCCATACACACGATCGGAGATGTCTGCTGAAACGGTCCATCGGACCGTTTTCAGCGGACATATCCGCTCGTGTGTACGAGGCCTATCACTTTTATGCCGCGTACACATGATCATTTTTTGTGATGAAAAAAAATGACGTTTTCTGTGCAGTAAAAAACGACGTTTTTGAAACGTCACTTTTCAAAGACAATGTTGCATACACACCATCGTTTTTTTCACAAAACGCGAGGTTACGTTCACCACTCTTTTCCATTGAAGCTTGCTTCATAACTAGCTTATGGGCATGCGCGGGTTGAAAAACGTTGTTTTAAACGACATTTTTGCTACACACGGTGACTTTTTGTGAAACAAAAGACGTTTTGAAAAACGACACAAAAAATTCAAGCATGTTGGAATTTTTTTTGGTCGTTTTTTTTAAGACAAAAAACTATGTTTTGCCCACACACGATCAATTTAAATGACGTTTAAAAAACTACGTTTTTTTTCATTGCAAAAAACGACCGTGTGTACGCAGCATTAGACCACACTACTTGTATACATCATAGAGTTACAGCACTATCTACTTGTACAGTGTATCTATATTACCACATGAGCGCCCTACACTACAGATAGCAACGCTATCGTCCACTAGCCTAATAAATATTCAATCTAATAAAAACTGCTTAACATCACTATCTATAACAAGAGTTAAAAAGAATTAGACAGAATTGCAATTGTTCTACCATCTCTCCGGGGCACCAACTCGAACCCTACTACAGATGGGTGGACCACCACTGATTGTACCAATGTCCACCGGGCTCGTTTGAACTATATTATGTTATATTATATAGCTCAATCTCTTCATTGAGACCTTGCGGAGCCAAGGTTTTTAAAGTAAAAATCCAATAAGCTTCTCTTCTACATAGGATCTGATACTTTTTACCATTGTCAAGGTCGCTTGGCATAGCTTCTATGCCAAACAATTTGAGCCCGTCTGTACTGCTATCGTGGAACTCCTTGAAGTGTCTCGGCACCGAACACTTATCTTTCTCCGTTGTGATGTTACTTCTATGTTCGATCATCCTGATTCTCATCTGTCGAGAAGTACGACCGATGTACAATAGCCCACATGGGCAAATCAGGCCATACACAACATAAGAGGTGTCGCAATTAATAAATTGTTTGATCCTGTGCTTTGTTCCATCAACTCCTACTACCTCTTATTTTCTATGGCACATGTGTTTCCCTTACAGCGTGTTTTAATCATGTTATAATGTTTTTAATATATGTAGTTAATATATATATATATATATATATATATTTGATATCAAGATTTTCCATCCTTTTGCCTACTTTATGGTGGAGTTGGACACTTATATCCATATTTAGCGCTGTTTTGCATTTATCTCTTAATGATTCATTTTGGACTTTGAATGCTTTTTTGTTGTTTTGTGACACACCATTTTGACAGCTGCTTCTGTTTATACACACCTATATATCTCATATATAGATGTTTGGTGTGTTTCATATATTTTTGTTTTTTCCTTTTGGAGGTATTGTCTGTTGGGCGCTGAGGAGTGTATTGTAGGCCTTGTGAATACACTGTTTTGCTATATATATATATATATATATATATATATATATATATATATATATATATATATATATATATATATATATATATAGGGCCAGATTCACGTATTCCAGAGCATCTTTGCTCTGGAGTAACGCTTCTGATTTGCGTTGCGCTGCCGAAATTTTAGGAGCAAGTGCTGTCATTCACGAAGCACTTGCTCCTAAAGTTGCGGCAGCGCATCACAAATGAGCCGGCGGAATTCAAATGTAGCGGGTACGGGGCGTGTAGTATGCTAACTACGCGCGATCCCGCCGCCAACGTACTGCGCATGCGTCGAGTGTCAAAACATCCCCGTGCGCATGCTCCAAAATCTGTGAATGAACGTCAATGACATCACATTCCCATTCATGACCGTTTTACGCAAGCGACGTTTTTTTTTTTTTTCCCGACGCGATGACGCCTATACCTAACATAGGATACTCCAACCCCATGTAGGTATATCTATGCGCCGCGTATCCCGTCCGGAAACGTCGTATCGTCATTGCGTCGCGCCGGATTTCGATTGTGAATTAGAAGAGAAGCTTATTGGATTTTTACTGGTTACAGAAAACAGAAACGCCGGCTCAAAGCCACAGTTAGGCTGGCGGATCACTCGATCCGCCAGCGTAACCTTTCCTGAATCTGGCCCATCTAGGTCTCAATGAAGAGATTGATCCTGTTGTGGGGGTGGGTGTGCTATATAATATAACATAATATAGTTCAAACGAGCCCGGTGGACATGTCCGCGCATGCGCGAGCACGCCGAAACCGGAAGTGCGGGGTGGAACGCAGAAGGGCCCCGCACTTCCTGATTGTAGATGGCGTGCGTTCCAGCTAGCTTGGGCGCCGACACGGACCGGCGGAGAAACGGTTGAGCGGCGGTAGAATGCAGTGGATGTGGGCGGTTCCTCGGGCACAGGAGGTCGCCAGGTGGGTACTTACACATTTGTACCCCCATGCCCTGGTGTGGCCAAATTGGCTCTGACCTAGGTCCTGGCGCATTGGCCAGGCCATAGTAATGCTGCCAGCTGACGTATGGTTACTGGGATTTTGGTGATCCCATTGTACTGCTGCACTGCCATTATATTGCCAGTATTGGAGTGGATTGCTGTATACTCCACTACATTTGGTGGGCACTTGGGTCACCCCGGTATAGCTTGCCCCTTTACACCAATGGAGCCCCTTTGGGTGATTAGTGGGGTGGGCAGAGCCCCGCAAGGGAAGGCGGGACTCGTTAGCTAGTGACCAATTGCTGCGCCCGCATGCACACATGCACCTATAAAGGATGACTTGCAGGAAGAGAGAGCTATCACAGACTACTTAGGCTTTGAGGAAGGGGGCACGCCCCAGAAACGTGTCAGCCATATTGATGTCAAGGGTCTGACTGGCAGGTGCCGCGAGGTCCAGTTTCAGCTGTTTTTTAAAGCGCTTACTTCTGAATGTTTGTAAGTAGGACCATTGCTTTTATTTCGTGTTCATTAAAACTTTTAAGTGGCAATGCACAAGGTCGGTAAGTCTCTTACGCCATGGTATCTAACTTGCATATTTATGCTGGACGCTAGGTGGCGTTCCCGTCTAAAATATGCAAATGAGCCTAATACATTGATTCCTGAACGTACGCCCGGCGCATATTTTTTACGTTGTTTGCGTAAGCGTAGGTCCAGCGTAATGTTACCCCTGCTGTATGAGGCGCAGCCAATGTTAAGTATGGACGGCGTGCCGGCGTATTTTTTCCCATCGTTTACGTAAAACGTTCGCGAATAGGGCTTTGCGTAAGTGACGTTCATGTCATTTTCATTGAGTATTTGCGTCGTGATTTGGAGCATGCGCACTGGGATAAATTCACAGCAGGGGCATGCGCAGTACGTTCGGGGCGGGATCGCGCGTAATTTAAATATTACCCGCCCAATTTAATTTAAATAATATCACCCGCCCAATTTAATTTAAATAATATTACCCGCCCAATTTGACTTACGGCGGGCCATTTACGCTACGCCGCCGCAATTTTACAGGCAAGTGCTTTGTAAATACAGCACTTGCCTGTAAAAGTTACAGAGGCGTAGCGTAAATAGGAAACGCTACGCCCGCACAAACTTACGCACATCTACCTGAATCTAGCCCCTAGTCTTTTATCTGGCTTGGGAGTATCCGGCAGCGTTCAATAGGTGGGCAACACTAATGCCGCGTACACACGATCACTTTTTGCGATAAAAAAAAACGACGTTTTCAAAAACGTCATTTAAAATCACTGTGTGTAGGCAAAACGTTGTTTTATATCTTCAAAAAAACGACGGAAAAAAAATTCCAACCTGCTTGAATTTTTTGTGTCATTTTTCAAAACGTTGTTTTTTGTGTCATAAAAAGTGATGGTGTGTGGGCAAAACGATGTAGAAAACAACGTTTTTAAACCCGCGCATGCTCTGAAGCAAGTTATGAGACGGAGCTTTAATGGAAAAGAGTGCCGTCGAACGTGGTGTACGTCACCACGCTTTGCTAGAGCTTTGTAGAAAAACGATGGTGTGTACGCAACGTCGTTTTGGAAAATGAAGTTTGAAAAACGTCGTTTTTTATCATGATTCAAAACGTCGTTTTTTTTCATCGCAAAAAGTGATCGTGTGTACGCGGCATAAGACTGTTACGACTACATAACTTAGTCAGTTCTTCCACATTTATCAACCCTAAGTGAATATAAGTCACATAGACTACATAATGTACAACCATTTTTGTTGACCAAGTAAATGTAGCAGAATACATTCTGGCCTATGTTTATGAAGAAAAGGAAGCTCTATCTGCTAACTGGTAAGTGGCAATATATTCAATTTTGTTTTTTTGGTTTATGTTACACTTTAAATGACAATGTGCTTATTGTTTTATCACATTTATATTTAAAAAAAATCAGCTTCTTTCTGAGTATTTTATTTTTGCAAGGAAGAAGAAAACTTTTAGTCACACAAACACTGATATTTCCAGAAATGTCAAAGTGACCCAATCAGCTGTATTAAGATGGCACAGTGCTTCTGGGAAATTACTTTTGGTGTAATTTTCCTTTTAACAGTTTCTAGTCAAAACTTGACTTACTCATGCTGAAAGTAAAGAAATCTCTTTTTTTTTTTCTGCAGAATTGCTTCGTTGTGACCTAACAGAGACTTTCAGCTTATAATTGTAAATTATCTCTCCAGAACTATACAGTCAAATCTTGTTTGTCTCTACATTGCATTCATGGAAAAAGTCTTAGCTACTGAAATTGTTATTGTTAGAAATGTAAATTAGCAATAATGGCAATTTTTACTCTATAAAATCAAAGGCTAATGGCAAAAAATTACTAGGAGGCAGTAAGGACATGAATACAAGAAAAAGTTTAGTGTGTAAAGCCACTAAACTCACAATATTTATTTAATAAATAGAATGTGGCAAGATTGGTCACATTTGCCCACTACAATCATGGCTTTTTTTTTTCACAGTATGACTCGGACAATTTTAAACTAGAACGCATTTGGATAGCAGATATAAAAAGGGTCTTGACATGTTTGAAGGTTTTAAGACTATAGATTTTTTATAAAAGAATAATGGGCTTTTGTTTTCCGGGTTCAAATTCAATAGTAAGAATGAAATACCAGATTTTCAACAATATATTATAATGTTATTTACATTCCCACGTGTATGGTCTGAATGTACAGTCTTGGGCCGCAATTCAGATACATTGGCGTATCTTTGTATGGGCGTAGCGTATCTTCTTTACGCTACTCCGCCACAACTTAGAAAGGCAAGTGCAGTATTCACAAAGCACTTGCTCGGTAAGTTGCGGCGGCGTAGCGTAAATTGGCCAGGCGTAAGCCCGCCTAATTCAAAGTAGGAAGGAGGTGGGCGTCATCTATTTAAATTGAGCGTGACCCCATGCAAATTAATGGCCGGTCGAACTGGGCATGCGCTCGCATGCTCAAAATCACGTTGCATATACTCCCTAAGATACGTCGGCGCAATGCCTATGACGTGAACGTAACCTACGCACAGCCCTATTCACGTAGTACTACGTAAACGGCGTACGCGACATAAAATTTGACGGCGTCGTTCCCTTGCCCATACCTTTGCATTACCTGCCCCTGCTATATGAGAGGGGTAACTTTACGCTGGACGTAAGCCTTGCGCAAATCGCGTATATGAAGCGGCCGGGTGCATCTACGTTCGTGAATCGGCGTATCTTACTCATTTGCATATTTAAAATGGGAACGCCGAATGCGTCCAGCGTAACTATGCGTCCACGATACGCCGGCGTAGGCAAGTTACGTCGGACGGCTGAAGACATAATTATCGGCGTATCTCGCTTTGTGAATCGGCGCAAAGATGCGACGGCGCACATTTGTACTTACGACGGCGTATCTTTTGATACGCCGGCATCAATCGTTTATCAATCCGGGCCATGATGTGTAGAGTCTTGGGTGTGATAACAGTGCCAGAAAGAAAATATAGTGTCGCCCATCGTAGCAAGTGATATTCTAACTGTTGTAGCTGATAATGGAACAAATATTCTCTTTGGTTGCTAGGACCATCAAGAAACAAATAGATTGATGCACTTTTCAAATATAAGTCTGTTAGAGGTTAATAGCAGAAGGAGGAGTAGCAGGAATAGTTAACACTTTTACATACCAAGTCCAAACTCCCAGCGACCTTTTCTAAGGATTTGCATAAACAACCAGCATCAGCCACACCAGTCATTAATCAAGACATCCCTTTAGGGGAAATGACTGGGAGTGGACAAGTGATGAGGAACTAAGTGTTAATAAATTTGACCCCATACCCACTTTCTCAGGATGAAATTTCAGTTTTAAAACTAGGCCTTATTTTTTCCCCCGATGCCACCCTTGATAAATATGAAGTTATCAAGGATCTGTATCTTTTCGCGAGAAAATTAACATACAAACATATTTTTGATCCTAATAAGCAAAGATTGAGAGCAGAGAGAGAATTATCAGAACAGATTAAAAAGTTTACCATGAAGGAATTTAGAGCCCTCAGAGATTTGATGCTACTCTTAGATGAAAGCTCTGATACAGAATCCCCACAACAAACCCACCTTATTCCAACTCCTCAGGAAGCTACCAAAGCTCCAACTTTCAAAAATAAATCAAATCATTTCCCTGACTTAAATACTAATCCACAAGTAACAGCATTTCTAACAGCAGCAATCAGAGAGATTAAAAATGTATCCACTACACATACTCCATCTAACTTATCCAGAGGTCAACTTGAAGCCCTCCAAAATTTACGGGTAAGAAAGGATACAATAATTAAAGCATTCGATAAAGGGGGAAATATTGTTTTACAAACTTGTAGTCAGTACGAAACCATGTGCTTTGCCATTTTGGAAAACACTGAATGGTATAGAATTATTACCCTAGAGGATACAGAAAAATTCAAGCTTGAATTTAAACTCCTTACCTATACAGCCTTTTCGGATGCTTTAATTGACAAAGCTACATATGATTTCTTCAACATCCCCTTTCCAAGAGAACCCATTTTTTATGCTATTCATAAAAACAGGGAAAATCCGCCTGGAAGACCAGTCATTT
Source organism: Rana kukunoris (assembly GCA_029574335.1). Lineage (NCBI taxonomy): Eukaryota > Metazoa > Chordata > Amphibia > Anura > Ranidae > Rana > Rana kukunoris. The sequence goes on from CM056049.1 coordinate 442,105,264, forward strand.
GCGGCATAGGATCTATGACAGAAAATTCTAGTCGTTTTATTGATTTTTTTCTTATGCCACATGTGATGAGACTACCATCCTACATAAAAGACACGGGAGACCTCTTGAAGAAACTTGATGGTCTCACTATCCCCCCACATGCACTTTTTGTGACTATTGATGTAGAGGCTCTTTACTCAAGTATACCGCACGAATTAGGCCTAAAAACTGTGGAAAAGTTCCTAATGGAACACGACCATAGGCAATGGAAGTTCCAATCATTTATCATCAACTTAATTTCATTTATACTAAGACACAATTACTTCTCATTTCTCGGCTCCCACTACCTCCAGGTACAGGGCGTCGTCATGGGCACCTGTTGTGCACCGGCGTACGCAAACCTGTACCTGGGGGGGTGGGACCGAGAAATTTTTGCAGACGACATATACCAGCCATTGCTAAGTCATGCCATGTGCTGGTATAGATTCATTGACGATATTTTTACCATCTGGACTGGGACACCCTCAGCCCTTGACAAATTTATGGTACTATTAAATAACAATAACTTTAATTTAAAATTTACATATACCTGGGATAAAAATACAATACCCTTTCTTGATGTATCCATTTATAGAGATATCAATGATAATGTAAGTACCAAACTGTTTCGGAAGAGCACAGCCGGCAACACTCTACTCCATGCCGATAGTGCACACCCACAACACCTAATACACAGTATACCCTATGCACAGTATATCCGACTTCGGAGAAACTGTACATATGATGCAGATTTCAAAGTACAGGCCCAAGAGCTTCACAAATGCCTCTTACAGCGAGGATACACAAAAAGTCTGCTGAGGAAAGCATATAATAAGGCACTAAAAAGAGAAAGAACTTCCTTGTTATATTCCAAAACCAAAACTAAGAACAACCTAGAAACTACTAAATTCATTACAAAATTTTCGGAACACCACACCTTATTAAGGCAATGCCTGGAACGACATTGGCACTTCCTGAGTGAAGACCCCATTTTGGCGAAATATGTGAAGGAAAAACCTGAAATTATTTTCAGGAAAAGTTCCTCCATTGGAAACCGAATTACAAATAGTGAGTACAAACCTAAAAAAGACACAATTCCATCCAATAGGGGCCTAAATATTTGTGGACAGTGTTCCTATTGCTCCTGGGTCAAAACTGGAACAATATTTCGATTGCCTAATGGGCGAATCGTTTCACTTTAGTGCTACATGCAATACTGAAGGAGTGGTGTATCTAATGACATGCCAATGTGGCGCCTTTTATGTAGGTAAAACCATACGACAACTAAAACAGCGAATATATGACCACATATATTACTCTCAGTATGCTAAAATGATTACGCCAGTCAGTCGTCATTTAGGACTGTATCATAAATTTGACACGTCTATGATCAAATTTATTGTCCTGGAAGTTATACCTTCAAGACCCTCGAGGTGGAGACTGGGATAAACGAATTCTCCAGAAGGAGACATTATGGTTAGAACGTCTAGGGGCAACCAAGCCCCACGGTATTAATGAGGTTCTGTCATATCGCCCCTTTCTGTAGACTTCCTGTAATGTTATATATATATTTTCTCATCAGTTTTTCATTATTCTCTTTTTTCATTATTCTTTAATCATTAGATTCCTTTGTCTTTTTCTATTATAGGCTGTCTGTTTAGCTACGTTTTAGGTCTTTATGTCTCTATATACTGTACTATCCATAGGTAAGAATTGTTCAGAATGCGACTAGATTGGTCCATTGTTGTGCCTTTCCAAGAGACTCCCTCTAATGGCACAAGGATGAAATTACTGGTTTGCCGAGACCGGATGGTAGGGGAGAGATATATAAGTGAATCAGTATGAAAGTATATGCTCAAACTGTCTTTTTTATAAAAATCTAAAACGTTACAATATTTTGTTATGTTTTTTTTCTTTTGTGAGATACACAAGGAAATAATGTTTATTAATTTGCTCACTCTCTTTTATAGAGCGAGGTACAGGCATGTATTGTTCAATGCAAGTTTATTATCTAATGTGTTTTCCGCTTACTCCCTCACGCTATACATTATGGTTACGGATCTGTTCTCTTTGCATGGAAGGCTTGATCCTTTCGACACGCATATGGCCACCCAAGCCTCTGTTTACAGTCTAACAAGTCCAAGTCCCTCCTTGTGAGGGCGGTCTTGGGACGCAAAATACAGAGGCAACCCGGATGTTCAACACCTATCCATATGCGCTTCCGCCCTTAGTGGCACCTGGATGCCCTCATTATCCGTGGACGCATGCTCCGTTTTTGCGCATGCGCGAAGTGCTTTGACGGCCGGTCTGTGTGACGTCTGACGCACGTCTGGCATCACGCAGACGGGGAGCGCTTAAAAACAAACGTAGGCCATTCGCAACACAGGTACATACTGTAGTGGCGAGGCAACGCATCCTGGAGATTCAGTATTTAACTCTTCCAAACCACACGGCTATACAAGGTCAGTTACTTTGAAACTCTGGTTTATATAGTTTATATTGGATTGGCTAGGCCATTCTAATAGACTATACCTAACAATATATTTTATATCATTTCATTGAATCTAACAGCATATCTGACCATGTTATTGCCGGCTGGCTGTATTGACTCTGGCTGATTCCATCTACTTTGAACCCAGTAGGGGACACCTAACGGTGGCCCGCGTTCAGCTAAATCATACAAGTAAGTCTTATTGGTATTATGGACTTATACTCCTGAGTCATGATTACTCCATATCACTGTACTGATAAACTATCAAAATTATTTATTTATTTATTTATTTTTGATCAAAATTACAGGCTGCAATTTGTATTACTGCGGCCACCATTTTTTTATCTATCTATTCATATATGCTCCCCTATGCGTGCTTTTGGATCAAAACATGACATATCGTGCTTCTTGACAGATCTGTGAGTATCCCCCCACCCGGCTGGGTGGTGCAGCCAGATGCCAGAGTGAGGGGCTGATTGTAAGACACATTCGATTTTCAGTACTACCAGTAAACTGGTGAGTTTGAAACACAGACTCATTGCTATAATTATGCAACTATGGCATTTTTTTCAAATATGATATCTGTGTATGTATATGATGTTACCATTTACCTACATCTTGTATTGTAGTACTCAAGCTCCTGATGAAGCGGTTACTCCCGCGAAACATGTCGAGCACCCCAAGAATGACCCTCTAAACACCCAAGATCCAAAGTACTGACAAATCAGAAAACATCTTTCGGCATTGGAATCCTTCATCACTACAGTCTGATGAGATACCTTCAAGTCCGAATTCATTTCACTACGGTTATACATCTGATCTTGTGGAGTTATATGTGGTTTATTTTTATATAGTACTTTGTATGTTAAGGATACTATCAGTATCTATCTATTTAATATGAATTTCTATTTCTATTCTATATTAAAATTCAATTTTTTATCAAATCTTTAGTGGTGCCTAAAAAGTCAATTTTTCCTTGTTCCTTATATTATTTCAATACTTATTAGGACGAGGCACTATAGTTATCTAAGGTGTTAATTGCCACCTCAGGGCACAGCAATTAAAAAACCCCAGAGGTTAATATAGTGCAATTATAGATAACTGAGATCTCTTCTGTGCAGTGAAATAAATGGTTTAGGTTCCCTTTTATTGTATATTGCACTTTTCTACACATGCACACACTATCATGCAACAGTATTCACTTTCATATTTTCAATTGTAAATGTGCGCCTGCGTATCGATGCGCCGTAAACACAGAACCACATACGCGAGAAAATCTTTTTCGTCTGAGCGGCGAAAATGCTTTAAGCTAGCGCGGCGTAGGCGCATACTTACGCATCGTAAATATTCAGTTCCTATTGAATTAGCATGCAAATCTGCAAATGAGGGAGATGCGGATTCCCGAAACTACGCGCGTTCGGCATTGGCTATTCGTGGTGCGCGTAACACGAAAGCCTTGAGTAAACATACCCCTCATAAAAGCACGGGTAACTTTGCTCAAGACGGTGTGCAAGTCAGCTGGAGAGCAACTACAGCAGCACCATAACGGACGAGCTGAGCAATCACACTTACTGGACAACACATTCGTATGCCAACATGCCAGGGGCAGCCATGGTCTTATCACTACTAATGTGGTGACTCTGCATATGTACTTGGACCCCATCTCATGACTCCTTTCCGGAACCCCCAAACCAGAGGAGAGAGAAGATACAATGAAGCACACATCAAAACCCGTGCAGTGGTGGAGCGCACATTTTGCCTCCTGAAGTCCCGTTTCCGATGCCTGGATAAGTCTGGGGGGGCCCTATTGTATTCCCCCAACTTTGTGGGTCAGATCATCGGTGCATGTTGCATTCTGCACAACTTTGCCATGAGAAAGGGCCTGCAGATTGCCCTACGTGATGACCTGACCCCCCAACCACACAGCCCCCCCCTGCCAGAGGAGACCCCGTCTGCTGATGGAAGAGCAGTCAGGAGGGTCCTCGTGTTACGAATCTTTGACCGTTAAACACACACATTCATCATGGCACACAGACAATGCACGCGTGTACACCACTGTGGTCCCTAGATCACACACCCCACATCCACATCGGATTAGCCCAAGTCCAGCATGTAGGACTTGGGAGCAGCAACGCCGCGTCAAGGCCCCAATGGTGTCGCTGTCCATTCATACACCATTCACACAGCCGTGGGGATAACTTCTCCCCAACGGCCGAGGGTGACACCCGTTACTGGCAGGAGTGCCACCCCTCACATTCACACACCATTCACACTGCACCGTGTGCAGTATCAAGTAAAAAAAAAAAAAAAGGCTCTTAACCAGAGCATAAAATAAATAATAAAAAAAAGCTCTTAACCAGAGCATAAAATAAAAAATAATGGGCCTGGCGGGGGCTCTGCCTGGTGCCACGGCTCCTGCCCCTCACTTGCCTGGGGGCAGCCACAGGTGGGGGGGGTGGGGTAGCAGGTGGAGGAGGAGCATCCCCACGTCCCTCCCTGGCTGCCTGCATGCCCTCCAGGGCAACCGCTATGCGGGTTTGCACAGCAGTCTGCTCCTCGACTGCAAGGCGCAGGGCATGAACCTCCCCTACAAGGTCGGAGGTGGTCGCCTGCAGCTCCCCCAGGCTGGTCAGCGTCGCTGCGCTGTTGCCAGCAATGTCTTGTATGGCATCCGTAAGGTGTCCCGAGGAGGCCAGACTGTCGGCCAGGCGCCTCATCTCCTCCACGACCTCTGACAGGTGCCGATTTTGCTGGTCCTGCTGCCTGGCCAGCTGTTCCCGGCAGGACCTTATGAACACCCCTGGTCTTGCACGTCGCCTTCCGGGGAGTGGCAGGGGACAGGGCATAAGGGGAGGATGTTGAGGGGCCGGAGATGAGGGGGGGGGAAACAGAGGGACTGGAGAGGTTGGGGGGGACACTGAGGGGTTTGATAGAGATGGGGGGATAGCCTGGGCTGGTCCGGCCAACCCATCGTCCTCCTCCAAAACAAGGTAGAGCTCCTGGTCTACGAGATCTTCCTCAACCACCTCCTCCGTAGACGTGTGCCCACTTCCCTCCAAGTCCTGTTCCAGGGGGGCAGCCAGAGGGACTGGATGCTCGGGGGATGGATGCTGACGGGCCCTGGCAGCAACAGATGGCCCCGCTCCCTCCTGCACATCTGTGGATGACACAAAAGATGCCCAGGTTGGTGGACCCACACACTTGGCACATGTTCCCTTCCACCCCCACACATGCTACACAACAGATAGAATATAAAACACACTTACCTGTCCTCAGGGCTGGCTTTTTGGACTCATAGCCCCCAACTCCCTCAACCTGCTCCGTCTACACGCAGCGGGCGACCACCTTCTCCTCCTCAGTCAGGCGGACGGTGCAGGGTGGGCCCCCTCCAGTGCCCCTGGCATGCCGAGCAATCACAGCCAGCTTGCCCTTCACGAGACGCCGCATGTCATTCATTTTTTTTTAATGTCCTGCGGTGTCCGGACCTCATGAGAAAGGGCATTTACTTGGCAAGCGACCTTCATGAGGATCTGATCCCTCCGGGACTTGCTGGTCCAGGCACTGTCAGCACCATGGACCCGCGAATCATATTTCTCCATTGCCCTCACAACAATGGCCCTCTCCTCTGGGGAGAAATTTTTCTTCCTCCTCTCCTTACCAACACTAGTCATTGTCCTGCACAAAGTTTTGCCGTCACAATCAATAAAATGGGAGACGTTTGCGCTGCACGGGCGCATGTGTGGCCGCATTATATACCCTGCGCCGGCGAATCGTAGGGAGGATTTGCGCATGCGCAGAAGGCATCCACGTCAGGGCGCGGGTCAACCACGTCACAGCGCGGGTCAACCACGTCACGGTGCATGCTCCGTTCGTCCCGGCCTGCATTTGCATGGGGTCACGCTTCATTACAATGTAACACGCCCACTTCCCTCCTACTTTGTTGTTGCGCCGGATTACGCCGATGATTTTAGGCGACGCAGGCGTATCTTGGAGCGCATTTACTTAGGGACTACGGTACTTGCCACTCCGCGTTACGTCGGCGTAGTGCATCTGAGATGCGCAACGCCTGCATAATTAGGCGCGCATCTACGAGAATCTGGCCCTAAGTCTTTAAGTGGTTTAAAGTCAGAAGGTTTTTATCTTAATGCATTCTATGCATTAAGATAAAAAGCCTTCTGTGTGCAGAAGACCCCCTCATACTTGCCTGAGCCCATCTTGATCCAGCAATATTGCAAGAGTGTCTCAGCTGCCCGAGATTGTCTCCCCGTCCTCATCGGCTGAGATGGCAGGGCGGCACCATTGGCTCCCGCTGCTGTCAATCAAATTCAGTGAGCCAATGAGAAGAAAGAGGGGGTGTGTGGGGCCAGGCCGTGGCTCAGTTTCTGAATGGTATTGTTTTTAACAAAATGTTTATAGCTGGCTGTTTAGGTGCTGGGCGTGAAGCAGACCGCCGCACCCTAACAACCAATGAGTGATCAGCTGTCAGTAGGACAACATGGTGACAGCTGAATGTAAAAATAATAGGGCCAAAACAACTAATCGATCAACTAATCGATTATGAAATTAATCGATTGCAATTTTCATAATCGATTAATCGGCCAGTAACATAATGGAAAAAATAAAATTAGCCCTTTATAATACAAAAAAGCAAATCGCTGCTGTAAATATTACTTTCACTGTCCCACGGTAAAAAAATGAACCCCTTACAGTAGCGATTATTTGCTCTTTTTGTACAAAGTTTTTTTTTTTTTAACCCCATTATGTTACTAAACATCTCAGGCCTGGGTTCACACCCAGGCCTGAGGTGAGATTTTTGGTGCTTTTTGCAGAAACACACTACAGTTCATTTACATGTTTTCCTATGGGACACGTTCACATCCATGACTTTTTTTTTTCAGCTGCTGCGTATTTGGAAAGGGCAAGGACTTTTTAACACAAGACGGTGCCATTTTTTTTTTTTTTTGGTTCAATATACTTCAATGGAGAAGCTGCAGAAGAGCATGTAATGTGTTTTTGCGGCAATTTGTGTTTTGTAATCTGCCCAACAACAAATTGGCCCCAAAAAAAAAAAATAATTCAATTATTCAATTAATCGATACAGTAATCAGCCAACTAATCAATTATGAAAATAATCGTTAGTTGCAGCCCTAAAAAATAAGAATTGCCGGAAATAAAAAAATGTGGGAAAAAATGATGTGAGGTCCTCCTCCCCCCAATCAATACCAGGCCCTTTGAGTTTGGTATGGATTTTGAGGGGAACCCCTTACCAAATGTTTTTTTTATTTTTTATAATGGTGTGGGGTCCCCTCAAAACACATATCAGACCTTTATCATAGCAAGCAGCCAGGAAGGTCAGTTAAATGAGGAGACATTCCTGAGGGGGGGTGCTTTGGGACAGGAAGGGCTCTGCCCCCCTGAGGGCTATCTGGACAAGTCTATATCATGGCTGCAGACTGATTTGCTCTCGGTTTAATCTAGGGTTTTTCCAATTATATAAATCTCCTTTTATCTCAGCCTGGTCCATATACAGTTATGCTCACAGGTTTACATACCCTGGCAGAATTTATGATTTATTGGCCATTTTTCAGAGACTATGAATGATAACTTAAAAACATTTATTTCACTTATGGTAAGTGTTTGGTGGAAGCCATTTATTGTCAGTCATAATGACAACAGAAACTACCCAAATGACCCTGATCAAAAGTTTACATACCCTGGTGATTTTGGCCTGATAACATACGCACAAGCTGATACAAAGGGGTTTGAATGGCTATTAAGGGTAGCCATCCTCACCTGTAATCTTTTTTCTTGTAATTAGTGTGTGTGGTCAATGAGTTACTGAACTCCTCACAGATCCTTGCATTTTTCATCCAGTGCTGCAGAGGCGATTCAGTTCGCATGTGTTGCGCTCTATACGTTTTTCACTCACTCACTCACTGCACTGACGTTTCTGGATTCTGAGTCATGGGGAAAGCAAAAGAATTGTCAAAGGATCTGCAGGAAAAGATAGTTGAACTATATAAAACAGGAAAGGGATATAAACAGATACCCAAGGAATTGAAAATGCCAATCATCAGTGTTTTAACGCTAATCAAGAAGTGGAAAATTAGGGGTTCTGTTGAAAATTTTCAGCCAAAACTGCCAGGAAAATGTTTGCGATGTAAAAAGAAAAACACACAAATAACTTCGTGGATCAGAGGACTCTCTAAAAACATGTGGTGTGGCTGTTTTAAGATGCACAATAGGGAGACACTTGATGAAAGATGGGCTGCATGGTCAAGTCGCCAGAAGAAAGCCATTACTGCACAAATCACACAAAGTATCCTGCTTACAATACACCAAACAGCACAGAGACAAACCTCAAACCTTCTGGCACAAAGTTATTTGGAGTGATGAGACCAAAATGTAGCTTTTTGGGCACAACTATAAACGCTACATTTGGACAGGAGTCAACAAGTCCTATGACGAAAGGTACACCATTCCTATTGCGAAACACATAGGTGGATCACTGATGTTTTGGGAATGTGTGAGTTACAAAGGCACAGGAAATTTGGTCAAAATTGATGGCAAGATGAATGCAGTATGTTATTAAAAAATACTGGAGGAACATTTGCATTCATCAGCCAAGAAGCTGCGCATGGGACGTACTTGTACATACCAGCATGACAATGATCCAAAAAACAAGGCCAAGTCAATCTGTCATTGGCTACAGCAGAATAAAGTTAAGGATCTGGAGTGGCCATCTCAGTCTCCTGACATCAATATCATTGAACCACTCTGAGGCGCCGTACACACGGCCGAGGTTCTCGCTGAAAACCAGCGAGAACCTCGCTGGAATGCACATTCCAGCGAGACCCTCGGCCGTGTGTACGGTCTCAGCGAGCTTCCCGTCGGGAAGCCCGTCGAGCCGAAATAGAGAGCACGCTCTCTATTTCCTCGACGACCCGCCTGGAAGAATGGCTGTTGCCATTCCCGACGGGCGGGTCGCCGAATTGAACCACTCTGAGGAGATCTCAAAAGTGTAGTTCATGCAAGACAGTCCAAGAATTTACAGGAACTGGAGGCTTTTTGCCAAAAGGAATGGGCAGTTTTACCATCTGAGAAGATAAAGCGCCTCATCCACAAATACCACAAAAGTCTTTAAGCTGTCATTGATGTTAAAGGGGGCAATACACAGTATTAAGAACTGTGGTATGTAAACTTTTGATCAGGGTCATTTGGATAGTTTCTCTTGTCATTATGATTTATGAAGAGTAAACACAGTTGACTGATAATAAATGGCTTCAGCCAAACACTAACCATGAGTGAAAGAAAAGTTTTTGTGTTATCATTCATATTCTCTGAAAAATGTCCAAGAAATCATAAATTATGCCAGGGTGTGTAAACTTATGAGCACAACTGTATGTATCCCATAGTCGCGTGGTGTCCTCTCCCAAGTTTTCCAATACTGGTGGACAGGTGGGAGTTTGTTTGATGATTGCTCAGTTCTTAAATCATTAGTGGTGTTCAAGTCCCCTGGGAAAGCCAATTTTGGCGAAACATGTCGTAAATAGCTACCACAACATGAGCATTTACCTAAGATATCAGTATGACTACATTATGAACATGTAGATTTTAACCTTTTAACCTTTTTTTCCATAAAATGATCATGTTTTAACTATGTATCGATAAAAGTCTGTAAATTTTACATTTTGTTCAATGTTATTGGCACCGTTATAATCCCAGTGCTCTCCGATTGTTCTACCAATTTTGGGGATGAGGTGCTTTAGTATATTGTGTCCCAGCCCTTATCACAGCAATGCCTTGACCACATGTTGATGGGGACAAGGGCCTCTTCCCCACAACCCTGGTCGGTGGTTGTGGGAGTCTGCAAGCGGGGGTTTATCGGAAATCTGGAAGCCCCCTTTAATGGGGAGACCCCCAGATCCAACCCCCAAAGTGAATGGGTGGATTATTGGGTACATACTACACCTACTTATTCACCAAAAAAGAGTGTAGTGTAAAAAATGACAATAGGCAGTTGAATCCATGGATGCACAGGATAGGAGGTCTTAGTTTCGCTTAAATGCTGACCTAAGCCTCGTACACACAATCGGACTTTCTGCGGACAAAGCCTCAGACTTTTGTCTGTGAACTTGTATTGTATACAAGCGCCAAATACAGGCCAAACAACATGAAACAACATGTTTTTTCAGCTCTTTAGCACCACCCTTTGGGCAACTTCTGCTAATGTTGTGTTGTAGTGAGCATTTCTTCCGAGCATGCGTGATTGTACTTTAGACTTTTGTGTGACAGACTTGTGTAAACACAATCGGAAAAATCCTACAACACACATTTGTTGGAGGACAATTTTAAAGCATGCTATCCAACATTTGTGGGCGGAAAATCTGACAATTGTTCGATGGAGCATACAAATGGTCGGATTATCCAACAGCCTGCCATCACACAATTCCCGTCGGATTATCCGATAATGTGTACGGGCCTTTAGATACACAGGAATGGTTTTGAAGATTAACACAGGTATAGCATGCACCATTTTTACATTTCAGAAATGTTTCTACCTTAGAAACAAAATTAGTAAAACCTAATTTAACATTAGTTTTTAGATATTTGCTTTTCAAACATAAACATATTTCAATAAATACATATTTTTTTTCTTAAAGAAGTTTTAAACACAAAAAAATTGCCACAGTCATAAATTGATGGAATACGGGAGAAGATGGCAGCTTAAACTGACTGCTCGTCAGCCCAGGGGACAAGCGGTTCGACAACAGCCTGAGAGAGCTTACATCCGCAGCCATCCTTCCCCCAGCCACACTCCAGACGCCAGCCGCAATGTCGAGGAAGAGGCTTAAAATGCAGCTTGATACGCCGCCACAACGGCCGCGGCAGCCAGGAATTGAGGCCCAGGCTTTCAATCCTCTCATTTCTAACCAGGCCTTACACTCCTCTATGGCTTCATTCCCCACCTCAGGGCAGCCAGTACTAGACTCAACCCTCAAAAACATGCTGCTGTTGCTGCAGGCCTCATTGATGACAGACCTATCCTCAGGCCCGGATTTACTCCCTTTGCCGCCCCAAGGCCGGGTCCTTCAATACCGCCCCCCCACACACACAATCACATGGGGGAATCCCCAGAGAGCCCCCTTTACATCAAGGTCCCCAGAGAGCCTCCTTACTTACATCAGGGTCCCCAGAGAGCCTCCCCTACATCAGGGTCCCCAGACATCAGGTTCCCCAGAGAGCCTCCCCTGACATCAGGGTCCCCAGAGAGCCTCCCCTGACATCAGGGTCCCCAGAGAGCCTCCCCTGACATCAGGGTCCCCAGAGAGCCTCCCCTGACATCAGGGTCCCCAGAGAGCCCCCTTACATTAGTGTCCCCAGAGAGCCTCCCCTTACATCAGGCTGCCCAGAGAGCCTCCCCCTTACATCAGGGTCCCCAGAGAGCCCCTCCTTACATCAGGGTCCCCAGAGAGCCCCCCCTTACACCAGGGTCCCCAGAGAGCCCCCCTTACACCAGGGTCCCCAGAGAGCCCCCCTTACACCAGGGTCCCCAGAGAGCCCCCCTTACACCAGGTCCCCAGAGAGCCCCCCAAGAGCCCCCCTTACATCAGGGTCCCCAGAGATTCCCCCCCTTACACCAGGGTCCCCAGAGAGCCCCCTCTTACACCAGGGTCCCCAAAGAGCCCCCCTTACACCAGGGTCCCCAGAGAGCCATCCCTCTTACATTACTGTCCCCAGATGCCTCCCTCTTACATTAGTGTCCCCAGAAAGCCCCCCTCTTACATCAGGGTCCCCAAACAGCTGACTCCCCTCTTGCAGAGGTTCCCCTGTACCTGGCAGGTGGAGGTGGGAGGTGGCGATCGGCAGCTCTATGGTGTCCACAGGCAGGGGGGTCTCCCTGGGGCTAGTAGTTCTTCTCCGAATGTATACAGCAGAGAGGGGAGGTGCCTCTGACCCGGACATCAGCAACAGTGTACAAGCCGAGTGAAAGTGATACCTGCCCGGGTCAGAGGCCCCCCTCCCCTCTTCTCTCCTCTGTATACACTGACACAGAGAGTACTACAAGCCCCAGGGAGATCCCACTGCCCACACAGAGGGGGGAAGTGAGAGAGATCCTAGCCCTGTCTGTAGTCCCTCCTGTGGGAAGGTGTGTGTGTGGGAGACACAGTACCTTCCATGCAGTGCCCATTCTCATAGCTGGGTGGTCACAGGAGGTCACATCCAGCGGATCTCTTTGCTGCTATCTCCGGCTGCCTGCAGGTTCTTGTTCTCCAGTCAGCATGTCTGTTGGTCCTGAGCTGGGAGCTCTTCGGAGCTCTTGTCACTGCTCCAGGGCAATCCGTTCTGGCCACCCTCGCTCTTCATCCCCACTGCCTCATGGAGCCCTCAGCCACAGACAACACAGTGCACCCTCTCCCAGCCAAAGACTCCCGACTGGGTGGTGGGGGAAATCAGAGCCGCCCGCTGTAGATGGTAGTACTTTTGCGCCTGTCTTTCACCGTGGTGTAACCAGCCTAGCAACAAGTGCTGGCGCCGCCACCCGGAGGCTATTTAAATGCGGGGGAATGGCCGCAAAAGCCATGGAGTCGCCGCAGAAGTGGCGCCGGCTGTGCTGCCCCTGCACCACTGCCGCCCCGAGGCCTGGCGGCAAATCCAGCCCTGCCTATCCTCCCTATTTCATAAGGTCACAACAGACATTCATTCTTTGGATAATAGGGTGTCACGGGTAGAAAGCGGCATGTCTGATTGTGTTTCTACTGTGAACGGTGTCATTGACATGTATGATGATATCAGGGAAGATCAAAAGTGGATGAGCGCCAAACTGGCCGATTTAGAAGACAGATCTCGCAGGGGGGTGCCAGAAGCCATATTGCCAGCTGACCTACCCAAATATGTGAGAGAGCTTATGCACCTTATTATTCCAGAGGCGTCACCCAGAGATCTGCTGATAGATAGAATACACAGGATTACCAAACCATCTCATCTGGCGGCTACGGTAGCTAGAGATGTTTTAATGAGAGTGCATTTTTTCCACGTGAAGGAAAATCTCATGATGGGTCTGAAAAACCAAAAACCTCTTCCCCCCTCCATTCACGGATGTGTAACTTCTCCCTGATCTTTCTAAATTCACTCTCCAAATGCGGAGACAACTGAGCTTGGTAACTAAAGGCCTACAGAATCGTAAAATCCAATATAAGTGGCGTTACCCGGCAACATTGCTCATCACCAACAATGGCAAGTCCCATGTAATCAGCGACCTTACGTCGGGTCTCAACTTGCTCCAGGCCTGGGGCATACTTCTGTACACACCCACCCCTCTCCTGCGCCAAATCCTCAGCCCCCCGTAATCCGGACAACATTCAAACCGGGATGGCTTGATTCCTTACACTCCACATGGCTAAATGCAATGTATACCCACTCCCCTGGGATCTGACGACCTGATGGAGAAGTATCTTTTTTTTTTTTCTTTTTCTTTTTTTTTTGACTGCTTTTTTCCAGCTATAGTTGTTCGCCCCAAGTTGGGATTTCCGTACCCCCATATGGATTGTAGAGCAGTTAGCTCATCCTCTACTTTGAGATTAACATTGTGTGTTTCAAGCCTATTATGCCCTAAACTTACTCTACGTCTGAGTATTTTTCCTTTTTTTTGTTTTGTTTCTTTTTCTCAATGCAGTGTATAAAATTTTTCTTGAATTACCTAGCCTTTGGTCTTTGCTAGTGAACAACTTACTTATTGGATAGTCACGTGTTGCTTTTTCCACTATCTAGTTGCGCACTACCTGGGACCTGCTCTGTTTGCCTACTCGATTTCATCTCCACGACTTCGTTCCGCATCTTGCTCTAAGGAACTGTTATGTCGCTTATACTTATGTCGCTTAATGTTAACGGGCTTAATCACCCCGTGAGGAGACACTCACTTTGGAGTACCGTTAAGGCTCTCCAGAGTGACATCGTCTGCATCCAGGAAACTCACTTGCTTCAATCCGACTGGAGACTATGCTCTAACTGCCATTTTCCACATATGTACCATACCTCGTATGCATCCAAATCCAGAGGTGTTATGATCGCAATTAGTGACCAAGTTGATTTTCAACCGCTTGAGGTCTCCCTCGATCCTGAAGGTCGATACATAATCCTAGTCTGCTCTATCAACAAACAGTGTTACACGCTCATCAAAAGACGTCCTTCCCTGCTACGGAACCTTATCTCTACACATGATCTCTTTGACGTGTGGAGATGCCATCATGGAGCAGAGAAAGACTATACTTTCTATTCCCACAGATTTAATTCCTATTCGCGCATTTATCTATTCTATAAATGTTTTGGCCACTGTGATTCACACTACCACATGGTCAGACCACGCCCCAATCTCTCTATCTATCGATGACACTAGGAAAACACAATTCCGGTATTTGGAGAGCTAACAACTATATTTTGCAGCATAAACATTACGTGCCTGAAATCGCTAAACACATCAAAGAATTCTTTAAGATCAACAAAGGCTCAGTGTCTGACCCTGGGGTACTGTGGAGCGCACAGAAGGCTTTTATGAGAGGTATCTTGATGAAGTTGGGTGCTGACCACAAAAAGAAAAGGACGCAGCGATTAGACAAAATTACAGCTCAAATTGGTATCCCTGAATCACAACATAAGTCATGCCCACAGTCCCCCCTACACGACCAACTCCTGACTTTAAGACAGGAACTCCGTTCTCTACTCCTCCACTCTTACGACCAGGTCCACCTTTTTTCTCATATATATATATGCACCTATATACATGGTTTGTTATTCAATATACATATTATGGTTCAATAAATATTCGATGTTATTTGCCAAGTATAACCAAGCATTAAACTTAGTGGGTGATCACAGATAGCAATCTGCAAGCATGCAACCCATTTTGCATTGACTTACTTATAAATC